>OX392514.1:11029173-11629173 GCA_947623375.1 Apotomis capreana
TTTTTCTACGACTCGACATTTCATAAATAAAATGCAAATAAACAACAAAGAAAATAATTACATGTTCCCGCTCGGAATCAACAAAATTAAAAAGAAAAATTGTCTCTGATAAACTTTTTTTTATTGACATCCATCTGTCAAAAAAATGTTAACTTATACATAAAGGTATACGATCACCATACTAAACATCTGTCAAAAAAATTAAACTTACACATAAAGGTTACGTTCACTATAGGTACTAAACATCCATGCACTGAAGATAATACTTTTTTTTTAAGTTGGCAGCAATGCCTTAGTACAATATATTTTTTTTTAAATTTGCAAATTGTGTGAATGCAGCTGTTCATCTTGTAATCTGTGGTACTAAGTGATGCTTTTTTGGCGACATTATACCATCGGTTAGCAGTGTGTTTTTGGGCAGTAGAGTATAGACTTTTACAGACTCATAATTTATGTCTTTATATTAGAGTTAGTAACTATATAAATGACAGAAAAAAGTACTGGAGTAGAAAAAGATATAAATGTAGGTACAGTATAATACAATATACAAGGAATCGATTTCCGTTCGGGCCAGAAGTTTTTGAATGGAGACCACAGACCGGAAAACGCCGCGTGATAGTCTTAGAAGGTAGACCGAAGACCAATATTAAGGGCGCTGGTAAGTAGTAACTAAATGCTGCAGCAGGCGTGGGACCCTTCGTTATGGAAATCTTTGGGGAGCTATGTTCAGCAGTGATTTAATGGTTGTGATGATGATAATTCCCGGTGGTAACAAAAATTATATACATAATATAGCTAGTGTTTTTTACCTCACCTCACCGTATGTATAGCTATAGGGATGAGTGGGTGTTTAGCGATGATGCTTTGTTTGTTTTGTGAATCCGAAAGGCAATCCCGAGTGTGTGCCTAGTTTTATCACATTTCCAACGCCTTGCTCTTTGTTTGTAGTAATAATCGTAAGAAAACGATGATGACGTTAGCGCCGTGCGGTAAAAAAGAAAAAAGAAAGGTTTACCTAGATATTTTTAATTCAAGAAGTTGATATAATTACCTTATTGTAATAATTCAGCTGCTTGATGATAGATTCTGGATCGTCGGATCTATTCTCGGCACCAAGAGCGGGACTGTCTCGGGCTGTAAGTCGTGTAAAATTATATCGATCGTTGTAAGATAATGTCACTTATATTTATAAGATACTAGCTTTTGCCCGCGACTACGTCCGCGTGGAACTTGGAAGTATGGAAGAAACCTCGTACAACACGATAGATATCCACCTAATCACCTTAATTAATAAAAGAGCGCCTAAGCAAATGTAAGAGCAATTGTGCTTTTGGTCTAATAATTACATTTTCTACAGGGTCACCGCACCCCAACAGAAATGTACACTCAGTTTTCAATCTTTTTAGGTATAATTTCCAGGATGAAAACTATCTTATGTCCTTCCTCGGATCTTAAACTATCTCTATGCCACATTTCGTCAAAATCGATTCAGCGGTTTAAGCGTGAAGAGGTAACAGACAGACCGACAGACAGACAGACACACTTTCGCATTTATAATATTAGTATGGATTCAATTAAAACTGATATAATATCTCTTTATCAAATTATTAAATAGGAGTTGGTACAGTCAGCATGAATGGTGTAGCTTGGTAATTAAGGACCGCGGGGAAAAGAATAAAGATTGGGGCCCCAGTGCGAGTCCAGTTTTGGTCCCAGTGGTCCTAGGATCTAGGGGCCCCGGGGCGGTGCTCCAGCTAGCCCTTAGGTAGCTCTACGTCACTGGTCAGGATCATATAGTTAGGCCCCCGTATAATACTGTGCCCCCGCGCTCCAGGCAGCTTGGCTGCGGCAGCCAATCGAAAATATGATGTATGAGAGGCAGCCACGAATTGGTAATTTTTTGAGTTTGTAATTAATAGTGCAACGAAACTCCTCTAGTTAGTGTGCCATTGCTATCATTAGGTACTTATTGGCCGCTGTTCAGCGGTGGGGGCGCGAGTTTGGGCATAAAGGGTTTGTTTTTTTTCGTCTAGCCCACGACGGTGCGGGGTGTCGTTGGATAGGTCTTTCAAAAGTAATAATCCGCCTGGTGACAACAGAAACACTAAAATTTCTGTCACTACTGTTCAAAACCTCGTATCTTGTTTATATATTGATACTGAGATACGAGCTTTGTTTTAAGTAGGTATTTGTTAGTGAGTTTTGGGTGTCAACAGACGAAAAGTGACAGAGAAACAGTTCTTAGCTATCGCCGTTGACGAATACGTTAAATGTAGGCACCTATGTCGCTGGCTCGAATCACCCCCGTCTCTGTAAGGAACGCCAGCCACAAATCCATGTCATCGGGGGAGGTATACGCACTCTTGTGCGGAGGTAATTTCGCGCTGATGGACAGCTCAGGAATTTTCGGACCTGTAAACAATTTCAGTTTAAAATTCAAACTAAACTTTAAACGTTCTTCATTCTAAAAGAACGTAAGTGACAGGTCACGGCGCAGGAAATCATACAGTTAGGGTTATTAGGTATAAGGCGGATTTACTATGGGAATTGTAGATACTGCTGGTTGCTGGCGGATTTACTATGGGAATTGTGCTACTTGTGTGTTGTGCTGTGACTGTCAACTTGAAGAGATGATCTTTGGTAACGATTTTGGGGCGACGCTTCTATCACGGTTTTCTGAATATTTAATACGTGCATTATGTATGTTTGTTATAAGTTTAGCAGTCTATGTATGTAGGTATGATACATACGTTTATTAACTGCTAAACATATAACCCTTCCAAATATTTTTATAGAATCTTTTTTTATCGATCCTATTTTTTATGTGGAAGTACCACATTTTTATTTTTATAAATAATGACACAATAGTAGATTGTTTGACAAGGGGCTAAAACAAGCCATTATATGACACGAGGTAATTAAGTTAGCCAAATATATCTGAGTGTCATAATGGCTTGTAGCCCCGTGTTAAACACTCTGCTTTTCACTTCGACTGCAAAAAAACGAACTGACTGAAATAATTTATTTTATTTTATCATTTAATATTCTTAGCCAAGATGAAATGTTTAAGATTAAATTTCTTTTCGTTGATTATAAAACGTGCTAAAATAAAATTTCAGTTAATATTCCAGTACCTACATTATAAAAAAAACTTTTCAGTTTATTTTTTTAATTGGGTCGATCTGATCAGGTTGCAGGTTGATTTATTTTATTTGTAAATAGGATGTAGCTGGCCGGTAGGTACGAGTAACAAGATTGTTTTTCAGTGTCATAGAAATTTGTATGGGATTATATGGTTTCCTTTTAAACCCTAGGGGCTAAATGTACTAGGTATTTTAGCCCCGCTTTGCGAACTTAAAACGACGTACTTTTTGAGCAGGAGAAGTGAAAAGGTAAATTAAGAAAGAAAAATTGAATGCGATCCACTAAAATCTAAGCAGGGCATACTAAGCATTTCAAACGGGTTACCCTCATCTGGCAGAATAATATTGGTCAGAAATACACTTCGCATAACACGTTTCGCAGAAACACTTTCGGTCGAATGGTAAGATGGCATAAAGGTATAGTTGGCATTACTACTACCTCGCATACGACACATTTTGCAGCACATTGTTTTGTAGAAAATCTCTTTGGCCGACTTTTGTTTAGCATAATTTTATGTACCATAATAATCCTATAGCATACTATTACAATAGCATAATTTATTTTCTACTAGCATAAAAGTGGGTCCAAATTTGCTTTGGCATAATTTGATAATTTTTTTATAACAACAATTGTAATGCATAAATTATCCTGATTCCTGATTCCACCTTAGGGCAGGTCCAACGGCCGGCTACCATACCACTCCATGCACAAAATGTGTAGTCACAACAATTTATTTATTTTATGCCGCCTAAATATTATGCAAAAAATATATCTGCGAAAGTACTATTCGTTGAGAAGTCTGTTATGCTCATCAACATTATGCCAATATAAGATTCGGTATTATAAAAATCTGCGAAATGATTTATGCCAAAGCATACTCTGCGTAAGATGTTTCTGCTAAACGTTACTTCTGCCAAGTATCATTATGCAAAACAAATATATGTCAAAACAGTTTCTGCAAGACAATAGTGAACCATTTCAAACACATATGACGCAGAGGGCGCTCCAGTAGCGTAAGAATTATGGAATGAAAGATTTGGTGTGATTGACGTAGCGATCTAATAGCTCAGTTGGGAGAGCAATGCGCCGGTAACGCAGAGGTCGCAGGTTCATGCCCTGCTTAGATTTTAGTGGATCGCATTCAATTTTTCTTTCTTAATTTACCTTTGTGTCATTATTTATAAATATAACCCTTCCTTTTGGCTTTGCCGTAGTCGGGTAAAAATAAGGGTGGTAATATATTTATGAAATTAGTGTAATTACAGCACTATTCCAAAATTTAAAAAGTTATCAATTAAGACCAACTGAAGAAATAAGGATGCCATGGAGGTTCTGTTCAATCACTTGAAACTTTATAAGTACATTATGACCGTATAGCCTAATAGCGGACATGTGCTTAGAAATAGTTACGCTTGTTTTTGTTTGACGACGCGGTTGGCCCAGTTTGTAGTGCACCTGCCTACTGAGCCCGTGGCCACTGGGCAAATACTCTTAGTGTGTGATGAACTCGAATATTTGTTCCTGGGTCATGGATTTTATCTATATATGTATGTACTTTTATATTATATGTATATCGTCGCCTAGTACCTACCCATATTACAAGCTTTGCTTAGTTTGGGACTAGGTCGATTTGAGTAAGATTTTCCCTTAATATTTATTTATTTATTTAAATAATATTATGGAAACTATAGGTAAAACTTATAATTTTGTTCCCTTATTATTTACTTTTTAATGTGATATAATGTAAATATCTCAACTTGGTAATGTCCTATTTTGTGTACATGTTGAAAAATTGTCGTTTAATGTTTCGACCCACGTTAGACATCGTCGTCAGACCCACATTTATACTTAGTGTGACTTAGTTTATATGCATACAAATTACAAATATCCGGTAAATGGTAAATGTGCATTCGAATGTCCGGTCCGTGGACATAAATTTAGCACTCATACCTATAAGTAATTTAGCTCACCTTGTGTTTGTTGATCGGTCAGCGGTTCAATGTTCATGCCTGCGACGTCGGTTGGAGTCGTGAAGGTGACGGATTTCGAAGACTTTGTGCTCACGTAATAACCTTTGACACGGAACAAAATATTTATTTTGATAAATTCTGATGGGTTATGGTTATCAAAACTCAAACGTATTTTCCATTCGTGACTTTTTCCTAAAATTTCGTTTGGCCGGAGTGAGAGTCAGAATGGCGGGTGTACCATCACGGATTCGCAAAACAATTATACCAAAAAAATGAACTCAAAATGTACTATTTTGTACCTACCTTAAAAAAAATTGTACCTCTTCGTACAAAAAGTTATTACAATGTTTAGGTACACCCGCCATTCTGACTGTCAGGATGGCGGGTGTATCGCAGTTTACCATGAAGCCCTTGATTATTGAGAAATGTTATGACTCTAAAAAAATGTAGGTACCATAATTGTACTCTAACATACAGTTAAAATATTAGCAATCGGATGTGTAACTTGCGAGTTATACACAAATTAAATTTTGTTCGTAGTAAGTGAAGGGCCAAGGGGAAGAACTGGGTAAGTCACATTTAGCAAAATTTTACAGTACTGAAGATTGAGGTTGGCTAATCCTTTGATGGCTGTATGGCTTCAGTAATAATAAAGCAAAAAGCCGGCCAAGAGCGAGTCTGACTCGCGAACCGAGGGTTACGTACCAACTACCGGTCGGCTACCAGTTACAGGCCGGTTAAGTTTGCGCCGGATACAAATGAGGTGCAAAGTTAAGGCAACTTAGTTCTCCAAATATGATTTTCGAAAAGGAAAATATTTTTTATGATTTACCTACAAATGTATAGTTTTCTGAACTTTCCCTATACTTGTAGTATAAGACGATAATCACTTGTAAATTTCAGTTCTAGATCAACGAAAGATACCCTATAAATTTTGAATAGGTAGGTACCTTGAGAGTGTGTATCGAAATAAACGGTTATGCCAGGACAAGAAGTACCAACCATCAGTCTATATCCACTAATGCTGATGCTCTTTCAAATAAAGCCTGACCAGAAATATATGAGGATTGTCAAGAGGGCGCTATTTATAAGATTTATATGGTAATAATTTTGCAACCAATCGCAACCGCACTATAATGACATTACCTGACAGTTCCTATGGTAACCTCGTAATATCATTTAATGGAATGCACTCTTTTGCTGACTGTTTTTCGTGTAGTAAACACGTCTACACTTTATTTATAATATTGCGTGCACCAATGTGAATGGTTTTCGGCATTTTCTTTGGATATTTTAAAATATTTGTCTTGTAAAGAAACCACCACGAATAACATTGACATTGTTGACAACCATCATAAAATCATTGCCAGTGTAAGATTACATAAGAATTTTGAAAATCGGTCCACAAAGGAAAAAACGGAACCATTATAAGATCACTTCGTTGTCCGTCCATCCGTCCGTCAAAACCCTTTATCTCGGGAACGCGTGGAAGTATCGAATTGAATAACAGGTCTACTACAGTCCCTTAAAGGCTTTGAATGAAGCTGTGAAAAACACCAACTTCTAAGTTAACTTAAAAAAAGATGCGGCCGTTTAAGCCGCAAAAAACGTTATTTCGAAGGTTGCACCTCATTTGTATCCGGCGCAAACTTAACCGGCCCACATAGGGGTATATGAGCGTAAAAGGTGGACTAAAGTCGAAATAACAAATTCTAGAATTCCAATAAACTGTAATGACGACACATTAGCTGAGAAGTTCATGGATAATAGTATTACATTTATTTTCCGATTGCAGTTGACAGTATTTGGCAATCGGGTGTGATTTGAGTCGTTTGTTCTACACGGTCCGAGCGCGGAGTAACACGCAAGAAAATTTTCACTTTTAATATAATTTTTAAACATATAAGCAAGTAGTTTTGTGGTAATATTTGTACATTAACATGATTTTCCGAGTATTTAAAATGTAGTCTGTATGTTATTATTTAATGATAAAGTCTGATTAATGTTGTATTTCACATTTGTATAAATACCTTCTTGTACAATGAATTTATTGACTTGACTGCAATTCAAAAGTCCAAAAGTTATATTTCCGGATGTTCCCCAGCTGAGATTTATAACTTGTTCGATAGTAAATTTTGTATTATTGGATATGAAAATAACAACCGGTGCCAAAAAGTGCCAATTTGGGTATTTATCTTCATTTTTTACAACAAGGTATTTTACCAAACAAAGTTAATTTTGCGGTCGTGAAATTTAATTTACTGACAAGGGGATAAGTATTAACTCTATTAAGGACTGGCATGAGGTAACATTTCTAAAGAAACTGGATGCAGTAGAGAATAAGATTGTCGACTCTACCACATTCCTTCAAGAACAAAAAAACTAATTACTTCGCAATTTTTCGCGATTGAAGTCGAAACTTAAAACAAAATGGCGAGTCTCTATAAGAACAGAAACAATTGTTTTAGGGGATAGTGAGAAATGGTTAAAAGGAACTTTGGAAATTCCACTTACTCGCAAGAGAACTGTTGCCGGTCCTTTTTGTCAGAGATATAGGTACTTATCCCGAGATATCATCACGGAAATTGACCTGAATTTGATAAAAAGATTTACCACAGTTCTTAAAGTGATATCCAGTGGCCAAAAGATATAGAGTTCGACAAGTTTTATGACTGAAACTTATCGAACTCGATCTTTTGGCTTTTGTGACAACACGGCAAAGCTCTACGTTGGACCCGGACTGTTCACACAATTTTAATACATGGTCATATTGTCATAAAGCATGCCCTTCTCCCTATAAGATATTTATCAGAAGAAGCTCCAGGGGCCAAAAACAAGCACTTTAAAGAATTCAGGAGGAATTAAGCAACAACTTTCTCAAGGTGCCAATTACATCACATCCATTACTGAGAAACCTTTTAGTTTTACTGCTAGAAACACAATGCTTGCTCCAGATATAGTGATGATGCCGAATTTGACGATTTGATGCCAGATGTTGAAGATGGAAATGAATCAAACTGTGAGGAAGAATGGGACGCATCGTCTGTATGATGAGGGCAATGAATTATGTATACCTATAATGTAAATATATAGACTTTCTTTAGTATATGGTATATTACACTACCCTAATTAAGAAAAAATGTGTCATTAATGTCCAAAATAAAAAATAATAATATAGAAGGTATACTTCAATCAACAGAACGCCAAAAAAATAAAAAATAATTTTGTCCAGCTTTTTGGTTCAAATACCCCTATGTGCGGCCAATTAAGATAATTGTTTGTACGGAACCCTCGGTTCGCGAGTCAGACTCGCACTTGGTCGGTTTTTTTGCTATATTATTACTGAAGCCATACAGTCAGCCAATCTTCAGTACTGTAAAATTTTGCTAAATGTGACTTACCCAGTTCTTCCCCTTGGCCCTTCACTTACTACGAACAAAATTTAATTTGTGTATAACTCACAAGTTACACATCCGATTGCTAATATTTTAACTGTATGTTAGAGTACAATTTTGGTACACTTTTTTTGAGTAATAACATTTCTCAATAATCAAGGGCTTCATGGTAAACTGCGATACACCCGCCATCCTGACAGTCAGAATGGCGGGTGTACCTAAACATTGTAATAACTTTTTGTACGGAGAGGTACAATTTTTTTTAACGTAGGTACAAAATAGTACATTTTGAGTACATTTTTATGGTATAATTGTTTTGCGAATTCGTGATGGTACACCCGCCATTCTGACTCTCACTGGCCGGAAGCTATTTTTTTCCCCAAACTATTAATGGAATGACACTGACATTTTTGGGCCTGGACTACGGAAATCGCTTTTGAGTTTTTAACCAACTTCATTCTTCGCGCATTCCACGGTGCGTTCCTGGATAAAGTGCAGAAATAATTGAAATGAAACCAGATGCAATAAAACAAAGGTCTATGTCTAAAAGTCTATGTCTCTATCCACGTGGCGACGAGTATAGTAATTATTTCATTCTTATATCTTTTTTATCGGAAAAGATAAGTATCTCATCATGTGCTCCTTTGGTTTGATTTAATCGAGGTTGTAATCAGAATCACAAGACAAGAGATCAGATCAACTTGCATTCGTTTGTGCACTTTATCCTGGGACATGGGACAGAAATGTATGTTTGGAAAAAAGTAAATTACTGCCTACATATTATTTTTGTTTACCTTTCCACATAGAAGATCTTCTGTTGTCTCTATCTTGGTTTTTCTCCTCGAAGCGCAGCGCGGACCCCCGGGATAACTCACCAGTTTTCGTCGTTCCTTTGCATTTTCTTTGTATGCAAACATTTTGTATATATGAACACTTTATTAAAATATATGTAAGTACCAACTAGTACTACTGCTTGTAATGTATGAGTGTTATGGCTGCCGATACGTATATATGTAAAGATTGCGTTAAATAAAAAATGTGCGTTTGCGTATTAAGCTGAGATGAAAGCGCCATAGGAAATGTATGGAACAGCCTCAGAGACGGTGAGGCGTTAACGTCACTAAGATGGTCACGTCGGTGGAAATTGCAACCTTTCGTTATGGTTAAACGAAGGGTTCCCAAACGTTCTTGATTCACGGCATTTTAGTACATTTTTAACTTAAATTTGTATGTACGTATCATATTTTTCTTACTCCGTTAGTTAGTTTAGTTTCGGGAAAAGTGTAAATAGGAACCAGCTCTTATACTGCGCAAACCGGGAACTTTAGATATGTGATGTGTATTTCAAATATTTGAATTACATCTTCCGTTCGTCGTACGAGCCCCCACCCAAACTGGCTGTTACAGCTACCGAGGAATCCTGTGACCGCTTGTATATCGATTGCATGCTCGTTTCCTCGCTGGTCTTGCGAGATTTCATCGAATCTTCACTCTGGAAATTAAAATAATAATGATTTTGTTTCTTGCCCTATGGCCCTAAGAGTTTGGCTAGGGGCCCCTATAGAAGCTTGAGGGTCATTCTTGAGGATCGAATTCTTCATGTGATTCCCTTGGCGATTTTTATTTTTATATTTTTTACCTATTTGCTAGAAAATATGAAATTGTATTTAATTTTACGCAGATTTATCAAATAGGCACCACTTTTGGTCAATTTGATACAGAAATATACCACTTTATGTTTTAGCCGCCTGGGGAATAAGAAAAGATGACATGGGAATAAGAAAAACGCCAAAGGAATCATAAAAAAAAGTACAGGGGAATAATATTAAGATCAGTTTTTCTTACATAAATAAAAAGTCTTACAAAGTGTAGGGATACAAAAATTCACAGTGTTTTATTCGAATTAATTGGCAATTTTCTTAATAATCGAACCACCGTCGAGGTATAAAAATTGCTGGGCATAAGCATCTTCTCTTGAATTCAGCTCAAAATCATTTGAGACCTGCTGTACCTAAATGGAATACAATTCTAAATCAATGATTCAGTCATCTGCAACGCGAATTAAAGGGAAATTTATTTTCTTTTCATGAAAACGCAAGAAAACTGTGATTCCCTTGTTCGAAATTAGAACCAGAGGAATAAGAAAAAAGTATGTTTCTTGTCGATTCTGCCGAAACTTAAAATATTATAAGAACAACTATTAAGTCACCACATGCAAACATTCATGTAGTTTTCTTTTTACTAAACACTATGTACCTATTGCAGATATAAAATTTTATATAAAAATTCAAGGGAATCAAAATCATAGTGAACCAAAGCCAAGTGAATCATATATTAGCCTTCATAGCTAAGAATTCCAGCAACTAGTCGCGACCATTCCCCGCATATCTGGAAGCGTTACTGACGTTTGCCAAGCCCGGCCATTGCAACTGGTCAGATGACGTTTAAGTAGGGATGTGCGCCGTGTTGAATGAGGCACCAGGGGAATCATAGCTTAGCTCTGGACAAACCTTTAACATAATTTTTTTTTAAATTACGATACACAGAGCAACCATATTTTTTCTTCTAAATAAATAACTTATATTCTTACTAGATGACCCGGTGAACTTCGTATCACTTTCCTTTTAATATATAAACCATATGTATTTCAGAGCCGGTAACTTTATAAAGGCATCATCAGTAGTCTAAGTATCTGCTCCATAGTGTGCGGAAAGAGTGAGCAAATCACGCACACGTATGTCCAGCATAATGTTCATAATTATTTTGCATGTTACATTATATTAGATTATAGACACTTATGTGAACAAATAAGTTACCAGCCTCCTTTTTTTCGGTCTGTATCGACTGCGCCACATTACTAAACGTTGGTAATAGTAGTATAGTAACCTGGCAGCACTGACTGTCAGTGTCACTATCACCGAACTTTCCAAGAAAATATAATTGATATTTCCAAACTATTTTTCAAAAGGTCTAATTGACGTTTAACAATGCATTGTCCCTTTTGTAAATAGTGGATAGAACGGTAGAACAACATAGTACCTGTCCTAGTTGCACAAATAAGTTGTTAAGATGCCACGAATGGTTCACAATACCCGCTGATACGCTCAAGTTTTGTATCAAGTGCGGTCACAATTTGAACCGAATAATACAAATTAATAGGGCTAAGGAACAAAAAAATCGATTGAAACTACAACTGTTATTAAAACCGAAGTTCGTCTCAACAATGCCATCATCATCATCTGAATTATTTTCAGAACTTAATTTACCAACAGCACAACATAATCCTGCAGATTCACCGCTGTATTTTAAAGCTTTACAATGTTGACAAATTATTGTCATTTCCCCAATTGTTACAGATTTTTCGGCAGCATAATCTATTTCTGGATCGTAAGAGAATGCTTCCAGGTTCACAGGAGCATTGCGTCTGCGGAATCGATCAATTTGATTATCCCGTGCTCGCTGCTGTAGTGACCGATGTGCCCGAACTCGTTCCATTTTATGCCTATCCACTTCATTGTAATTCACTCTAGAACGCAAATCTGCCATACTTACCAATACCACAGTGTAAAAAGTAGTAGTGGGCCGACGCCTTTGATGTTTGCGTAAATGCCGACACCGCTTAAGGTCACCGTACCTACCAAGGGTTGTCACAGACTTACGCAACTGCCCAAAAAAGTAGGGTAATGTTTTTAGGGTTCATGTATGTATTTTGAAGAAGTCGACATGGGTGTCATTTTCTATGTTTTTGGGGGTGTAAATTTAAAAAATGGCATCCATTTTGTAATTAAAGATGGTGGACGTCATTTTTTGGAATAATCGACATGGGTGCCGTTTTGTGGGTTCTTGGAGGCGTAAATTTCTAAATTAAAAATTGTGATTTAAACTGGCGGAGATATATTTTTCTATAGTAGTCATGGGTTTCTTTTTCTAGGTGTTTGGAGGTGCAGAATTCAAAAAAATTGTCCATTTTAGAATTAAAGATGGTTGATATCACTGCTACACACATAGACACCCATTTCAAAAAGTGACGTCCGCCATCTTGGATTTCCAAATGGATGTCATTTTCGTAATTGGAACCCCGACGGACCTTGGAGATGACACCCATATCGACTTTTAAGAAAAAATAATGTCCGCCATCTTGGATTTCAAAATGGATGTAATTTTCGTAATCGAGACCCCGAGGAACCTTGGAGATGACACCCCATTTAAAAATTCATGTGACAATGATATGTCAGATCATTTTTTTGTTTATCAGTCTCTCGCTGGTCATCAGTGCGGTTAGCGCGTGAGGTAGCTCGTCGCACATTTGATCGACTTCGACTACCTACAGTCCGAACAAAAAGAGTAAAGAGTAGATTGATAAAACCCTTTCCAGACCTTCCGATCCGATCCAATTTTTGCCATTGCCAACACTGTATGAATTAGTGTTGCCATGGGTTTTACGTTTCGCTACCTTGAGCCCTTCCAAATAGTAGGCAAATCCAAATTTAAGTACGCTTTGCAAAAAAAATTTTTCAATTGCACCCCCCCATTTTCTAAAATGCGCAATGCGTACTACTGCGTACCCATCTGGTTACGCTGGTATGAATTACCAATTTTTGGGGGCTTTAACTTAAATTGCGAACTCAAATTTTTTAAACGTATATTGTATGTAAACGTAATGTATTTCTGAACGCCCAGCCCAATACAACAACCAAGAAGTGTCATTAATCATTATTTTTCTTGTTTTAAATACAAATATGTGATAATCCGATTAATCCTCGTTTTTCTCATTTTTCAAACATAATGCCGAAATCATATCATGCGGTTGATTTTATATGAATTTCTGAACGCACCGCTATGAGCATTTGACAACCAAGTGACAATTCCTGTTGAGGAACTGTAAATCTAAATTATGTGAAAACGCAATAATCCGAACGTTGTGGATATATGATCTCGATTCAAAACCCTTATTTAATGTGTTACATCATAATTATCGTGAATTTGAGTCGATCGAAGTTTATATCGACGGGACGAATGTCACATGTTTGACAGCTAAGATCTTATCGTAAGTTTGTATGAGAAAATTAAATTATTGTTTTTCGTATATTTCCTAGCATATTTTCCATTATTCTCACCTTTTAAACCTTCCCTGGACTTTCACGAATATTTCAAGACCAAAATTAGCTAAATCGGTTCAGCCGTTCTCGAGTTTTAAGCATACTAACGAACAGAAATTCATTTTTAGGGTTCCGTAGTCAACTAGGAACCCTTATAGTTTCGCCATGTCCGTCTGTCCGTCTGTCCGTCCGTCCGTCCGTCCGTCCGCGGCTTAGCTCCGTGACCAAATGTACTAGAAAGCTGAAATTTGGTATGAGTATGTGTATGTATAACGCCGACAGAACGGTAAAATAAAATTTAAAAAAAAATTTTTTTTTCGGGTACCTCTCGAACACCTAAAGTGGGGGTGATTTTTTTTTTCTTTTCAACACTGGTGTGTTGGGTATCGTTGAATAGGTCTTGTAAAAATAATAGGGGTCTTCTAACATTATTTTTTGATAAAGTCAGCAGTTTTGTAAATATTCGCTCCAAAAACAAAAAAATTAGTGTCCCCCCCCCTCTAACTTTTCAACCACGGGTCAAAAAAAATCGGAAAAATTCATGTTAATGAGGCCTTATAAGTACTTTCAATGAAAACTATATTGAACAAAATCGGTCGAGCCGTTTTTGAGTTATCGCCAAATTTCATATTTTTTCTTTAAAAGGTCGTAAGTTGACATCCAGAAGGTAATAAGTGATTACAGTTTCTAGGACGTGTACGACCTTTTTATAGAGCTTAAAATCTTTCTTAACTTAAAACTCGGATTTAAAACAGCAGTTTATTGTGAAGGATGAGCAACTACGGAACCCTATACTGAGCGTGGCCCGACATGCTCTTAGCCGGTTTTTATTTATATAGATAATTTAACTCAATTCTATACTTGATTTCAATTCACAACATGTACTTTTTGGGGTAGTTTGTTCAAAAAATGGCGAATGGACGCACCAAGTGAATAAAGTTTTATGTGTTTAATATTTTTTACAGTTAATTATACTTAACTTAAACAAAAAATATATCGTGCTCCAGTTAGATTAGGTGCTAATGTAATATATAAAAAATACTATGGTCAATTATTTCAATTGTGCGGGTACTTTATCCTTCTGGACGCTGTAAATTGACCCTTTCAAGAATCACCCCTATCCCGGCTAGCACTCGGTAGTATCTGCCTCACTTACATAAGCGGTTAGGATGCGTTTCCAATTCCAACTCTCTCGTCGAGACAAAGCGAGACAGGCCGAGCGCGGGAGTGGAAATTAGTGCGCGTGCGCCCGCTTTGCCTCGACTGTCTCGCTTGCTCTCGACCCCGGTTTAGCGCCAGCCAGAGTCAAAGGGTCTCGCAAGACGCATACATTCTCGCGTCCCAGTATTAATCGTGTTGCGCCGCGAAAGTGATGAGTGTAGTCCAATCTCCTCGGAGTTCACAACTGCGATGGAACTATGCGAGAATGTATGTACATGGTTGCACTCGGAACAACAGCGTGCCCGAGTAATCTCAGTGCAAATAGTGTAAACAGCGGGGACGAGCGGACATTCAAAGAAGACACTGTGCTGACGTGACCAGCTGCGCGTCAGTGGAAATGTACTCTTATATGTTTCTTCCATAGGTAGATATATCTATAGATAGACAAAAATGCCAACCTTCACAAAGGCAGAATTATGGCGTCATGTTGCCGCGATCGGCTCTGGCACTTCGTGTAGCACATTTCACATAGTTCAAAATGTGACCTAGTTTCGTTTTATTTATTATTTTGTACTTGTATGAAGATTATGTACCTATGTATGTGAGGTATGTGTATTGTGTGTGTGTTTTATCTAGGTACTGGGATTTTTCTTGTAATAATTGTACTGGAAGAAAAATCTCAACAATTTCGATAGATACATACCTACTATCATAATCCATCTCTCGAACACATGCATGTCGAAATATTTCTGTGTCTTCATCACACTAAAAGGGTTACATGTGTGTCAACTTTCAACATTTTTTGCGAACAGGATATAAAATCTAAGGCTCGTAGGATACCTTTTATCTGACCACGATGAAACGGAGAGGATGGTTAGGTATGTCTTCCGCAGTTTAGTGCTAGTAGGATTTTATGAACAATCTTTCGTTAATATTTCGTCACTATAAAATGTAAATATTGGAACCCATAAAATCGTAAATGGGCATGGGTACTTATAATGAAAAATAATATAATACTAGAACATAAAATATATATCTGCTTTATCCGGGATATTAGGCTATCTATGCTATCGTGCGTTTTTAAAATTATACTTATTTCTGAAAATGGATAAATTAGGCACAACGTACTTAGAATCATTCATACAAGAAAAAAGCCCCAAAATATCCATGCCAGATCCGTTTTTAGGGTTCCGTACCCAAAGGGTAAAAACGGGACCCTATTACTGAGACTTCGCTGTCCGTCCGTCCGTCCGTCCGTCCATCCGTCCGTCCGTCCGTCCGTCCGTCCGTCCGTCCGTCCGTCCGTCCGTCTGTCACCAGGCTGTATCTCAAGAACGGTGATAGCTAGACACTTGAAATTTTCACAGATGATGTATTTCTATTGCCGCTATAACAACAAATACTAAAAATGAAATAAAATAAATATTTAAGGGGGCTCCCATACAACAAACTTGTTATACCTATATATACATATATATAGGTACGGAACCCTTCATGCGCGAGTCGGACTCGCACTTGCCCAATTTTTGTTTTTTAGTTGCTATGAACGCCAGGCACCGGAAAAAATGTTTTCATTTTCATATAAACATTTTGGGACAGTTGTTTCTTGTAAGTACAAACAATTCTAAGTAAAATGCGCCTAATCATAATTTTTCGGATTTAAAATCTACTCTTTGTTTCTACTTAATGATCAGGGTACGGAATGGCTTTCGTTGTCCTCAGCGGACCTAAATGGCCGTTTTCCATTAGGAATAGGAGCGACGAAGCGTTGCATTTGTGCGGAATAAAAATTCAAATTTAGCTAAGAAACGCAGAACTCTTATGCTTTTATGCCACTCATTAAAAAGTTCATTAAATCAATAAATAATTTTATAAATTCTTCATTTTTATTAAACGACTTCATTTTACATTTGTTTTTTTTTTTAATTCTAACTTACCAATTTATTTATTCTTTTTATGACCCTTTTTTATAATTGTATAATTTTTATTTTTTAATAGGTTAGCTATGTAGAGTAAGTTTTTATACATTACGTTTTTCTTCTGTGTTGTTATTTAGTTTAAGTTTTACTGTTACTTTGCTTTGCCTTTTTCTTGTCTTCGAATACACAACTGACTGACTGACGTGAGACGTGACTGTTTTAATTCTTATAAATTATTTCTTTTTCTCGCTTTCGAATCTAGGGATCATACGTAGCGGTCATATTCTTGTGTGGGTATATGGGATATCCAACACGGAGAGCCCCCTTAGAGAAATTTTCTTATGGCTGTAGCCCTGCTCCTGATATTTTATTGTGATAACAATACCTACCGAATCGTAGATAGAGTATTGTATGCAACGTTGCATGACTCGGCCAAAAATACCCACTAATACCCTCTCACATCGACATACTTAACCCATGCCAGTCCCGTTTTTAAACCCCTCTTATACAATAGTTGCATAAAATACTATTAACACGTTCCTATGTCCGTGACCTCGTATTTGGGTCATGACAAGCCTCTTTTACAAAGGTTTACAATTTAGATTTGGACAGTGCACTTGTTAATATACAGACATATAATTTTTGCAATATTAATGATGATTTGGTGAAGGTACTGATTGCGGGAGTCCTTTGGAGGCATACCTATGTCTTCAATAAAGGAGTTTGGCTCAAAACTTTAACTATTTATAATTATAAGAAGAAAACGAAAAATAGTCGCCAACTCGTTCAGTATCAGTACGAGTGCTCGTAGTATGTAATCCGAATAGACGGATGTAATCGCCCTAAAAGTAAAATATGCTCAGGCCTAGCGGTAGCGGCTCACGGCAAAACACACATTAACTATTTTAATCCCCCATATTAGGCCATCGCACATTGGAAGGGAGTCGCCGTAGTGTAGACAGGTCAAAAGGAGAGATAAAACAATTTAGGTACGAGCAACGAAAAGCCATGGCAGTGAAAATATAAGATGGCCTAGCTAAACCATTACGCGCCGTGAAAGGCCTACAGGAAAAAAAGCGCAGCTCCGATAGGCAGAGAAGCGCTGAATTTATTTACCATTATTAAGTTACTTTTTGGAGATGACCGACTTTGTTCGATGACCCCTGGAAAAAAGTGTACGACAGTTTTATCGGTAAATAAAGAACCTTGCTTTGTGGTACATTATTGGTATTTTCAGGATTCGGAACCGATTCCGAACGGTATTGAAGTGGTGTCTAATCGGCATAACCCGTACATTACCTTATCATTATCGATTCCGCTCATCTCCCGTCCGCTTCAGTGAAGAGGCTGCCTTATTTGAGTCATATGTATAGGTGTAAGTAACGTCAGATAGAAGGAAACGAGGCAGCGGTAGGTGTTACCCTCCTTCGGGGATTTGTCGCTATTAAGCCGACCGACCAACAACCGTCTGAGCCTTATTAATATACTCGCTTCTCTAACGTGGCAGGACCCATGTCGGCCATTTGTATTCCAAGACGGAGACTACACTAGAATCATAAATACTTTAATCTCTTTGCTGACATACCTAAGCGGAAAAATGTCACTAAGTCTGTTTAGTGTTGTCTATAACGTATCATCATCATCATCATCATCATCATCATCATCATCATCATCATCATCATTATAAAAATTTGCGTGCCGTACACTTAACTGTTACAGTAAACACCTGTCAGGGGTAGCGGACTAGGTACTGCATTAAAAAAGATTATACGAGTATGGTCGGTATCTACAGATATAGTGCATTATGTTTTTCCATGCATCGTAGGTATTCTGGTCGGGCATTTTATATTGCCATCTCAATTTTTGCACCGAAGTTGGTAGAGAAAGCGTGCTAAAACGAACTAAGTATTTCGATAAAAAACAATGGGATATCATTATGCACTATATCTGTAGGCTACTTTTCGTCCCTAAAAATAAACGGTTCCAGAAGGTTACAAAATCGAAGCGCACGAAAGTGGGCTTCGTAATACAGGCGTACCTAAGTAATATTTTCAGTCTTCCGGCCGTAGCCTTTTGTTGCGTAACCTATTGACAGCTTAGAGATGGGCTGTATTTGCTGAGCCTCATAATTCACAATTTCATTACTATCCTTGCTTTGCATACAAAACATAACTAATTAACGATAGCTTTTCTTTCAAAAAATATTCAGCACAGGAAACATATGTACCTACGATTTTGAAGCCGCATTGAATTTCCATCCATATTCCAACTAATTTTAATATTACGGAAAAGTCTAGACGTCTGGACGTAAGCCCTTGTCTGAACGTTCACTCTTTTTAGTTGGCATTGAAAGGATTCAATAAGGAGATGAGAAACTGCGGTCTGGCTGGTGACAAGGGAGATATGAAGCCTACTTAGTTCTTTCATTATATTTACCTACATTAAGGTAGTAGACCGCGAGGTCACCGTCGCAATTGCTATTTCAATTAGTACCATAAGATTGACAACCGGAATGACAACAATATCTATGTAAATACTGTAGCAATGGCAGCACGGGGATAGAGCCGTTTTTGTAGCGTCATGACTCAAAAATCTAAACGAAACAGATTAAGGGCTTCCGTAATAGT
Source organism: Apotomis capreana (assembly GCA_947623375.1). Classification (NCBI taxonomy): domain Eukaryota; kingdom Metazoa; phylum Arthropoda; class Insecta; order Lepidoptera; family Tortricidae; genus Apotomis; species Apotomis capreana. Next base: position 11,048,489 of record OX392514.1, read on the forward strand.
ACAAACAACATTGCAAATTGCTGACTAGTTACAAAGAATTGGCCTTCATATATGTATGATTTATTGAACTTCAATATGCAACTAATCTTCTAGGCTTGACATATTCTCTACGGGACAAATGCTTCTCCCAATTATCTCCACGACGACACGGGTCCAGCGCTTCTGTCAGGAATGACAATATCTCTAAACCTCACAAGAACGTTCATCCATCTCGCGCAAAAAAAATTACAGACTTCTAGCAAGACATATACACTTTGTTTAACTTAGGTACTTTTACTAGTCATTCATTCAAGTCGACCTTAAGTCAGATCAGGTAGGGTTACCAACAGCGTGCCCTCAGGCTACATGTCTCGACACTTTTAGTTCTTTGATCTAAAATCTGAATAATCTGCGAATTCCTGCAAGAAAAGTAGCATTACTCCAACTTGGAAACTTAGAATGCACTCGGCGGCGGGCGTACAATTGGGGTGCTATGTAAAAATTTTATAATAAATAATTTTTCCTTTCATAACTTCTCTTCGCTCAGTTCAAGTAATATGGTAGGGTTGGTGAATGGAAGCATACACTTTTTAATATCTCAGTTATTTCCGTTAAACGTTTTGTTGCAAATCAAAGGCATCCTAGCTGGGTAATAAATCATTCAACCCGTATATAAAGTGATGTAGCCTTATCAGACCATAATATTACTCAGAATATTGACGACACGGTTGACGCAGTTTGTACTGCACCTGCCTACTGAGCCGGCAGTCCCTGGTTCAAATCCCGGCCGGGGAAAATACTTGTGTGATGAAAACGTCAATTAAAATTGTTAAATCTACGAGTTTGTAATATTGTAGGTTTTTCTTTTATAATTTTAGTCATCTTATACTTGGGAATTTAAACCACAATAACCATAAAGGCACATTAGAATTAAATAAATTAATGAGTAGGAGTATACATTACATTCTAATGTTCATGGTGGATAGATAGATCTGTACCTATTGCTCTCATAAGTCGCATATCGTGTACAGAATGTCTATACTTAACATAACACCCTGAAAGGGCATTGCAATATTTTGCAGTAACAGCTTTATACATATTATCTAATAAAGTTATGTTAAACAATATCAAGAAAAAAAATGTCGGCTCCATAGCTCTCTAACCCGTACCGTTTTATGAGAAATTCGCTGCCTATTTATAATATAATGATTTTAGACTACGCATTTCAGCCATGTTTAATTTTCCTACAACAATACAATACAGCTAAGCCGTGAAACTTTATACTACTTACTTAACTTATAACTTAACTTTAGACGCCGCTGTGGCCAAACAACAAATTTAAGTCGTGAGATTAATACTTTATAATTCAGCTATATCTTCGCACAAATCTTTCTAAGGAAGTTCTCGAATTAGCTGGATAGATTTTTGGTTCATGGGTAGCTGATAATCTACACATAGGTACAGCATATCTTATACTTAAAATACAGCTATGTTATGACTCTTTTCCCCCTGTACCAACAAAGTTACGTACCGTGTATTGTATTGTAGTTAAGTATAACCTGACTAGTTGCGGTTAGGCCCTGGTATAGTAAGCATAGGAGCGCTATAAACAGCTTTCATATGGTAATAAAATACATATATGTCATGTCATGTATAGGTACGCATTATAAAATGTCAGTAGCAACGTCAACAACTAATTTAAAAACACTAGAGGCCCGTTGCGGCGTCGAACCGCCGCTAGGATATGGAAATCCGGTAGTGTTACAGAAAATAACTACTTTATCGAAAAGAAGTTTTTGGCGAACGAAGAATAAATACTGTAAAAAAACACGTTAAAATGATGTTTTAAAAACGTTGAAACATGCCAGGCTAGAGCTAGGCCTGATAGCCAACTGCCAGTTTCATCGTGACAACTTTTTCAACTCTTTTGTAAAAATAACTTGTGCATTAATGACATGTGATCTGCTGATCTGTTCCACAAATAAAATGTATATTATTTTTTATGGAAAAATTTAATTCATAAAAATAATCCCATATCTTGAAAAAAATATTGACATATTTTCATAGGACCGAAGATCTTCAGGAAAGAAGAATTTATCGATTTGATCGATTTCTATCAATTTCCAGAAAAAGCACATGAATCGAAACGACAGATTTGGGCACTCACTACGCAGGTTTTAAAAAGGAAATCATGTAGTGCGTAACTGTTTATGTATTCATTTATAATAGCTCGTCCACAATGCCAACTCGTCCACATTTCCAACTCATCCGTATTCCCACCTCGTCCACAATGCCAAGTCGTCCACATTACCAACTCGTCCATACACCCAACTCATCTACATTGCCAACTCGCATTCATTTCCAACTCATCAACAATGCCAACTCGTCCATATTGCTAACTCGTCCACAAATACAACTGGTCCACATTTCCAACTTGTCCATAGGCCCAACTCGTCCACAATTCCAAGTCGTCCACATTTCCAACTCGTCCATATTCCCAACTCGACGATACACCCAACTCGTCTATAGAAACTCGTCCTTATTATCAGCCCGTCTTTATTGCCAACTCGTCCATATTCCCAACTTGTTCATTTTGCCAACTCATCCACATTCCCAACTCGTCCATATTCTCAACTCGTCCGTATTACCAAGTCGTCTTCATTGCCCACTCGTCCGTGTTCCCAACTTGTTCATTTTGCCAACTCATCCACATTCCCAACTCTTCCATATTCCCAACTCATTCACATTGACAACTCGTCCATATTACCAACTTGTCCGTATTACCAACTCGTCTTCATTGCCAACTCGTCCATAATGCGAACTCGTCCACAGGTGTGCAGGTGTCTATGGGCGACGGTAATCGGTTTCCATCAGGCGATTCGTTTGCTCGTTTTCACCCTATGACATAAAAAAAAACTGCCCACTTTTCCATGTTCCCAACTTGTCAATTTTACCAACTCATCCACATTGCCAACTCATCCACATTTCCAACTCGTCCATATTCCCAACTCGACGATACACCCAACTCGTCTACAATACCAACTTGTCCTTATTATCAGCTCGTCTTTATTGCCAAATCTTCCATATCACCAACTTGTCCGTATTACCAAGTCGTCTTCATTGCCAACTCGTCCATATTCTCAACTCGACCACATTTCCAACTCGTCCATTTTACCAACTCATCCATATTGCCAATGTAGATACATTCCCAACTAAGCTACTTTGTCAAGTCGTCCATATTCTCAACTCGACCTCATTTCCAACTCGTCCATTTTACCAACTCATCCATATTACCAATGTAGATAAATTCCCAACTTAGCTACATTGTCAACTCGTCCATATTCTCAACTCAACCACATTTCCCATCCCGTCGACATTCAAGCGGAAGGACTTAGTTTTTTCTAGTAAAATACTATTTAATTTACCATAACTCATGCTATTTGCTTTGGTTTCTTTTTTGATGGACTTATATAATCATATTTAAAATAATCTATCATAAATTTACTTATTTGAATGACGTTTAGTTGTACTTACTACATTTTTTCTGCTTTGATTTATTGTAAAACTCGCTTATAAAAATAATCTATTCTTGAATGACGGTCAGTTTTTCTGGTCTTGCGAGCACCAGTCCAACTCGCACTTAACCGGCTTTTTCCTCCACATTTTGAACATGCGAAAAAAGTTTCCATATCAACATTTTAAAAAGAAAAACAACCTGGCAATTTAGATCATTGACATTATAGCCCCCAATAAAAAATACATTAAAAGTTGTCAGAATATGATTACTGTCATTCATTGTCAACAAACTGTAAAATTATTTTTGCATATTCGTACATGTTTTAAGTGTTGCGGATATTATGTTGCCGACTCAAAAATAATATTTCATCATGCTGAACAACTTACTACAGGTTTGTGAGCAAATCATGCTTATTATTATTTGGTCATCTTATGTCAAAATAGGGATCACAGGTCACGTGGTCAATGTCACGTGGTTAGCGCACAGTAGTTTTTTCAAATCCATTTTTCAGTACTTTTTCGGGAAAAAATTAAAAATCCAAGAGTTTTATGCACATCTCCAGCATGGGACGAATCTAATGACATATCATTTATCAAAATCGGACCATAACTGTAGATCTGATGGGATGTACAAAAATCGGCCTCGCGTAATATATATATAGATTAATCATCGAAATACTAAAACAATAACTTTTTTCTTCTTACATATATTGAAAATAACTTTTGTGTCATAACTGGATATTTTATTACTGTGGATATTTTTTGACTATCTAATGCGAAAATAATTTAAAAAATGTGAAATATTTCGCTCTGTTTTCAACGTCAGTTACCAACGAGAATTCTCCTTGTCGATAAAAAAAAATACTTTTGAGGGTTTAAAAGCTAATACTTGTCTTGACTTGACTTGGCTATAATATTTTGTGCATTTGCGATATTTTCACCAATGCTGAAAATGCTTTTTCTGTTTAATAAAGTGTGAATCTTTCGTTATCTCATTTTTAGGGTTCCGTAGTCAACTAGGAACCCTTATAGTTTCGCCATGTCCGTCTGCCCGTCTGTCTGTCTGTCTGTCCGTCCGCGGCTTAGCTCCGTGATCATTAGTACTAGAACGCTGAAATCGGTATGAGTATGTGTATGTATAACGCCGACAGAACGGTAAAATAAAAACTAAAAAAAAAAGCGTTTTTTCGGGTACTTCTCGAACACCTAAAGTTGGGGTGAATATTTTATTTCGTTTCAACACTAGTGTCGATATCGTTGAATAGGTTTTTTAAAAATCATAGGGGTCATCAAACATCATTTTTTTTTATAAAGTCAGCAGTTTTGTAAATATTCGCTCCGAAAATAAAAAAAATAGTGCCCCCCCCCCTCTAACTTTTCGACTACGGATCAAAACATTATGGAAAAATTCATTCAAATTCATATTGAATAAAATCGGTTGAGCCGTTTTTGAGTTATCGCAAAATTTCATAATTTTCTTTAAAATGACGTAAGTGCCGTGCGATGTCCTTATACTTCGAACATTACACATATTAGTTACGTGCCATGCTGTATTAAACATTTCGCTCAATCTGGCGCGTATAATTGATAACTTCCAGAAGGTAATAAGTAATAGCAGTTACTTTGGCGTTTACAACCTTTTTATAGAGTTTGAAATCCTTCTCGTAATTTATTGTGAAGGATCGGGCAACTACGGAACCCTACACTGAGCGTGGCCCGACATGCTCTTGGCCGGTTTTTTCTTAGCTAGGCGACCACTGCTGGGCAAAAACTCTACCTTTGATTTCCACAGGTCCCTGTCTGACGCTGCCTCCGATCCGACCAGTTCTGCCGTCCTATACGTTAAAAGGTCAAATCTTTGTATGGCTTTATTGTAAGATACGGCTTTTTACCGTAGCACGGCAGAGTTGTTATCCCATTTATATTTGAAAATAAATGGGACAACGTAACTTACTTAATTATGATGATGTAATAATTATTATATACTTACGGAGCTGACGCTGAGAAGGGAGAGTAGTTCAACCCCCTTGGTGTAGCTTCTCGAAGCTCTGTGAACGTCGCTCATGAGCAGCGAACATTCGGAGCCCAGCAAGAAATCGCTCGGGCCCTTTTCATCCGTTAGACACTAGAAAAGATAAGGTCTATTTATGAGCAACAGTGGAAACAGCACATCTATACCATTATAAAAATCTAAATTTGTATTGAAAATAGTTTTTCTATGAAAGTGGCGCCATCTGTTTTTATAATTTCCTTCACGCCGAAACGGCTGGACAAATTTTAACAGATTTTGGTACAGGGATATAGGATACTTTTTATCCGTCTACGGTAAAGAAAAAAAATACGCGAAGTTGCGGGCACTTCCCAGTAATAAATATAGGTACAACAGTGTAGGGTTGCGCTCAGATCCCTGATAAATATAGTTGCGCACTAACAATATCGTACATATTAATCAATAAATTATATTATATAAATTAAATATTAACTTTATGTGGGTCTAACTAAAATGATTTGGCTTTATTTTATTTATTGGAAGTCAAAGAAGGTACCTACCATAATGATCTCGTTGAGAATGCCGTTGATGACGATGCGGCCCGAGAGTAGCACCTGCAGAGTGGATTGCTGCTGGCGAGGTCCTACCCTCATATCCCTCTCATATTCTTTGATTCGCGCCCTGAATTGAAAACATTAAAACGTTCTAAACGTCTACGTTTTTAAAACTTTTTTTTTATATTGCTACAACATAGTGGCTTCACTTCGCCTGATGGTAAGCAAAAAGAGGAGCCCAAGTCGCAATGGCAACTGACTAGAAAGTCAAGAAACCAATGGTTCCTCGTCACTTGACAATGCCATGCTGGCCCGAGAGATGCTTCTAAACATCGAAATATTCCCCTTTCACAAAAAATATAACAAATATTCCTCAATCTAAAATCGCGTAAGTATCTAATAGGTGAAAAGCACAAGGACAGGTCAAAGAGTAGAAAATAATACAGAAGCGGTATTGTGCCTTTGTAGCTTATACATCCGGCCGTCATCGTCATAGACAGACTGGTGAAACTTACATAGAAAGAATTTGTTCGAGGAAATAAGAGTTGATTTTAATGGCGCTTGTTGTCCATTTAACATAAAAAACAGTAACTTGTGGATTTGTTTTTTCTATTCTCTTATAATTATTAACGTAGTGATTATAAATATTATCTTAAGCCTATGGGTCGTAATGATTACATAGAAAACGCACTCTTTACGCTCTTGTTGTCTCGCAGCCAATGCGATCTGGTCGTGGCAGAAGGTCAGGATTAAATATGGCCGACGTCCTCGCATCTTCAGCATCAGAGCGCCGATCAGGTCCATGCTGCAGACGCTAACCTTGCCGTCCGAGATGAATGCTTCTTCGCGACCTTCAATATTCATGGTGTCATGTCATTGTAAACACAATCGATAACATTTCATATTTCTAAAAGGTGGAAATGAATATAGAGAGCTTTGCATCGTGTACACCCTACAAAAAATTGAATTTATTTTTCTGTATTTAAAGAAATATAAGAAAATACATAAAATAACCGAAATCTACGACAAGTAGGTATGCCTGAATAGAGTTGTAGTCTTCGATCTATCCGCGAAAGAAAATAAGCTGTCAATAATGTCATTCGTTTTTTTTTTAAATTAGACACTAGACTAAAGTACCTATCCTTTCCATTGTGTCATAGTTTTGGAGTTAAGACATTTAATATTAAAACAATTAGTAATCTAAGAAAAAATATAAAAACAGTGATGACGTTCTCTTCCTAAGCGGAATAAAGAAAAGTAATAAAAATGTAGTCTTAAAATTATGAAATCTTGTGAATTGTTCGCTTTTTGAGCAACGCAGTATCTCTGTCACTAATCTCTAGGCAAGCATTGAGCCTTGTCTACATTGTACCTTTTCGTATCTTGGACTATTCTGTGAGTAAATACTAAATCCCCAATATAAATGCGAAAGCGTGTTTGTTGTGTTGCCCTTCTTTCATGAAGGATAAAGGTGTGTTAGCAATATCGACGAAGCTGCGTCAAAATCCTAGTTTACGCGGCTAGCTGTCCGCAATTCGACGTCTTCTATTTCGCCTACGTTATAAATCCTAGTGGCAAAGATAGGAAATGCCCGACAGTTCCGAATTTGTATGTAAAATTCTATTTATAGGCCTATTATGCAGTTCGAGGCTAATAGTTATTTCCGCTATGAAGGTTGGTTGGTTTATGTAGTTGTAAGGTAAATGTTCCATTTATTTAGAATACACGGCTACAAGTAGTGAACGGTTAACTAGTTCTAAGGTTCTAACAGAGTAAACAAACCGAACCGGTGAAATTCAGTGTTATTCCGTTTCGCCGCGCTAGGATACAATTGGATGATAACCCCGTCGGCGGAAAACCACACATTCAAGGCTGAAATACCTGGCTTTTTGCGAATGTTTTGTTGCAATCACAGAGTATTTTCAAATGTATAGCCCCCCCATACCCTTTAACACAATGCTCTTCGACTTTTTCTAGGAGGACAATTACTACCTTATGTATAGATAGGTAAACAAAGCATCCGCAACTTTCTGAAAAGTATGTCAGTGACAAATGCTTTATCTTATCATTTATTTATCGCTAAAGACGTGACCATCGTGGCCGTCTGTGCGAGACCGGGGCGATTACCATGTGTCACGTGACAAGCGTAATCGTCGCAAGTTGTGCTAAAGAAGTAGAACCACAGGTGATTTGCGAGCAACGCAATGGAATCGCTGCCAACTCGCGGGGAAATCGCTGCGCGCTCGCTTTCAGGCTCGCCGTCGTGTCGTCACGCTCGGTACAGTACAAGTTGTAATCATGATTATCTTTAGATTAATAAATAAAAACTAAAGAAGGAGAACCCTGGCAATTCACAAGGTGACCATGTTTACATAATGATGGATTTCTACAGAATTATTGAATATAAGAAATATACCTCATTCACTTGATTTGAGTTGTTGTTAGGTTAGTTAACGGTTTCTGTAGACATATTAAATCGTCCGCACAGGTACCCGGAGGCTCGCTGTCGCAGAATACTTGCGCTGTACTGAAGCTGAGTTGATGCATGAGGGTTCTGAGCTGAGGAATTACCCTTCTACGCAGGTCTGAGGAGCCTGTCTGAGCCATAACGCTTCTTTATTGATGATCTGGTGAGTCTGAGCTGAGATCTTAGCAGTCTCGCCTACCGCTCGCGGTAGCGATCGCCCTTTCCTATTCTACCAACCAAGTTACTAACTGATCTGTGTAAATAACCCCGATCTCTCGGTCAAAGTTAGATCTAAAGAACTCTTCATGACATAATTGCTGGTAATATAACTATTCATTAATCACGAGCACCGTGCACCGTCCGTCCACTCCATTTCGTCCCCTGTCAAAACTGCCAGCTATATTTTCGTTGTCATGGTAACGTCGAACGCGTCGTCGATTTCGTTACATGTACAGTCGCCATCAGATATATCGCAGCATATTATCTGAACGAGCGTTCATAAATATCTGAACACGACTCTTATTGACTGGGCGTTACAGTAGGTACATGTTCAGATATTTATGAACGCCTTATATGCTGCGAAAGCCGAAAGCTGGCAGGAAACTGCGCAGGATCGGGACAAGTGGCGTACTCTCGTTTTGGAGACTAAGATCCTGTTGTGTCACTGAGCCAACATAGTTAGTTATATGCTGCGATATATCTGATGGCGACTGTACATTCGCGATAGTTTGCGACAGCCAGTGTGCTAAGGCCCTTGCTAATAACATTTTCATCACACTTGCTCGTCAAGATGGGTTGACATGCTAGAAAAGCGGGTGGTATGTCGTAAATTACGCCCTAGGGCGGTAAGTAATTTTTATCACACTAAGGGTTTAAATGCTAGAAAACCGGGCGGTAAGTCGTATATTACCCCATAGGGCGGTAAATAATTTTGGTATTGACTACTATTTATTACTATTGTTTTTATTTCTTCAAAGTGTGATGAAAAGCGTCGTACGTGACTCTGGTGGAAGGAATTCCAAACTCGTGTCATTAAAGCCCTCGCCTTCGGCTTCGGGCTTCTAATAGGCATTCGTTTGTAATTCCTTGTTTACCACCCTTGTTACGTAATGACTATTCTGCCGCCCTAAAAGATTTGAATGCCCTCTTTACTCACTTAGTCCGTACGACTCGCCATCTATTTCGCTGTATGTCAGGAACTCGCCCGCCAGTAGCATATCGTCAAACTTTTGCTGAGTTACTTGTATGTAGTGGTCCTAGCAACATAAAATAAAAGCATTATTTATTAAAGTTCAGATTGTCGCGTAAATTTTGTACTTAAAAATACCAAGAAAAAAAAAACATGGTGCTTTCAGAAATTGTGTAAACTATTCGACACGCTGGGACGAGAAATCAAGCATAATTTAACAAAAAAAGGTACTAAAGACAACAAGGATTTAAAATTTTATTCGGGTTTACAACTACTTATATATTAGGTAATGAATTAGTAATACCGGCGACTGAAATCCAGCAGTTGTATGTTGCCGTGCGTGTCTAATCTTAGAGCTGCATTCCGTAGCGAGCTTGTGCGCCAGGGTACCTGCGAACATTTACCCCTGTACCACAGAATAGATAATAAAGTTTATAAAGTACACCTGGGTAATACCCGGCCACGTTAATTCGCACCTGGTTACTGTGACGTTGCATACAAAAGAGGTGGAGCTTAGGTAGTATTAAAACCACACTGAAAGTTTTGGACTTCAGGCCGTGTTTACATTACACTGATTACATGTCAAAATTTCGAAGGCCATCCTAACAAAAAAATATATGAAATATATATTAATAAATGTAATCAAAATACGTATTTATTTATATGCTTTGAAATAGCAATTAAATAAATAAAGTCTTATGAAAGCAAATATTAGGTATAGACACATTGACGTAATAATTACATGGACACACAATCAGACGGAAAAAATGGCACCCTCCCAACTAATGCAAAATCACAAATCGCATTAGTTGGGCGATCAGTCTCGTTTAGACCATGACACGTGACGGGTCTCAAAAGTGACTTAATTTTCAGTGAAAAATTACAGAAATAACAACTATAAAATAAAGGAACAGGACGGAATATTCTTTTTTACTTAAGTTCTATTGATTAATTAACGAATCCTATGTAAAATCATAGCAATTTTTGTATTAGAATCATTAACTTTGTCCCTACAAAATGCACCTCATCACAGAACAAAAATCTATGGAGTCGCTATAGTTTTATATTTTATTAATAAATAAAGGAATGCAATAAATAACTAGGTCGATGCAGAGTCAGACACCGGCTAAGTTTGCACCATAAATTGGAGCGGAGCTTTTTTTTTTCGAAATTTTCTCTTCGTCACGACCTAGCGAAATTTAATATTTGCATTTTAAAACAAAAATTTCTAAAATCGGTTGAGAACTCGCTGAGATCTGCGCATTGTTACAAAGTCCATTCGAGTCGATCCATGGGAGCTTCGCTCGCTTCGCTCGCTCCGCTCCAATTATCCTATTTTTTTTATTCAAGATTCCCATGCGATACTCAACAACGTAAAAATGGAGATCACATTTAGCAAGAGACAAACGCGAAGAATAATTGAAGCCAAATTGTTTTTTTTTTTATGTTAATCAACAGAAGCGTAAAATAGCTGGGTTGATAATGCACGCCGTTGTATGGGAACCTTGCACTTTGTGACTATGCGCTGAAACTTGGCACAGTTGATCCTTAGGTGGTCTTGAGTGAATTCAGACCGGTAGACATCGATAGCCACCGCGCGTTTAGTGGGGGGGAGGGGGGGAAGTTCGACGCTGCCGCGCTTTAATTAATGCAACATTTCTCTAAAACTATACATAATATGGCATGTGATATATCATTTTCGGATAAATCAAGGATGAGGAATCTATTTTTTGGACTAAAAAAATGAACTTTCAAACAAAAAAAAATTAAAAAGTAGAAAAAACTGAAAAACGTAATTTGTGTTTTTTAATATAATGGTCAATTATTTTAAAAGTATAAAAGTAATCTCAAAACAAAAAATATGATCGTAAAGTTAAACTTATGTTGTTTCTAAAAATATATAGTTTGTTATATATATCTGTTGATCCATGGGAGATAATAAATAATATCAAGCGTAAGTCAGGGCGATCTCAATGCATGATCGTCCGTGAAATAGGGTTTAGGTACTGTGTTAAGCAACATTTCTCTAAAAACTATACATAATGGGGCATGTGATTTATAATTTTCGGTTAAATGAAGGATGAGGAATCTATTTTTTTAACAAAAATAATGCACTTTTTTAACAAAAAAGATATTAAAAAGTGGGACATTTGTGTTTTTTTACATAATTTCCAATTATTTTAAAAGTATAACAGAAATCTCAAAACAAAAAATATAAACATAAAGCTAAGCTTATGCAGTTTTTAAAAATATATAGTTTATTATATATATCTGTTGAAACATGGGAGATAATAAATAATATTGAGCGTAGCGTAGGTCAGGGTGATCTCAATGCATGATGGTCCGTGACGTAGGGTTTAGTTAATGTTTTAAACACACAAAAAGTGCATATATTTTATTGTTTATGTCTCTTAGTATTTTAAATGAAACTACGCAATGTAAATTAATTTATTGTATATATTGCAGGATCCACTGCAATGACAGAGGTCTGAACATTTAAGCTGCCTTTTTTTGCAATTGCACCAGCCAATTTGCACCTAAAAATTTCCAGACATTACATGCTCCTGCAGCAACAGGCAAGTCTGTCCATGTAGGCTCCCAGTTGTTGTTGACCTTCGTGCAACCCCAAGTAGTTACCCCAAGTGCATGATAACTGACCCCACACGCCCAACTCTTGATAAATGCTGATACAAAGTGGCTTTGGTCGGTGGGAGGTGTTCTATCTGCTGGTCTATCTTGGTAAAAATATATATATGGGGCTCATTCACTGAAGTACATGAAGCTGATCTGAAATAATAATTATGATATACAATATTGTTCTTTAAGTTTCGAGATCCTATTATTCTATTATATCACTTTCAAAAGCAGAAAAAACTGACCTATCATATGATGTTAAGACGTATTTTTCGATGGAAGCCATTACCTCCTCAATGCGTCGCTTGATCGCTAACTCGAAACCTATAGTAGGTCAGGAAAGGCTTCCATGCTTGAAAAGCACTACTCTTTCCTTTACCATTGAACCCAGATACCGTATCACATCCTGTGAATGCGTGAAAGAGGGTATCTTAATACTCTTGCTCTCTGTGGGCCTGTAAATAAACAAATATGTATAAAACACCCATATTTTCTTAATTTACTATGATTGACGACTCATGATACTGTGGATACTGATGTGTTGGTACTGACAGCTACACATAATATGCAAGCTTTACCTTAGCTTGAGGAACTTTGGGTGCATATAGGTTAGGAACAAGATAACACCACCAATATCTGTGCTATTATGATATCGCCACCACGATACATTTTGTACAGATTTGTTTATTTACAGGGCCACAAAGAGCAAAATTATTACCCATTTCACGCATTCGCAGGATGTGACATGTGACACGGTATCTTCGTTCAATGGTAAAGGAAAGAGAAGTGCTTTTGAAGCTTGGGAAACCTTTCCTCCATGACCTTTCCTTCTTCGTTGGTTTCTCTCTCGGCAGAGTGGTCGTGGTCATCATTTCAGATTTTGGTGAATGGTAATAAGCTTCACAACACGCCGCCATTCTTACCTGATAGCCGCCTTCCTCGTGCGTTCGTGTAGTAACGATGATGCATTTATTGCAGCTTTTATTTAGTTTGTCCATAACATTGGTGATCTTCTTCGTGGCCTGGTACCCTCAACTTTTCCGTGGACCAGAAGCGCTCAATAGCCTCCAACCCCCGGCGGCATACGTGGCCAAAGAAGGTGAAGGTACGAGACTGTACTAAAGACGATAAACGCTGCTTGATGCCAAGTTTTCGAAGTATAGAATCGTTGGTACGGAATTCAGTCCATAATACTCCAAGCATTCTCGTCCAACACCACATCTCTAGGGCGTCTATCTTCTTCTCCTCAACTTCCTGCAGGGTCAACGTGTCTGCGGCATACAGGAATATGGGGAATACAAGTGCCCGAACGAGCTGGTTTTTCGTGTCTTCGTGTTGGTTGCGATTCCTTCATATAGTATAAATATGTAATTTGTTTGTTGTTAATTGTGCAATAAAAATAATCTTATCTATTTTATACATATATTCCTGACCTAACTGTAGGTTTCGAGTCAGCAATCGAGGGCCGTATTGTGGAGGTAATAGCGGTTATCAAAAACTATGTCGTAACATTTATATGATAGGTCAGTTTTTCTGAAGCATGTATTGTCTGAAGGTTATTAGGTGCAAATGCAAGAAAAGGCAGCTTAAATGTTCAGACCTCTGACAGTGCAGTGGATCCTGCAATATATACAATAAATTAATTTACATTGCGTAGTTTCATTTAAAATACTAAGAGACATAAACAATAAAATATATGCACTTTTTGTGTGTTTAAAACATTAACTAAACCCTTCGTCACGGACGATCATGCATTGAGATCACCCTGACCTACGCTCAATATTATTTATTATCTCCCATGTATCAACAGATATATATAATAAACTATATATTTTTAGAAACTGCATAAGTTTAGCTTTATGTTTATATTTTTTGTTTTGAGAATTCTGTTATACTTTTAAAATAATTGGAAATTATGTAAAAAACACAAATGTCCCACTGTTTAATATCTTTTTTGTTAAAAAAGTGCATTATTTTTGTTAAAAACATAAATTCCTCATCCTTCATTTAACCGAAAATTATAAATCACATGCCCCATTATGTATAGTTTTAGAGAAATGGTGCTTAACACGGTACCTAAACCCTACTTCACGGACGATCATGCATTGAGATCGCCCTGACTTACGCTTGATATTATTTATTATCTCCCATGGATCAACAGATATATATAACAAACTATATATTTTTAGAAACAACATAAGTTTAGCTTTACGATCATATTTTTTGTTTTGAGATTACTTTTATATTTTTAAAATAATTGACCATTATATTAAAAAACACAAATTACGTTTTTCAGTTTTTTCTACTTTTTTTTTTTTTTTTGAAAGTGCATTTTTTTAGTCCAAAAAATAGATTCCTCATCCTTGATTTATCCGAAAATGATATATCACATGCCATATTATGTATAGTTTTAGAGAAATGTTGCATTAATTAAAGCGCGGCAGCGTCGAACTTCCCCCCCTCCCCCCCACTAAACGCGCGGTGGCTATCGACGTCTACCGGTCTGAATTCACTCAAGACCACCTAAGGACCAACTGTGCCAAGTTTCAGCGCATAGTCACAAAGTGCAAGGTGTCGTGCACTAACACCCCAGCTAAAATGGTGACATTCATAAATTGCTCTGTTGTTATTGTTTTATTTTGTCACAGAGTCTAGACACTGTCAGTTTAAACCTTTGAACGCCAAGAACACATAAAGGCGACGGCGACGTGTGCTGCCTTGCATACAACGCCACCGACAAATAAGATCAAACTTTAAAGGGTTAATAATGTCAAGTCAATATTTTGCACTTGTCTTACTCTCATTTCACACACTGGAACAAGGAGAAATAATGTCATTATTACTGATCCCTTCTATCGGAAACTTTTTATGCAGTTGTTAAATAAAAACGTAACTAAATTTGTTATTAACAATTTACGAATTTATTTAGTTCAAACCAAAAATATATTTTAATACCTAAATAAAATAATAGTGAAAATATTTTTAGTACGTAAAAATATTAAAATCTGATCCATTCATGCCATGTTCCAAGTTTGACAAGAGACTTCAGTCAGAATACGCTATAAATGTTAATTTACACGTAAAATATTTGTGGTAATAAGTAATTAAGTCAATTTGACACTTAAACGTTTAAGCAAAGAGTTCTTTTGTACGAAGTAAATATGTTGTTGCAAATTATAAATAAGCGTTATTGGCATCTACTTGAACATGACAACGGTGCCACTTTATTTGACACTTTTGTTCGGGTCTGTGGCTCTATAATAAATAATACCTCAATGTATAGACAGTAACTTTTTTTAATAAAACCTTTGTGGTCTCAAAAGCAAAAATCTATGCTTTTCGCAATTTTTCCCTTATCTGTGTTACCAAATTTCAAGATTCTGAGTTCACGGAAAGTACCCTAGCCAGTAGCTTTTGATAGCCTTGCGAGTGTCGAAAATTTGCAGCATATTAAACGGCTGTATCTTTTGATTGCTTTGGCTTAAAAGTTTGATTTTTCACAGCTCCAATTTATATTATTTGATATGAATTTCAGCTTGATACCTCACACGTTCCTGAGAAAAAGGGTCTTGACAGATGGACAGATGGACAATAAAGTGATCCTATAAGGGTTCCGTTCCGTTTTTTCCTTTTGAGGTACGGAACCCTAAAAATCATTAAATTTGTGGAATATTAGCCATGTTTGTTTATCAGTGACTTTCGATGATTTTCGTTGTCAGTTATCAAAGAGTACTCCTTGTCATTTACCACTAAAAATCTGCATCTGTAATATGGCGAGGGCTGCGGTATTATACGTTTATCAGTCATCTGAAATCTATATCATGCCTCGCCCCGGTTCTAACGAATGTGTGCACCGTGTACAATGTGAGGTCGCATTTACATTAGACACTCGCCGATTACAAGCAAGACACGTACTCTTATTTCATACTTTTGTGGAATGTGTGCACTATCTCCACACTTCTGAGTGCGGGTTGACGGTTGTAGTCGCATCAAACCGAGATTGCAACAGGTTTATGCACCATGAATGTGTAATGGGGCGTGTAAACCGCGTTTTATTGCATGCAGCGGGTGAGGAAAACTTTATATGGCACATAAGTATAGTCTTGTAATAGAAGATATTATGTAGACTAAATGTGATCTTGTATGAATTTATTGTTTTCTTACGAGATGTGTACTTACTATACTTATTTAAATGGCTTATTGACCGAGCGAGCGAAGCGTCTCTGTTTCAGCTCCGCCAATGTTCTTTCGTATGTCCGGATTTTCATATGTTCGGAATTCCAGCTATTCTCGCCTACAGGCCACATTTTTCAACCGATCCGCGTGGAATTTTGTGAGTAGATTGGATAAGTAACTCGTAAATATAGCTATTATGTCGTTTAGAAATTAAGAAAAAGGATGGTGATATGGTATTTCGAAAAGGTAAAAATAAAAAATAAATTGACGATTGTCTGTATAAAGAACACTGAGCTAATTATAATAGATATGAAATACTTTTATTTCGAAAAATACAATTATTTCAGTCAGAAAGCAACAATCTAATATTTAACGGCACTTAATATAGCATGTATGAGACATTCTCAAGCTAAATCTATTGCATTCTCGGAACTAGTGTCCCGGAAATATCGTTTGCATAGTACCTAAATATACAGGCTGTGTTGTGCCTTGTTTTTAAAACAGTAAGTACTTATTATTATTAGCCTTTATTTAACAATCTTATGAAATAGTTTGTGTAATTTACATTCATATGTATGTATGTATTACATGTTATTAACATTCCTTATATATTCTATATTTATGAACCGGTTTGACGATTGTCTTGCGATTTCGCAAAGGCCTCCCCTAAAGCCCTCCATAGTCCTCTATCCTGTGTCTTTCTTAGCCAGGTAGCACCAGCCACGTTTTTAATTTCATCTTCCCATCTTAGACGTTGCCTCCCTTTCCTTCTTTTATTTTGTCTTGGACACCATTGGGTAACGTCCTTCACCCATTTGTCTTTATTGGTTCTCATAATGTGACCTGCCCACCTCCATTTTAGTTTTCTTACGGTGTACTTTACATCAGTGATTTTTGTTTGGTTTCGTAATGTTTTTAGTTTTACTCGGTCTTTTAGTTTCACATTGAGCATACTTCGCTCCATGCTGTGTTGACACGTCTCGAGCTTGGTCATATTTAGTTTTGTTAGGCTCCATGTTTGACATCCATAAGTCATTACGGGCAGAATACATGAATCAAATATCTTTTTCTTTGCTTTGGGTGGTACTTGAGGATTTTTGACGACGTCTTTAAGAGACCAATATCTTTTCCATGCTAGCTGTATTCTGTTGTTTATTTCTTTTGTTGTGAGGTCTATTGGTGCTATTGTTTGTCCAAGGTATGGGTATTCTTCAACATATTCTATTTCGGCGCCGTTTACTATGATGGGTGATTTGGTATGATTCGTCATTACTTTGGTTTTTGTTGCGTTCATTGAGAGTCCAACTTGATCACTTTCTAGTACTAGATGTTTGAGCATTTCTTCTAGGTTTCTTGGGTCTGTGGAAATCAGAATTAAGTCATCTGCGAATCTCAAGTGGTTTAGACGAATTCCGTTAATGTTTAGTCCATAGTTGTCCCATTCAAGATTTCTGAATATGTGTTCCAACACTGCCGAAAAGAGTTTCGGTGACAGCGGGTCCCCTTGTCTGACTCCTCTCTTGATAGGGAAGTGTCCGCCGACTCTTTCTGTTCTTATCCTCGCCGTCATTGTTTTGTATATGTTGTTGATCACTCTTATGTATTTATTCTCGACACCTTGAGCTGCAAGTGCTTCCCAAATTTTTGTGTGCCTTAAAGAATCGAATGCTTTGTTGTAGTCAACAAAGGCTAGGTAATAGGTTAAGCCATATTCGTTGCATTTCTGAATTACTTGCTTTATTGTGTGGATGTGGTCGATCGTTGCAAAATCACTGCGGAAGCCAGCTTGTTCTCTTGGTTGGTTTTCATCGAGAGTCTTCGTTAAGCGGTTTAGTATTACTTTAGAGAACACTTTAAAGACATTAGACATCAGACTGATAGGTCTGTAATTGGCAATATTGTCCCTACTTCCTTTTTTGTGGAGCAATATAATGGTTGATGTGGTCCATTGTTTAGGTATGTATTCTGTGTCTAAGATATCGTTAAATAGGTCTGTCATAGTGTCTAATGCAACATCAGATATTCCTATTAGAAGTTCATTTGATATGCAGTCTTCTCCCGTTGATTTCCCTTTTTTTGCGATTTTATTGCCTTTTCTACTTCTTGTTTTAGTATTTTTGGGACTTCTTCCCTCGTATTTAAACGTTTTTCAGTTGGTCGTGTTTGGTCTAGTATCCTATTGTCGTTATAAAGTTCACGGTAATATTCTGTGGCTACTTCCAGTATTTTGATTCTCTTGGTCTTGGTTTTCTTATTTCTATGGTGTGTCATATTGTCTATCCAATTTGTAGTTTCTCGTAGAAAGTTCCATGCCTTCTTAATTCCTCCAGATTTTTCTATGTAGTAATTGATTATGCTATCCCGCTTTTTCTGTCTGTACCTTCTGATTTGTAAATTTATTTCCTTACTTAAATTTGTTATGATTTGTTTGTTGTTTTTCCTGTTCTTGTAAAAGGTTTTCCTCTGTTTCATCAGATCTCTTGCCTCTGGGCCTATTTTATCTTGAATCGTGTTATTTATTTTCATTTCGTTTTCTATTTTTTTCAGCTGTTCTTCAAATGTATTATAACTTTCTTGGACATCTTTGTGGTTCTTTTTCATTTTAAATGTGTTTTCTAAAGATTCCAGGATATTCCTTGGTATTGGTAAAGGTATGGGTTTTCTACTACTTTGGATATTTTTCCTTGATATTTTTGGTTCTGATGATTGCACCTGTCCTCGAAGCATTCTGTGGTCTGTATTATAGTTGAGTTGGTTTACAATATCAACATTCAGAAATATTCTAGGTTTGTTTGTGAGAATATAATCAATTTCATTTTTTGTTTTGCCATCAGGTGACATCCATGTCCATTTTCTGCTATATTTTCTTTTTACCAATCTTTGTCCATTGTCGTTTCGCTTTCCAGTAGGATATGGTCCGAGTATGTTATCTTCATTTTTGTTTCTCTTTCCAATTTGGCTGTTAAAGTCTCCCATTATAATAACTGTTTTGTACAAGTCTGACATAGTTTGGTTAAGTTTTTTGTAGAATTCTTCTTTAACATTGGTATCGCTTACTTCTGTTGGAGCATATATTTGAACGATTGAAGTTGGTTGTTTATAGCCAGGAAGTTTTATGTTTAAAATAGCAATCCTGTCCGATATTCCTCTAAATTCTATTATTTCGTTTTTCATGTATTTTTTTACCATGAACCCTACTCCGTAAATCCCGGCTCTTTCGTTAAAGTGATATAGTATGTAGTTCTCATATTGTTCCGTTTTCTCGTCTGTTCTTCTTACATCACTCAATCCTATTATGTCCCAATTGATTGTTTCCAATGCGTGTTCCAGTTCTAGTAACTTTTCTCGCGACTTTAATGATCTTGTATTTAGTGTAGCTATGTTGACTTTATTCCTGGATGTTTGAGTGTAATCGGTTTTTCCATTGTGTAGTTTTTCGGCGTTTATGTCTTTGATCTTCTGTCTATTATGCTTTTGGGGGTAGTGGTCTAATGCTCCCACGGGGACCGGCCGTGTTGGGAGATTATATTCTAAAAGTTGTGCTTGGTTTTGATATAGTTGTGGCAATTCTTTAATTTCGGTCCTGGCGTTTATAAGTTTTTTGGAATCTCTGATAATAATGCAGACCGCTCTCGCTCGACATAGTTAAATGAGCTTGGTTTGATGAGTTCTTTTGATGCTGAACTGTTTAGTAGATGTGCGGGTGTATCGGGTTTATGAATTTTTGACGGTCCCTGTTGGTTTGATGGCGATGAGTTGTCATACTCTTTTGGGGAGTGTGAGAGGGCTCTCTTCTTATTTTCATTATTTTCTTTTACTATCAGTTTGTTGTATTTAATGTAAGCGATATTTCCTTTATTATTTTCTTCTATTACACGTTCCTTTAATTTCCTTCTTTCTTCTAACACTTCTTTTGGAAAGTCTTCCGTTACATATATTCCTGAGTTTTTTCTTTCAATATTTTCTTGTTTTTTAAAATTGTGTTCCGTTTCCATTGAGAGGAAACGTGCACCAATATAGGACTATTATTAGACTTGCCTAATCTCCTGCTAAACTGTATTTCCGATTTATGAAGGTTGATGCCCATATCTTTATTGACTATATCTATTACTTTTTCCTCTTTTTCCCACTGCTCAGCTATTATTCCATGGAATATAACATTCCGCTGTCTCTCTCTGTTTTCCATGTATGAAATTTTATTTTCCAATATCTTGATTTTTTCTTCGCTTTCTTCCTGTTTTTTCTGCATTTCTGATAACTCAATATTTAATGAATCCATAAGCCGTTGATATATATTTTCTGTTTGTTGCTCCATCTCATATCTCATTCTCAAGAAAAATTTATTCAAAGATGCTTCTGATAAATCCATTTAAATAGTTTCTAGTACTTATTGATATTACTTAATTAAATTCATTCCACTGCCAAGTGCCAAGTGGTCAACGGGATAGTTCAAAACTTTGGACTAAGTCATCGTATAACGAAGAAGCCTCGATATTAATAGTCAGGAGCCATTAAACTTGAGCTAAGGTCTCTTAAGATGCCCCTTGGCTTTATTGCGACCTATCCTTGTTAAGTCAACTATCAAAGTCCCTCCAAGACAAGCATTGTAATAACACTTTAAACTTAAAATAAATGTAAAAGCTATTGTCAAGACTGAAATGTAGGATAAAGTTTTGCAAATATTCAATTTGTTGTAATAAATTTCTTTGTCTAAATGAGTTTGGAAGGTACTTCATTTAACCACACAATGTAGATACTAGTTAATATGTTACATAAACATTCATTATTAGTAATAATTATTTAGTTTTATTATTAGTAATAATGTGTTTAAAGTGTTCACATTTAAAGTGTGAAACCAACACATAAAGTACAAACAGGAACGTCGTCTTCGTACCGAATTTGTCCTTATGTAAATCCTTCTTCTTTTTGTCACTTAAGTCCCTTCCGCTCTTACAATAACTAGGTATGCCGCGTGTTCCGAGACGCTTTCCGATTTACTTTACACTCCTAGCTGACGACAAATACGCGTTAGCGACAGCTGTTGCACATGTTACATGCATGCATGGATATCTTTGGGATAATTATAGCCCCGTATCCCTTCCGGTGGCGGGGAACCACTGATGTTGCTGAAATTACTAAAGTAGCATGATGTCTATGAGAGGTGCTTTACTTCTAAATATAGGTAACGCCTATCAATCCGCCTATATTTAGAAGTAAAATTATAAGTGTAAAATTGTTCACCACTATGAGCCCGTCACCTGATTCACCTGAAGGGCGGTGTACCTTTGCCAACAGCTTCCTGCCCGACGAGAACCACCAGCGGGACCTCCTGTGTGTCTGCTGGAGGAGTGACCAAGACGCGAGCACGTGACAGTTGCTCCACGTACAGCAGTCGGAGTAGCCGCCGGCACGCGAATGTATTCACGTCCGGTAACGTGTCCATTTTGGAACTGCGCTGTGATCAGAAGGGTGAGAGAATGTACCATCGAGGTTACGCTGACCAAACCATTACCATAAGTCTCGTCTGCATATGAACAGAAGAGTAAGACAGGCTATAATTTTTTCTTTGTAAAATGCATCGTTGCCACATATATCACACAATTATCTTCTATATATATATATATATATATATATATATACAGGGTGGAACGTGACGAGGATCCTTTGCGGAACTGGCAGATAGTTCAACCTTAGCACTATATTTCCTCCATAGAAACTATGGAAATATATGTTACCGTTTTCAAGTTATAGCCTTTTAAACATTCATACCAAAAACTACTTTTTGCCAACCCTAATCAGGTGGCTGGGTCAATGAACTTACTTGTAAACAATCTTTAGACGTCAGGATATTACGTTAATATGTTGTTTTTTCCATTCTTAGGTCTGCGTGAAACGCTAAAAAAATCGTTGCAGGATTTGCAGAGGTGATTGTCTCTGTTATTCTACTTATTAAATTTTCTGGTGGAATGTAATTTCTTAGTTAATAATTCTAACCACAACAAACAACTCACATGACACGACTTGACACTGACAACCACTCGAATGTACCTACTCAATCATCATAAACAATTAAAGATGATAGTAACCTCTTTCAGCATAAATAAAACGTCTCTGTTTACCTACCTAAACTGATAATAATAAGGTTTTAGTTCGTTAACTCGCTTTATAAAATTATTTTCGAGTAAATTGAAATTGTTCCCTGTTTGATCAGCAATTCATACAATAGGCCGTCCTTGTTATTAATTTTATTTCGGCTATCGTCAAATATCGTCGTTTGGATATTACACTAAAGTAACACGACTTTTCATACGCCGACGCGAGATAGAATTAAATTAACGCATTTTTTACAACTATCGAACCTCTTTGCATGATTTAACATCGATCATAAATATGATGTTTGAAATGAAATTGACATTTAAGTTAATTTCAATTTGCTTTACCTTTAAATGAAAATACCTTTGTTAAAAGCACGTGGATATTTATTATTTGCTCATGTTATGCGCGAGTTACAATTATAATGCGGCTGAAGCTTTACGACGATACAGTGAAACATATCCACCACCACACCCAACAGGTCGTTGAACGATTTTACGTGCTTTTGATCGTGTCGCCAACAATCAGCCCGTTGTACCACGAACAACTTAGAACGATCAACGTGGGGGACCTGTTCAGAGGGTTCAAGCTTCATTTCCTAGGGACTGCCCTATGTGAAGCTTACTGCCGGTGGCTACTGCCAAAAACAGTGGAAGAACGTGATTTTATTAGGCATGTTATTTGAAGCGATGAAAGCTTGTTTACTCGCAACGGTATGTGGAATAGAAGGAACGAACATGTGCATTTGCCGAAGAAAATCGTGTCGCCTACAGCAGTGTCGTTGGTCAGTTAGCGATTTACGGGGAAACAATTATAGGACCAGTGTTTCTGCCTCCAACTCAAAACAGAAGCAGCGTGCTGCAGCGTGTATTATGAGACACGATGGAAAATTTGAACACCGTATGTAAAAATTGTAATAAAGTAACTGATATTCGTATTTTCGCATTTTATTTGGTTAATTTGACATTTATGTGTCACTCTTACATCAGTACGATGACAACAACTCACGGAAATAAACGTAATATCCCGAGTTTTCCCGACGGTGATTTCTCAATCTAGCCATCTTGCCGTGATGTGAAGATGCAGTAAGGTAAACGCAGGTATTACCGACCCCCTTAAGGCAATTTCAAAATGAACCATAATTTTTAAGGATGCTGATTGCTCTCAGATTCACGTTTTTATTTTTTTACGTTTGTATTATGTGTAAATTCTATATTTTCTATGTTAAAGGCTACTGAATAAAGGTCTATACTGTATAAAATAATTTATATAACGACGAAGTCGATTGTTGCTAATACCGACTCAGAAAAATGCCTGTGAAGCTATTAACGATTTTTATGCAGCTATCACCGATCGTAAAAATCTATATACGATCGGTAATAGCTTCTTACTGTTGCTACTACCGACCCCTATGGATCGCTAATACAATTTGTTAGTGCAAACATATAATTTATCAGCGACTCATAAAAAGTAGGTATTTTTTATTAAGTTACACCTTCCGACTTTAAAACAGATTGAAATTAATTAATATAACATGAAATATGAACCCATGCACACAGTTTTAAACAAAAAACAATAATTTTTAAAGTAACAATTCAAGAATCGACCTTCCAAAAATATGTCATTATTAGTTCAATTAACAACGTGATAAAAAAGAAAGTAGAGAACAATACGTATGTCGCTAATATATTTTTACAAAGAACCGATGTTTTTATTTAAATTGGGCTATTAAAGTACCTGTGTTATTGTCATATAATGACATAATAGAGAAAAAACAAAACTCTATTCTGAGGCCATTAACGACTTATGGGTCGGTAATAAAATTTGTAAGTGCAAACATATGATGTATTAGCGACTCATAAAAAGTAGGTATTTATTATTAAGTTACACCTTCTGACTATAAATCAGATCGTAATGAATAAATATAACAAGAAATATGTACCCATGCATACAGTTTTAAACAAAAAACAAAGAAAGTGTCCGGTCACAAAGTAGGTGAGATATACAATAATCTATATACGATCGGTAATAGCTTCTTACTGTTGCTACTACCGACCCCTATGGATCGCTAATACAATGTGTTAGTGCAAACATAAAATTTATCAGCGACTCATAAAAAGTAGGTATTTTTTTATTAAGTTACACCTTCTGACTTTAAAACAGATTGTAATGAATTAATATAACATGATATATGAACCCATGCACACAGTTTTAAACAAAAAACAATAATTTTTAATGTAACAATTCAAGAATCAACCTTCCAAAAATATGTCATTATTAGTTCAATTAACAACATGATAAAAAAGAAAGTAGAGAACAATACGTATGTCGCTAATATATTTTTACAAAGAACCGATGTTTTTATTTAAATTGGGCTATTAAAATACCTGTGTTATTGTCATATAATGACATAATAGAGAAAAAACAAAACTCTATTCTGAGGCCATTATCGACTTATGGGTCGGTAATAAAATTTGTAAGTGCAAACATATGATGTATTAGCGACTCATAAAAAGTAGGTATTTATTATTAAGTTACACCTTCTGACTATAAATCAGATCGTAATGAATAAATATAACACGAAATATGTACCCATGCATACAGTTTTAAACAAAAAACAAATATTTATAAATGTAACGATGCATGAGTCGACCTTCCAAAAATATGTCAATATTGGTTAAAATAAAAGCGTAATAAAAAAGAAAGTAGACAACAATACGTAGGTCGCTAATACATTTTGACAAAGAACAGATGTTTAAATTTCAATTGGTCTATTGAACTACCTGTGTTATTGTCATATAATAACACAATATAGAAAAAACCGAAACACTATGCTGAGGCCATTAACGACTTATGACTCGGCGATAGCTGCCACAACTAAAACTGATGAAGCTAAGACCGTCCTATTTTATTTTAAGGTTTTATCGTTTCAAATAGCTTTTTTTTTAATAAAATGTGGTATAAAATCCAGAACTGACACTCAACGGAACATATTTAATAACACAACAAAAAGTATAGCACTCACTTATTCGAATAAATCGCTTAAGTAGAAAAGTCACGTGCTTTACCTGATGGATTAAGGCCTAGTACGACGTGAACTTCACCCACGCTGTCTCCGCACAAACTGGGTTATTTTGTCTCTTTTTTGCACTTTCACACACACTATCGCTAAAGTAAATGATGATCTAGGAACCAACGTGTACGTAGCTTCAGCTATCTATATCTAGAATAGTACAGGAAGCGTAAAAATTGACTTTCAATTTATAGGTCGGTATTACCTGCAGATTTTCGATGGGTCGTTGATACCTGCGTTTACCTTATAGGGTTATCACCACAGTTAAAAATTAGCAAATTTTGCACTTTTTTTTTTTACTTCGTTTAAGTTTCTAAACATTATAAATCGACTGTGTATCACTTAACCGATGCAACATTTCCGCAAAGGACCCTCGTGCCTTTCCACCCGATATATATATATATATATATATATATATATATATAAAAGAAAGTCGTGTTAGTTACACTATTTATAACTCTAGAACGGCGGAACTGATTTGGCTGAAAACTGGTGGGGAGGTAGCTTAAAACCAGGAGAAGGGCAGAATAATTTTTATCTTTTTCTCTACATTTATCGACTTTCAGGAGGTACAAAGTTCGCCGGGTCAGCTAGTAATATTATAAAACTGACGTGAACGTCGCTGAACCGAAGCTTAGGCGGGCAGGTTTAGGGGAGGTAGTATGTGTGGTGTGGGACACAGTAGCGTCGCAATTCCCACTAGGTAGGCAAAATCCTGTAACGCCGCGCGGGGCGCGGGCGAAGCCTACCGAGGCGACTAGCCAGTCGCTCCTTACGTGTTGTATCCAACAGTTACTTTGTTAATAAATAATTAATTTAAAGATCACCTTGTTTCCTTGGAAATCACATCTAGCAATACCCGCACATATGTATAGAATAAATCTAATACATATATATTTTTATTTCAGTTATTACTCTTGCATAATCTCAAAGGCATTTGCTTTAATAATAATGCGGGTGTGAGTTTTAGAAGAGTAATGCTTAAAACATTTTCAACAGATTACCTGATAAACTGGATCAATTTCCATGGCATCCAAGTTGAGGAGCAGTGGGAATGTGTCGAAGACTACGTCAGCGTAGCCGGGCGCCGTGCAGATGGGGTTCGCGCGCAGGTCTAGCACGATCAGTCTGCGCATCTGGCGCATGTACACGGCTAGCTCGAGGAGTGAGCTCATACCATTGTTGCGGAGGTGTAGTTCGCGAAGTCTGCAAATTTTTGATTGCGACTATTAATAAGTGTTAACCCTGTTACAAGTGGTATTGTTATGATGTTAGGGACTGGAAACACATTCCCTTTGAGGGTGTAGGTTAGGTTGCGCAGCCGATAGGATCTGGGCCATGTTAAGATGATTAGGGGCAAATGTTAAACTCAAGTTCCGGACATAGTTTTTTTCACCATATCCAAGTGCATAGACACAAACAACCTACACGAAGTAGTTATAGACTACAAAAATGCTTGATGATAAGTACCTACAATAGACACCATGAAGATCACGCAGTCTAATAAATCTAATAATGTCCGGATCCATTATTGGGTGGCCTTAGAATTAACGAGAAAGGTTATGCGTTGTCAGCACCAAGGCGAAAGGTACTAATAATTTATTCATCACAATTTTTAGAAACTAATATAATATGTATGCCAAATGAAATATCCGGTTATGATTACCTAGTACACCCAGAAAACATCTTCATGGACTTCAAATTGTTTTCATTCAAGTTTAGATAGTCGAGATGCAGCAAAGTCCAAAGCCCCGCGTCGGCTCCAAGTTCGAAGCTCGAAATGTTATTATAAGACACATCCAGCCACAGCAATCGCAGATGGTTCAAGTTCTCCAACCGCTGAATGTGATTAAACGACAAGTCGAGATGACGAAGATATCTGGAAGTTTCCCAAGAATTATACTCGTTTTCGAGTGCAGTTCGTAAAACAAAAGTATTATAAATATGACGAACTTCAAACTTTCCAGACCGCTAATACACTTGATGTTGTTGCGAGACAAGTCCAGGATGGTGATCGACCAAAACATGTCTAGGTCTCTTATACTTTTCACGGAGTTGTATTTGTAATGGACTTCTGTGAGAAACCATTGTGCTGTAAATAGATAATGTTTGAGTCTATTTTACCTCACAATGTTTGGCATTAGCAGCAGCTAATCAAAAAAGAGAGAGTCGGGTGAAAAATATCCACGCTGCTGCATCACATTGTTGAGATTTTTCCTGAAATAATACCCCTCTCCATAGAAAACTGATTTCATTACCATTTTAAAAATTTATAATATTATTTATAATTGCATAAAAGAAAAAAAAAAACGTACAAAAGGTGGACTTAATAGCATGAGGCATTCTCTACCAGTCAACCTTCGGGTAAATTGATTGTTTATAGACTTGATTGGCATTTATAAATCAGCTGTTAAACGTAGCACGTAGGACGTACTAGCAGAGTATTGTAAAATTGGGCCTGTGCCATTCGATTCAACAATTTCAACATCTATCGCATTGTTTTCGTAGAATCGAATTTTCCGGTTGGAAAAATCAGGTGTGGTTGTGATCTAGGCTTAAGAAGACGTCACTGGAAATGAGGAGATCAGTGAACAGCCGCCCGGTAAATAGCAAAACCGAACCCTGGATAAAAGCCGATGTTTTGTGCCCAAGAGCCCGTATCCGCATTGCATCGGGAACGCCCGCTTATTCCGGTTGTAGTCCAGTACAATAGGATTCAACGTTGATATAAACAACAAATATATTTGCAACGTATATTTTTAAAGTCGGATTGTTGTCGGATACATTAATAATGACATTTAGAGCTATGTTCAAAAGGTTAGAAGGTTAGCCTTATGCTTTTTTACTTTTTTGGAGTTTACTCCTTAAGAATCGATTTTCATATATAAGCCCGGGGTATGAAAAATATGGGGTGTAAAATCGAACGTATCTGCCGTGCTAATTTAAAAAGTCGTATCTCAGTATACGATCGGGGTAAAAATACTACTTCGTAATTTAGCAGGTTATGCGTTAAGCGTTATAGACTAAGGTCCCGATATAAAATAACCTTCACCGAGATGTTTATTTGATGAAATGTATTTTATATTTAATTTAATATGTCAATAATTATATTGCATATGGGTTGCCTAACAAATTTTAGTCCAGGGTATGTTTAATTAATAATAAAAAAAATTGTTTTAAACATTTCACCGGTTTGATTAATATTAGATAAATTCTATACCAATCGAAAGTATGAAGCCCATAGAATATGCAAACGTTAGGTTGCCTATTCTTTTCCCGTCACAACTATTGGGTAGCCAGGTATAAACAGGTAAATCTATACCTACTAGCATTTTGCAAAGGTCTGATTGTTGAATTGAAATTAAATAAAATTAAAGATTATTTAATTATGAATTTATCTAATAATCAAATCGGTGAAATGTAAAAAAAAAAATTTTTTAATTTTAAACTAAACATACCCTGGACTAAAATTTGTTAGGCAACCCATATGCATTATATTTATTGACATTTTAAACTAAATATAAAATACATTTCATCAAATAAACATCTCTGTGAAGGTCATTTTATATCGGGAGCTTAGTCTATAACGCTTAACGCATAACCTGCTAAATTAAGAAGTCGTATTTTTACCCCGATCGTATACTGAGATACGACTTTTTAAATTAGCACGGCAGATACGTTCCAAAAATATAAGTATTGCGAGGATTGACGTTTGGTTGTCAAAGGCGACGGTTGAAAATTTTATCAAATTTTATTTTATTTATAAGTTAATTCAGTTTTAAAGTCCTTTTCGCTGTTTTTGCGATGAGTGAGTCAAGTCGAGGTGTCGTGAGTGATACGTCACTTTTAGAATGTGGGCAGCGGGCAGCTCCGTCGTGGCTATCTGAAGTGGAGTTTGATAATAAGGCAGGGCCGAGTCAATCGGATATTGTATCGGACGCTGAGTCCATGTCGGATGTGCGGCATATAGCGGTGAAGCGTGCTTGTGGTCTTAGCGACGAAAGCTGTGGTTGTAGTGATAGTTTTATCACAATAGGCAGGAAACCTAAACGCTTGCGGGTTTTAGCAACCACCAAAACGCAGCTGGAGCCGGACGGTGTGCCTGACAAGCTATTTGAAGTTTATATAGTGTCAAAAGAAGATTTACCGAAACAGATTGGTTTGGCAAAGTTGCTGCAATTTAAGGGTATAAAAGGAATTTTATCCGTCAAGTTTATGGGTCCACGTAAAGTTCGCATACAGTTTAACTCTAAGGATGATGCGGAGAAGCTTCTGGCTTCCCAGGAGTTTAACAATGAGACGAGACGTTCTTATTGGTCTAATATGGCATGCTGCACTTATGGAATTATAAGGCAGGTTGAGTAGGAGGTTGAGGAAGACGAATTTTTAAAGAATATTGAAGGGTCTGAAGACATTTTGTCAATATGTAGACTGAACCGTTTGGATCATGATGGGCGTTGGGTTAAGGCTGAAGCTATTCGTCTGTGTTTTAAGAGAACTTCTTTACCGCCATATGTTTATGCCTACGGTTGCCGATTTAAGGTAAATCAGTACACTTTCCCGGTTACCCAATGTTCAATATGTTGGAAGTTCGGTCATCTGAGCAGGTTTTGTCCTACTACTAAAGTTACTTGTCCGAAATGCGGCGGGGAGCATGCCAATTGCGAAACGACTATTTTTAGATGCATTAATTGTAAAGGCAGCCATATGGCCTTAGATAAGTCGTGCCCGGTTTTTGTGAAGGAGTTAGAAATTCGCAGGATTATGTCTGCTGAGGGATGTATATATAAACGGGCTTTTTGGTTGTATATGCAAAATAAGGAAAAAAAGGATACGGATGTTTGTAGTCAGGATGCGCCATCTGTTTTTGAGAATGACTTAAGTTTTGGAAAGTCATATAGAGATGCTGTTTTGTCGAAGCCGTTACAATCTAAAGAGTCTGAAGATTCTGTCTGTCAGGCTGAGGGCCAGCGATCAGTAAGTCAGTACAGATTAGAGAGCGAGCCACAACAAGAGGTTCGTAAGCCGCGGAAGTCAAAAAGAGTAACAGATGTGAAGAGGTCCGAGTGTCTATTGGTCAATCAGCCTACTATTGAGCGGGCTGATATGGAAGATCAAAGACAAAATAAGGACAAGAAGAAGAGACGTATTACTTTTGAAAGGCTGGTTGAGAAGACGAAGGATATTTTGCTTTCTACCGAAAGTTGGGAGGAGAACTTCAAAACGCTGTTTGGAGTTGTTGTTAAGGAGATTTTGGATTTATTTAAGGATTTTTTTAAGGAAGGTGATTTTGTAAGTTTGTTTTTGTCTAATGTAAATGGCTAGGTCTAATACCAGATCTTTCTTGAATGTAATGTTCAATTCAATATTGGCGGAACCCTTATCGGAATCGGCTAAATTTGTATACAGTTTTTTTTATGTAAATAGTGTATACAAATTTAGTTGTTTTCGTGTACATGTTATTTTTAAGTTTATACGGTTTATGTTTTTATTTATCTATGTCTTTTAGATGAATGATGTTGTGTATTAGGCCTGCTGGAGCTGGCATGTTCATAAAAATGATCAAAGCTCCTTAATTAATAGATTAAAAAAAAAAAAGTATTGCGATACTACGGTAGAAAGGTCGTATCTTTGTATGGATTTCATAGTAAGATACGGTTTTTTTTCCGTAGCACTGCAGACTGTAGTAACTAAACTAGCCGCTCGAGGGCGCTTTACATCACGCTTCCTTATTTAGTTACTACTCATGCTCTCTCTAATTTGTTAAAAATGAATCGGAAATAAATTTTCCTTGTAAAATATTGTAATTTTGCTGTATATTATACTCGTATATTAATATTATGTAAGTGCCTACCTTGTTCTTGTTTGCAGCACCCAACAGGGTACATAATGTGATACTTAAACTATTTACTAATCATTATGTGCAATAAATGTATTGAGTATATATTTTATAATCGTTCTTAAGGCCAGGCGCGCACCACGATTTTAGTCGCGCGATAATTTTGTCGCATAAATGCAAGATATGGGTTTATATGAGAGTGCGCGCACCACGATTTTCATAAACCCAGAAGTACGCTTATTTCTGCGACAAAATTATCGCGCGACTAAAAAAAAATCGTGGTGCGCGCCTGGCCTGAAGAGTAAACTCCAGTCGTGCGTCGGAGCTGACACACACACTTTTTTCCCTGTCGTCTCGCACAATGACAGTCCAATTTTCAAGTATTTTTGGAATTTATATGATAAATTTAAGCTTTGTTACAAATCGTAATCTATGGCTGTCGGAGAATAGGTCTGGAGAGAAGAAACACCGGAAGAAACTCCCTTACTTACACTTAGTCTCTTTTCTAATTCAATAAAATAACTGTATTTTATTGAATTAGAAAAAAGATATTTGATACAAATACTGATTTGTATCAAAAATCGGTTTAAAATCGTCAAATCGGTGGCCCAATATTACAGGGTTCTATGTTAAATTTTCTGGGAAGTTAAAATTAAACTTTGCGTCACTATGACAATGTTAAAATTTTAATTAGTCAAAGGTGAAATATGGGACCCTGAAATATTGGGCCAGCGAAATGTTGACTGGACTATTATTTCGGTTAGCGCGAGCCAATAAGAGTTATCGAATCGAAGGCAAGCGACCCGGGACCGCTGGGCGCTGAGTACATTACTTTGCCGTTAACGTTTCCGTTCCTACACCCGGGACAGGTAATCCAACTCGCATATCGATACCAGACTAATGTTTTATTTACGTGTACTGTACTCCAATACTGTTTCCAGCCTGTTGAAATCCACTGAGAGGTATTGCAAGTAGAGAAGGTACGAAAGAACTTTTATGTCTTTCAGTAGATTCGATGATAAATCCAAGTATACCAAGTACTTGTAGTGCTGCAGGACGTCGATGTTTAGCAAACGCTGCAACATAAATACATATTTAATAAGGCGTGAAATGTATACACTTTTTAATATACCTATGAATACATAACGACACTAGAAGACGAATGAAACCAAGGGGTTGTGAATGGGGAATTTTAAAATACACACTATTTATTCAGAATATTTCAGTTTGGACCTAGAAAAAACAGTACCTACTACCATAAATAATACGTGAGGAATATGACCCTAAGTGAGTTTTGTTACCTTTATACGAGTACATCTTCTTCTAAATATATAAAAGAAGAAACTGACTGACTGACATATCAATGCACAGCCCAAACCGCTGGTTCTAGAGAGTTCAAATTGGGCACGTAGGTTCCTTATAAGGTGTAGGGGTGCACTAAGAAAGGATTTTTCAAAACTCACCCCCTAAAGGGGTGAAATGGGGTTCCAAAGTTTGTATGGGGAAACAAGATTAGTTAGACTATTTTATTCGAAACTTCACAGGAGTATTCCTAACTATAAATGAGTAAACACGTGTTTCAGGTTTTTGAAAATTCAACCCCTAAGAGGGAGAAATGTGGTAACAAAGTCTGAAAATCAGCATGGGTATTGTTTTTATGGTTTATCGGGTCGCTGATTACGAAAACCGCAACGATTTTAAAATATAACGTGTCGGACGTGAGTTACCATCTCCCCTGTCGGGGTGAAATGGGGTTGAAATGTCTAAATACGAAACCGCTAGTTCTAGAGAGTTCAAATTTGGCACGTAGGTTTCTTATAAGGTGTGTGGGTGCACTAAGAAAGGATTTTTCAAAACTCACCCCCTAAAGGGGTGAAATGGGGTTCCAAAGTTTGTATGGGGAAACAAGATTAGTTAGACTATTTTATTCGAAACTTCACAGGAGTATTCCTAACAATAAATGAGTAAACACGTGTTTCAGGTTTTTTGAAAATTCAACCCCTAAGAGGGAGAAATGTGGTAACAAAGTCTGAAAATCAGCATGGGTATTGTTTTAATGGTTTATCGGGTCGCTGATTACGAAAACCGCAACGATTTAAAAATCCAACGTGGCGGACGTGAGTTACCAATTACCATCTCCCCTGTTGGGGTGAAATGGGGTTGAAATGTCTAAATACTAAACCGCTGGTTCTAGAGAGTCCAAATTTGGCACGTAGGTTGTTTATAATATTGTAGGGGTGCACTAAGAAACGATTTTTCAAAATTCACCCCCTAAGGGGATGAAATGGGGATTCAAAGTTTGTATGGGGAACAAGGTTAGATAACTTGGTACCCTGTATCCCGGAAGAGGGAAGAGTGAAGAGGGAAGAGGGAAGAGGGAAGGGGGAAGAGGGAAGAGGGAAGAGGGAAGAGGGAAGAGGGAAGAGGGAAGAGGGAAGAGGGAAGAGGGAAGAGGGAAGAGGGAAGAGGGAAGAGGGAAGAGGGAAGAGGGAAGAGGGAAGAGGGAAGAGGGAAGAGGGAAGAGGGAAGAGGGAAGAGGGAAGAGGGAAGAGGGAAGAGGGAAGAGGGAAGAGGGAAGAGGGAAGAGGGAAGAGGGAAGAGGGAAGAGGGAAGAGGGAAGAGGGAAGAGGGAAGAGGGAAGAGGGAAGAGGGAAGAGGGAAGAGGGAAGAGGGAAGAGGGAAGAGGGAAGAGGGAAGAGGGAAGAGGGAAGAGGGAAGAGGGAAGAGGGAAGAGGGAAGAGGGAAGAGGGAAGAGGGAAGAGGGAAGAGGGAAGAGGGAAGAGGGAAGAGGGAAGAGGGAAGAGGGAAGAGGGAAGAGGGAAGAGGGAAGAGGGAAGAGGGAAGAGGGAAGAGGGAAGAGGGAAGAGGGAAGAGGGAAGAGGGAAGAGGGAAGAGGGAAGAGGGAAGAGGGAAGAGGGAAGAGGGAAGAGGGAAGAGGGAAGAGGGAAGAGGGAAGAGGGAAGAGGGAAGAGGGAAGAGGGAAGAGGGAAGAGGGAAGAGGGAAGAGGGAAGAGGGAAGAGGGAAGAGGGAAGAGGGAAGAGGGAAGAGGGAAGAGGGAAGAGGGAAGAGGGAAGAGGGAAGAGGGAAGAGGGAAGAGGGAAGAGGGAAGAGGGAAGAGGGAAGAGGGAAGAGGGAAGAGGGAAGAGGGAAGAGGGAAGAGGGAAGAGGGAAGAGGGAAGAGGGAAGAGGGAAGAGGGAAGAGGGAAGAGGGAAGAGGGAAGAGGGAAGAGGGAAGAGGGAAGAGGGAAGAGGGAAGAGGGAAGAGGGAAGAGGGAAGAGGGAAGAGGGAAGAGGGAAGAGGGAAGAGGGAAGAGGGAAGAGGGAAGAGGGAAGAGGGAAGAGGGAAGAGGGAAGAGGGAAGAGGGAAGAGGGAAGAGGGAAGAGGGAAGAGGGAAGAGGGAAGAGGGAAGAGGGAAGAGGGAAGAGGGAAGAGGGAAGAGGGAAGAGGGAAGAGGGAAGAGGGAAGAGGGAAGAAATGGGTAATTGAGTAGAAATGTCTAAATATGTCTAAAAATATGAGTGTCGTTTTTAAACGCACAGCCCAAACCGCTGATTCTATAAGAGTCCAAATTTGGAAAAGGGGGTAAAATAGAGATCGAAAGTTTGTATGGGGAAACAAGATTGCGAAATAAGATTTTATTCGAAACTTCACAGGAGTATTTCTAACAATAAATTAGTAAACACGCTTTTCAGGCCTTTTAAGAATTGAACCCCTAAAAGGGGGAAATGTGTTGACAAAGTCTGAATTTATCGGGTCGCTGATTACGGGTACAATAATTATTTTAAAATTCAACGTAGCGGACGTGAAATACCATTCCCCTGTGGGGGTGCGATCACGTTATGATTGTGGGTGATATGAATATGGGTGTCATTTTCATGGTTTTGTGGGACGTTAATTGCGAAAATGGCATCAAATTTGAAATTTAATATTTTGGACATGAAAATTCTTGAAAGCATTTGTGCCTAATTGCAACTCAATCGGTGCAGTAGTTTTGCAGCAAATCGGTTGTAACAGACGGACTCACAGACAGCTACAGGTGATCCTATAAGGGTTTTATTTTTGCTTTTGAGGTATGGAATGAGTCCCGTTATCCTAATAGATGTTTAAATTTGTATTTGGTGCCATCTCGATTGTCGTCAAGGCCAGTGCGGGCGGCGCGGCGGGACTGGAGGAGTAGTTATCGGGAAACTTCCTGCAGCCGTAATAAATGCATTCAAACTTTTCAACAATAAAACGGCTAGACGGATATGCATGAGGGATAAGCAGATTACACCCTAACGTTAACAAATAGCCTACTTTTATCCTGAAAAAAAAAAAAGCATCGTTCCCGTAGGATAATGTTTATCGTATAGGAACGCGGGCGAAGCCGCGGGTTAATGCTAGTTAAAATATAATATTACGGTGACACAAGTAAATCGGACATGAGCTGATGTAAATAATATTGAACGCCAAAGTCGGCTGCCAGTGGAAAATTGTTCCACTAACGCCAATGTTGGCCACAGCCACAGCCGTCCAAATTTCAACGATCAATAACTTTGTAACTCAAACTGCTACAAGTATTTTTAATCCCGGCATGTTGGTGAACAAAAAGTGATCCATTGCTGTGGCGGCAGGAGCACGGTGGCCTCACCGCTTGGTGTTCAAAAGTTTAACTCCACAAAATATACTCAGTCGATTCAACCTTTCCCTGCAGGTTCAGCTTGATGTAGACGTAGTCCCCTAAGATCGGCGTTCGACGCAAATAGGTCAGGCAAGCAGCGACCATGTCCCTCGTCAACACTCCTTCGACCAGCTCAGCGACATCCTGCAACTCCAGAACGTGGACCACCGGCGAGTACATGTCGTCGTATAGTTCGGGGAAGTTGTAGAAGCAGCCCCACAGTTGGTCCTCGTTCATCAGTGACGTCACGTTGTCAGGAAACTGAAAGATAGAGATAGGTCGTGTTGAAATATGTATCGGAAAATAATATACCACATTTTTTTTATATTGTACCATTGATACAAAGCGCAAGGCAAAATTGAAATGCTTAACCTGACGAGAGACCGGGAATCGAACCAGGTTACGCATTAAAAAATTTCTTTGTACTTTGATTTTTGTATCAATGGTACATTTTTACAGAGTAATTAAGATAGGGATATACTTAAATTACGTTTGCGTAAATGTTCTTCTTTATCGTCAGGAAAAAATATCACTACCGTTGGATATCTGGTACCAAAATCCCATCCCTGCCCCTGCCCCTGTTCCAAAATTGGTTAAAATCCGCGCAGCCGTTCCGGCGTGAAGAGAAGACAAAAAAATAAATGTTTACCAACAAATGGCGCGTATACGGCTGTACAAATATAGTTATTGCATCGTGCTATTAAGATTATTCCTGAAACAATGATAACTAATTCCACTCTACAAAAAACTGATTCACTGATTCAGTCAATACAATTTTAGAATTTTTTAACAACACAGAAAAAATAAACTTAACAGAGTTATGAGGCCCATTTACACCAACCAAATTGTGAAGAAGAAAGTTACCAAATATGCCTAATTTTGGGCAAATCAACGAGTAGACCCAAACAATTGTAACACAACAAAATATTTATTATCATTTCAAATGAGCGGCTCCGGTTTCTGTTGGTCGGGTAAAATCACCGCATTTCAAGTTAAAACGACATCCGATAAGATACTTCTACCTCGGGGAAATACAAGTCGCGGAGAGTGATGAAATGTGACCCTACTCAAGGGGACGTACATCAAATTGGCGGGGACGCGATCCTGCCGTTACTTTTGAGCCCTACATCACCTCAAAAGATGTTTAACGGCCCTTTTACCTGTCCCGCATATTATATGGCCGAAGGGGCTTGTTGACGACAATATTTCATATCGAAGTTTATTATATTCATGAATATTACATGCAATGCCAAATAACTTTTAGGTGCTTGCTTGACCGAGAGTTGAAAAGTATGATAATTAATAAGACCGTCGTTTTCCTTGAAGCGCGGACGAGAAGGGTTTTTAATCTTAGAGCGGAGCAAGAAACCCGTGAGCTGAATAAGTAGTGAACTTACAGTTTAAAACATCTGTTGGTTTTCTAATGGTTTATCAATATTCAAGACAGGCATGCGCCCGTGGCTTCGCTCGCCTTATTGGTAAATAAGTATCCCTCAGTTGCCAAGATTCATCTGAACCCGTTTCATCCTTTACGCGTTACGCACTTTCCATGAACATTATAATTATCCTATAACCATCTTTGGATATCCAGCTATCCCTGACTGCCCTGTACAGTCGCCATCAGATATATGGCAGCATATAAGGCGTTCATAAATATCTGAACACTACTCTTATTGACTGGGCGTTACAGTACATGTTCAGATATTTATGAACGCATTATATGCTGCGATATATCTGATGGCGACTGTACAAAAACTTATAAAAATAAAAATGTGGTATTACCACATGAAAAATATAGAATCGATAAAAAGATTCTATACAAATATTTATGTACAAAAACTGTTTAAAATCTGTTCAGCCGATCGGCGTGATAAGCGGCCTTACAGCGAGCGCCGCGCGTCCATACAAAGCTGCAACGCACTGTTAAAAATTTTCCTGAAATAATGACCCTTTTCCATAGAAAACTGATTTTCAATACAATTTTTTAATTGTACAATAGTAATAATCTTATGCGTTAAAATACCTTCTATTTCGTTGTTTATAATTTTAGTAGGATTGAGGTTGACTTACTTCTTCAATGATAATTTTCTCTGTTTTTTTCAGTATGCCACTGGGTATTTGTGATGGCATCGTGTTTAATTCTTTACAGGCTATTGCAAAGCTGCGTAGTTTAATACTGCTTAGTCCTGAAAATTATTAGAGTCCTGTGAGAGACAGACAGACAGCGGCACAGATCTAGCGGAGTCTTAGTAATAGAGTTCCGTTGGATTTGGCTGCGAAACCCCAAAACGGAAAATTGACTACAAAATAAACTGACATAAAACCACTTGCGTCCTTAAATGTGTTGAAATAGTGGTCCTTTTTCACAAAGGCTGGTAAAAACAGAATTACAGGCGTAGCGCAAGGGCCTATAGATAACAAATCATGGCGCGCCCTTAAGGCACAAATGTAAAGGTTATCTGGTGTGAATAACGAACGGTGGCCATTCTCCCGTGTTGAAAAGCCGTATCTTACTATGAACCCCTTATAAAGATACGACCTTTTACCGTAGCACGGCAACATTCACGACTCCGGACATATTTTTACGGTCCCATGCTTCTGAAACCTTCTCGATGAACCCGATACACCCTCAAAATGTGTTTAATGTTTATAGCTGAAAAGCATGGGAAAATAGGGCTCCCCTATATTAAACAGTATTTTGCTAGCAGTATATGTAAAAAATGCCAAAGTGTCAGTCCTGCACCCGAAGGTAATATGTTTCATTGTAGGTGCCCCAAAAACTTCGAGAAATATTCGTTTTGTACGGTCCCCATACCTTTACCGTTTACCCTTTGAGTACAGTATCCTAAAAAGGAAAACCAACTGCAAAATAAACTAATATGTTATTGCTTATTTTTCACAAATGCTGGTAAAAACAGAATATTACGCGCGCACAAATCATGCCGCCCGGGCGCGCCCCCTTACGGCGCAAACGTAAAGGTTATCTGGTGTGAATGACGAACGGCGGCCATTCCCAGCTCCGAACATATTTTTACGGTCCCATGCTCTTCAGATCTACCCAATGAACCCGATAGGTCCTCAAAATGTGTTTATAACTGAAAAAAAAAACACCAAAAAATAGTGCCCTTATTTATTTATTTAATTTTCATTGCACAAAAGAAAGAACTTATCGTACAAAAGGCGGACTTATGGTCGGTGCAACTAAATTAAAACAATTTTCAAAAGATATATTCTTTTTTATTATTATTATTATCTTTATTAATTAGAAAGGGGTTTTGTCACACAGTGACTATGTCACCCCCGTTGAGAAGATATATTCTTAGATAAATACATATTTCTATAGGATATATACATATATGTATATAAATAAATACAGATGAAATAAAGTAATCAGATAAGCTATGAGTTCACATTTCTGCCAACAAATAGATCACATAAAGCTTTTTTTTGAAAGCAAACTTGTTCGGGACTTGCTTGATTTTAAGGGGAAGGCGGTTCCAAAGGCGAGACACTTGGACGGTAAAGGATTTAGACATAAAACTTGTTCGGTGATTAGGGATAGAAAGAGATAAATTGATAGAAGAGCGAAGTTGACGGTTAAGAGCACCATAATTGTGATCGAAGTTTCTGAGATATTCGGGAGAGTTCAGGTCCTTGAGAATAGAAAATATAGTGCAAAGCATGCGAATTTCACGTCGTTAACGGATAGGAAACCAGCCAAGCTGAGAGCGGTAAGAAGACACGCGGTCATACTTACGTAAACAGAAGATAAAGCGAATGCAGTTGTTAAGTAGTCTCTCCAATTTAAACAAATAACACAAATCACCGTAGTCAATAATAGGTAAAATTAACGTCTGAACTAGCAGGATTCTTCCCTTATATTTCTATAAGGAACTTACAAAAATTATAATTTCCTATGTTTAAAAAAAGCACAACGCAACAGTACGAGTCATGCCGTCCTCCTCGATCTCACGTCAAAGAATAAGTATTTGAATGCGCGGGGCGGCACGGTACAGGCTTCGAATGTCGATCATCGGAGTAGCCCTTCTGCAGATGAATAGTCCTTTCATATCCTGTAGAAACTGACACTCTTGTACTCATCGTATACCTTGCACCGTGTAAGTTTTATAAGCCATATCTGTTTTGGTCCCTGGCGGGACGGGGCGCCAAGACTGTCATCAAGCTTTTGAAATGAGGTTTTTGTAGCCTTCACTTATCAAAGTGCCATATTATGCGGGCGCAATGTGCGAACGGATTGTCTAGTAGCTACAGGCCTACTGGATCTTAATTTAGGAATCGATGTACAAAATTATCCACTTTATTTCATTTATCACAGTTGAAGGTCCAACTTACTTGATTTCCAAGAACAATTTTCCAGGTAGTTAAGTTTGGATACTTCAGCCCATGTTTTCAGCACGTTCCCGACCAGCATCCTCCCGCCAGACTTCGTGACATGAGCCATGTGCATGAGGGCATCCTGTAAATCTACTGACTGTATGCTGTTGCTGTCCGAATTAGGGGTAATGTCATTTCCTTCCATAATTATAAATTATTGATAACTTTTACGGTTCAGTTCTCTGTTTTCAATGATTTATTTAGTTTGATTTTAATTTGTGAATAAAATCAGAAATGTCAAGAGAGCACACTGATCACGTCATTACATCATCATTAAAAACTTTTTTTCATACTCTATGCTTTTCTTATTTTAGTATGTTGAATAAAGTTCACTATCCCTTTTTTATAGTTTAAAGTTTAAATTTTAAAGGACTGTGTAAAGAAATAAAAATTATGAATTATTATACTCTTTATAATTTCGGCTGATATACAAAATTTTGGAAGTATGATATTGAAATGATTCGTAATTAATGGCTACAACTACCAGACATGAATAATAATCACAGGGACACATCTCAGAGAGTCGCCGAACTTACTCATCTCGTTTTTGATTCCATCTAGTACAGTCAGCATCAAAAGTAGCTGTAAATTTTGGTATGCAATTGACAACATTTCATATTTGAAACAGGTGAAAATTAATATAAAGATCGAGAGAGTTTTGTGTCGTGTACACCCTAAAAAACTATTTGAATTTGTTTTTTCTGTTTGTAAAGAATTATAAGAACATACATAAAATAACCGAAATCGACGGCAACGATGCCTAATAAGCTGTCAATAATGTCAAGCTCAACGTCATTCGTTTTTTTAATTAGACGCCAAAGTAACCTATACATTGTGTCATAGTTTTGGAGTTACTAATTTCAGAATTAGTAAATTTTAATAAATTAATTATGATAAAATTATTTATCTCAGGAACAATATACAAAACAGTGAATAAGTCCTCTTTCTAGGCGGAATACAGAAAAGGAAAGTTTGTAATACAGTGCAACATAAAAGAGTAAAAAATAAATGAGGGCGCCACTTCCTTCGCAACTGCCACATTTTTGACGTAAAGTGCTTGAATATGGTAACAATTTTGTATGAAAAAATTGTAGTTCCTTTATCATCCGTTTTCTACTCTTTTGTGTCGCACTGTAAACATATACCAATTTCAATGGAATTGACTGTAAAGCTTTTCCACTCTCTGTCTCGATCTAATCTTTTCCGAAATCTAAGCTATTGTTAGCAAATTTTAATCTGTTTCTTGAGATATTCAATACGAGCCATGTATAGATATTTCGCTAGCCTTCACCCGCGTCATAAACCGTTTCTTGCTTGTCCTTTTATAATTAAATAGAAATACTTAGTACAAAAATAAATAACGTATTTACCTTAAATAGTTTTTACCGAGAAAAATAAACTTTTCTATTAAACTTAAGAGCTGTAGCTTTGTAATTCTGAAAGAAGATTGCCGAGACAAGAGTTAAACCGTCATTTAGCTTAAGTATTATAGGTTATAAAATGTACTGAGATGACAGGTGTCATAGGACTCATCGTTCGCCGCGCGGGATATAAATACAAATAACATCCAGTCTCATTTATCCCATCCATTGATGTCTCATCTAATATACTATCATATTCTAAGATTGTATTGAATAATATTTTTTTATGGATAGGGGTCAATATTTCAGGAAAAAAATCGGATTTGTAAGGGCGCTCGGCGCCTGTTGATAAAACATTCTTTGCCCGCGCATCACGCCGAAGCGAATGGACTGACTGTAATTAATTTTGGTACAGGGATGCTCATAGGATACTTGTTACCTAACTGCAGTAAAAAAAAACGCGAAGTTGCGGGAAACTTATAATATATTCTAAATGGCAATAAACAGTTTTTTTTTAATAAACCCTATACATAATATAGTAGTTATATATAAAGGGTTTAATCCGATAATGTTTCGAAATCGTATGGAGGTAAAGAACAGAGAGAACTTTTAAAAATGTCTCACGACAGTTTTGATACGATACTGGTACCTACACGGTACTGGATGATCGACGCATAGCAAAAACGTTAATTGGAACTGAAAGTTTCTCCAGAAAATTCCTCGGGAAGGAATGAATTTCATGTGAAGTTGAGAAACAAGCCTCGACTTTCAGCGACCTTGCGAGGATGGAATTTAATTATCTTAAAAGTAAGGAGCCCCTTGCATTATCACATTTTCCTGCGTTCAGGAGGCGCGAGTTCGTACTTGTAATAACAAGGGATATTGCTTACTCATGACTTTTCTTTTCAGGTAGAGAGCGAAAATATTTGCCTAGTTAATTTAAGATATCTTAGGGCCTTAAGTACCGTTTAGAAGAGCGCTGAGGTTTGAGAAGGGCTGAGGCGCTCAACTAGTGGTCAATTGTAGCTTCTATTTTTTTTTGCAAAGAGCCTTTAATAGAACGTTGTTGAAATGAAGATGATGTAATTGATGTAATATAGG
The DNA here is from genome assembly GCA_947623375.1 of Apotomis capreana. Classification (NCBI taxonomy): domain Eukaryota; kingdom Metazoa; phylum Arthropoda; class Insecta; order Lepidoptera; family Tortricidae; genus Apotomis; species Apotomis capreana. The sequence continues at coordinate 11,091,518 of OX392514.1, forward strand.
GTCGTTCTCAAAAAATTTGCACCGCCACCTGTCAACAGGTTTGTCTTAGAAGAAGTTTTTTACAACGCATTATTTTAAATATTCAATTATCAACACATATCTATAGACACTTTTTTAATAGGGGCCAAATGCTTTTAATTAAAACTAAAGTATATTAATAGACAAAAAAACGATTTAAAACTAGGTTTTGTCGGTCACTTGCTGTGTCCCAACGCGAGGTACTCATGTTTCGTTGTAATAAAAACATATACATTACCGACTTAGCTTAAGTTCAGTACTCCATTTTATTTTCATATATGATGAAGATTGAATACTACCATATCGAATAGTAATACTATGCTTATGTTGCGAATTATTTGCAATTTAAGTTTGTCCACGCCATTTTTTGTCGTTCACTTGTCATGAGACAAACATTACAATTGTGTGACTACTATTTCGTTTCCCCTGCCTCAACCCGCATAAATCGAGACCTTCAGTTGTCACCTAACACTGTTCCAAGTGACACGTCGTCAGTGTGCTGCACTAAAAAAATATGATACATACACTTACGCGAGCGGGAGTTTGTAATGGGTATGTAGTCTATATTCTGCCTTCCATATTTTGGTTAACGTGTGTACTATTGCATTCATTTTAATTTATAACGCGTAAAGTATGGTCTACTTTTATGTGTATAAATATGCAGTTCATCAACGAAATACTTTATTTGTTTTGATGACATAACTGTCATTTTGTCCATCGCCTGTATGTCGTTCACTTGTCTATATAAAAACAGGTGAACGACACATACGGCAGGTGAACGACAATTATTTAGGTAAACACATACAAAATTATTTAAAAACCAGGTTTTATCGGTCACTCGCCGTGTCTCAACTCATGTTTCGTTGTTATAAAAACACATATTACCGAAAAAGCTTGGTTTGAGTATTCCATTTTACTTTCAAGCTGTCTTAGGAATCCTTAGCAGGCAGCGCCCGCACCAGATTTCGAAAGCATCTATCCTCTGCCTGTCAGTGGCTTTGAGCGTCCAGGTCTCTGCCCCATAAAGAAATATGGAGAAGACAAGTGCACAGACGAGGTGGATGTTAGTCCGGTTAGGGTTGTTTCTATCTTTCCATATTTTGCCGCGTTGGGTCATCGCTGTTTTGGCCATTCCGATTCACCAGCGAATCTCTGGTTTGCATGTGCCTCTATTTGTGGCAATGGAGCCAAGGTACTGGAACTGATCAACAGTATCGAACTCTTGAAGCAGGTTAGTACTTTGTCGACTAGTAATGGTCGAATATCATCAGCTCGGTCTTATTTTTATTAATATCGAGACCCATTCTGAGGCTGGTTGTTTTGAGTCATTCCAAAAGTTGGGCCACTTCTGCTTCGGGTGATGCAAAATAGGCGATGTCTATCACGTACCTTCAAGGGCTCTATATCTGTTAAATAGTATTGGGGATATTATGCATCCCTGTCGTACGCCTTTCCGGAACTTAAAGTTCTTGTATGTGACATCTCCTACCGACACCATTCTGTATCCAGACTCGCAAAGGCTTTATAAAGTGTTACCAGATATGCTGGCAGCTTCAGACAATACCTCCCTTACGCAGCCGAATGCTTTCTGGTTATCAGATGTGAAGGAATTCCTCGAAGATGACGAAAACAGCAGTAGGTAACTCAGCGGGTAAGAAAGAATATTTCAAAAGAGGCAGCATTAGAATGCAGAAACGTTATTTAAATGATTCGCTGTTGAACTTTCATAAGAAATTTATAAAATCACGTGGGTATGCTTGAGTTTTGCATCTTTTGGCCAGTTATGACCTTTCTCGATTGCACAGGCGTCAAAGAACCTCCTAAAAAATATCCTATGAGATGAGAATTAAATGCTTGTTCTCTTTATTCAAATTACTAACATAAGGAAAAAAGAAAAAAACAACAATCAAAAAAGCACTAGTTGACTGTTCAACCTAGGTTTTATTTAAAATGTCACTTACCTGCAACCGTCGTCGTTAACCTGCTAGCAAATTCAGTTAAGTTGGAACATATTTGTCGCAAACCTGCACCCATTGTCGATAACTTGGTAACAAATGTCGTTTACCTGACATCGATGTCTTTCACCTGTCGACCTAAAATTTCAAACACCTATATCTTCTAAGATATTCAATTTAACTACTTCCCTCGACGTGATATCAATTGTCTGAATATATTTCTAGCGATCCTATGAAAAATAAAAGAAGAAATCGCAACTTTAAAAAAAAATGCAAAATTCACGCAGCGGTGCAAATATTTTGAGAACGACCCTATAGGTAGCAGTAACCCGGTGTCAAACATTTCGATGGGAAACCCGGAGAAAAAAGGCTTATTTCTACTTCTAGAGCAGTAATAGCTGCTCAAATTGTTTAAAACGAAGCACAACGATGGGTATGACGTTATGTGAACGCCTCGTCACTGTAACTAGTTTAATTAGGATATTCTGAAAGAACTTTTTAACAGCCGATTTGGCCAAGAAACGTTGAATATAAAAAAGGTGTTTTATATGAAGATTTTGGTGCTTTCTCACCTTTCCCGTCTCGGAGGAAACCTGTTAGTCAAATATACGGCGAAAAATATTGCAATAATTTAGAGTTAGTCGCAAAAAGTTACGTAGGTAGAGAGGTGCGAAAGCAATATGACACTTTATACTCTCGCGGTTTTTACATACGCGATATTCCTTATTTACTACGCCGAAACGTTAGATAATGAAGGCAAATAAGAAAAATCGCGAATCGATAGATCCGTTATAATTCGGTGAGAACGCAGATGAAGTGCGACTAATACGTAGTAAATGCTATTTTAGTTTTTAGATTTGATGTTTGTTTAAACCTCTGTACCTATGTACAGAAATGAACAATCCAGAGGTTTATTTTAATGTTGTTCGCAAAATTCGCCTGCATTTTTTACCTTCTTTATATTTTATTGGTTTTTCGATGTAAAATGCGACTATTATTAGTCGTGCGATGCAACCAACCAACTAGCAACGATCCCGCGCAGATATTCGCTTAAACAAAAAGGACTACTTGGACTAGTGCACCAAGGTGTACCTTATCGGTTGTTACTCTTACCATAGACTTAGTTTTGGCTGCTTGATTAGTGATTACATTTAGCCCTGACAGTGACACCCTTAACTCAAGAGTAATTTTGCGAAAAATTGCGAAACGTGAATTCCGAGTAGTATTACTCAGTATATCGCGTAGCGCAAATGCACTCAAATTCCCAGCGACTGAGTGATGATGCCGCCGGCGTATTACTTGAAAGGAAATATTAAATGGGTAAAGCTGTTGAGACTCGGTGGAAATGTTTTAGCCAAATAGAAAGATAATAAATTGCTATATTTTAGAGTTAGTCGCAAACACGTTAGTAGTTTATGGCATGGTAGAGGTGTAAATGGAGCTTGACGGAGTGTGATAGCTAACTACATGTAGTTTGTTATAGTTCTTGGGTTTGATTATTTTTCTACCCCTACTATTTCCCTTTTCGACGAATCCTTATCGCCAGCTTTTGCTATATATACGAGTATTTAGTTACAAGATCTAATTATTTGAATTGAATAGAATTCAATAAGGTATCGTGTGTTGTCGGGAAAATCGTAAGTTCATTGTTGCAAGCTAAACCGATCATTTCCACAAAATACGATGGTCAAACATTATTCGGTACATCTGTACCTTTGGCTGGTTATGATTATAAATTGAACTTTGACAGTGAGTTAAGAAATCACGATAAACTCGCGAAATGCTGTTTTACCGCGGTGCTTTTCTTTTCTTTCTTTGTTTCCTTAAATAAAAGTTTTCAAGGACACATATTCCGCCATTGTTAGGGATAATAATGCTCCCTTATTAAACATTGTTCAGTATTGATTTTCAGATCTCGGCTCGTTTCAAAAATCTCTCGAAAGCTCACAGCTAATAATTGGCAGGAGTACTACAAGACGCGACCTTGGCTCCCCGATTTCCTTTTTAAATTTAATTGCCAGGAGGTCAACTTTCGCCTTTCAGTTTTTCGTTGTTTAACATGAGAAAGTGGCGGAAGAAATAATATGGGACTCGTTAAGCGATTCTTTGCTTATGGAATAGGAAGTGATATTCCTTTCATACACGATCTAATCAATATAGTCGAAGAGGTAGGCTTCTATTTACAAGATAAGTAAAATATAATGATTTAGGTCATAAGCTAAGGTCCAGCTGATTATAATCCCGGAAGCAGAAACTCTGCAAATAATAAGACGCAAGTGTAGTCGCGATTCTGCATCGGTGGAATGCAGCAAGGTGCGTCTTAACTGAGGGATTTGTCTCGAACTGCAGTTTGGGAACATATGTTCACACAGAAGACATGGAAACTAACAGTAGGTTCGCATCGATCTCGCCTGCCTTAGGAGAGCGCGAGGTAATCAGAATGGTTGGGACCATCCACGCCTTCAAAAGGCATCTCTGAAGACCCTGTGTCCATACGCAAAACACACGAAACGCGTATTCAAAAGGTAAGTCAAAATATTCTTTGTTCAAGTAGGCCTACCTAGAAGCACTTTCAAACATTTTTTTTTATTTGGCATAGCAACTTTCACCCCGGTCAAAGAACCAAAATAAGGTGGAAAGATGTCGTGCTAAATAATATGGAGTGTCAATTATTTACATGAAGATAATGCAAATTTGTAAAATAAAGTAAGGGAAGCTGACTCTACCACCACGTCGTAACTCGTAACGGGTCTCTGTCGACTGCTATAAATTCAATAGTCATAAAACCGTGGGTCTTAAACCATTAACTACTTCTGTTTCATAATTATAACAATTCTAAAAAGAGAACTGTTAATGAGAATACAATTATTCTCATTAACAGTTAACTCTGTTATCTATGACTAACGAAAAATTCGCCTAACACCACCTATACGTGACTATTGATTTTATGGCAGTCACAAGAAAACTTGGAACTGTGAGCGATGGTAACTTACCGAAAGGAAGGCCTAAGATGGCTAGCGGGACCGAGACAGACCGAAAAGGATAGCGGGATGGTTTAGATACAATTTACCGTGGTATAAGAAAATAAGGTATGACACTCCGGCTAGTGAGACTTTCTACGTCACTGATTAGTTGCCTGTTTATGGTTACCAAAAAATTATCAGGAAAAAAATGTTTGCCGCCAGTCGTACAAAAAATAATATGATTATGCATTTATGCATTACGATTGTCGAGTTCTTTGACTAAGTTTTATTTTGTCGTAATAATTGATTTAAAACACTCGATTTAATGAGATTCATACAGGTAACAATGGAATCGGGGAGTATTACGATACACCACTGGCAACACAGAAACGGATTGACAGAACCAACCCACCAATCATAGCGAGATGACGTCAAAAGTCCCGCTTGTCATTCCGGAGCGCCGTACCTTATTATCTTATACCCTGCATTTTTTAAGGATTGGCGGGTAGTGGCCTTGCAGCAGTTGGACTCTTCAACAGGTTATAATAAAATAGGAGACCCTACGCGAACCCTCTGTATTGTCCATTTTGCGGCCAGTTCCGAAGTTCCCTCTCTAGAGATTTCTGGACTCCGCTAATCCGGTCTTAGTTGCGAACTTGCAGTTGCACAGCATTGCCACATAACTTGACCAGTAATTCAGTTGTTTGGACTTATGGTTGGCATCATATAGTATAAGTAGGTAGTAAACTCAAGGCGGGCCAATATATCGTTACACATCCTTACTGCCATGCACCTAAAGCTTTATTCCGATATGGGATATTTTGGTCGCTAACTACTATTTGATGCCTGTACCATTAGAATCCATGAGTTATTTTACTACCTAGTTCGGATACACGATGCTATATTTCAAGGTAAGATAATAAAGAATAGGTACGTACGCTAGTGAGTTGGTTGCCTTGGTTATACTGAGCTAGCATGAATTTAAGATTATATCCCATTTTTTTGAGTTCTGTACCCAAAGGGTGCTAACGGGACTCTATAACTAAGCCTCCGCTGTTTGTCTGTCTGTCCGTCGGTTACATATCTTTCCAACCTTAATACGAGATTTGAAATTTTCGCATAATGTGTAGCAAAATTTGTTAAATGTAGCGTGATGGTTACATTATACATTCAACAGGAAATACTGAAAAAAAGTTAATTGAAGGAAATGCCCTTAAAGTAATATAAGTACAAGCAAGGATTGAAATATATTGACTGAACCACGTTCCAGTGGAATTTAATATTTAACACTGAACAGAATTCCATTTTTCATGTGTGGCTAGCTCGTTACAAACTTACAGAAAATAAATCAGCGATAACATCCGCCAGACCAAAGTTTGTGGCAATAAAATAAAAACAAAATAATAAATCTTTCAATACTAAGTATGAAGCTGGGGTGGCGAAGAGCATCTTACTTATCGCAACTTCAGCGTGGAACTACGGCGGCGCGCGGCGGCAGGATTCAATCGCGAAACTTTTATCGATAGGACCGATGATAAAACAGCCGGATTTTTAAAAGAAAATTTGCATCCAACAACAACACTTGCACATTGTATGTATATTCGTATCGTTTTGACCAATTTCAGGAGAGCGATTACAAAAAAAAACAAGATTTTTACGTATTTTCCATATCAATTCAGGTCACTGACAGACATGCGATTGACATAGCGATTGGAAAATTAGGGTCATGGGTATGAAACCCTAACTAGTGTGAATGAAAATTTTGACTTCAACCTTTGTTACAATAAATGATAAATGAAATGATTTGATTTAATATTCACAATAACATGCGGTATTTGCATACAAAACTAAATCAACAACACACATGGTTCTGTTATAACAATGCGTCATAATTCAGCGCGCGTATGAAGTGTCTTGGCTCTTGCAAAGAGACTGGAAAAGAAAAGTGTCCCGCTTTCAACTGGCACAGCCGCCGTGAGGGAAAATTTCAATTTGCAGACTTCCCCGGACTAGTTTTGTGTTTTTTGTGAATAAATGCTAAAATGCAGTGGTTTTGAGAATGCTTTTTGCGACCGCGGGCAAGGAAAACGGATCGCGGAGAAAATCTACAATAATGGAGGACGATCTCGCGTTGCATCGAAAACTTGTAGCCAAAACTTATGTCTACTCACTGTGCTGCTTGTTTCGAACGGCTAAATTCTTTCCAAAATGTGATGCCGATGTTGCATTTTTTGGACATTTCAGAACAAACGAAAAATTTACGGGCGTTAGAAACATTTATTTATCCAGAACGATTTGATCCTAAGCCTCAGTTTTGTTTATGTTCACAAAAATCTCCGACTTTCCAAATGAAGTGTTCTCATAAGTTCGTAAGGGGCAATAAGAAATACGAGTATAATATGAACTCGGGAACATCAAGAACGGATCGAGTGTGTAGTTCCAAAACCTTTTCACTTAGGAAACTTCAGCCTCCGGTGTATCCGTCCGTTGGGTATACCTACACAAGTAGTGTACATTCGTAGTACTTATTTAAATAGGGGCGTGCGAGCGCAAAGTCCCAATTTGTGCCAACATACATTAGGGCAGTATAATTAGGGAGGTCAGCAGTTAAATCTTGAAACACTGCTATTTAAAGTTGTCCGTTTGACTCCGTTTTGCCGCCAACACCAAACACCTGCCTTGTTTTATGGGACCTTAACTGTAATTGCAGTGTGGGTCGGATTACCAGGCAAGTTTTGACTTCTTGTCGTCCAATTTGCGAGCATTTTGGTAAAGCATTGAACTTATTTTAAAGGTGGATAATTTTGAATATTGGTTGGCTTTTGTTGGTGAAAAGACAACGCGTAGGTTGAAGACTCTTCAAACTGCCTTCAATAGGCTGCTAGATCTGATATCAGTAGGTATCAAACGTCGGAGTTTTTAACAGACAAATTTGACTTATTTGTTGGCTAGATTTTAGGTCGTGAATACATGTGCTATCTCGATACAAATAGTGGAATATTAACCTCAGAAGTTAGGTGATTTCTGTTAGAAAAGGGCTATAAATAAGTTGTTATGTATGCTATAAAGAGCGCCGCTGCAGCTGCTGCAGTCGTAAAGGCCGTACGTGGTTCAGGAACGTCGCGTGACATTTCCTTTATGTGGGGACTTACTTCTAGTGTTGAGATGTATAGAAGATTTCACGAAGACGTTTGGATTTAGCGTAATTCACTATTAATGAATTAATAAGGTAGGTAGGAATTGAATTAATAAGCAATCCAATGAAACAACTAGGTACCTACCTAGCTAGCTAGGTACCAAGAAACAAAATGATTTTTTGGTCAACACGCTTCTGTTCTTCCACACGGCCAATTGCGTTGCATTTTTCATACACAACCAATAAATCAAATCCTCTTCTGTAGTAGAAGTGAAAACCTCTTAGGGCAAAGGCCGGAACCCGAATTCCCTAATCCTTTGATAAGGATCGTTAATTGCGTCTCGAAAGTTTTTGCCGAGTTAATCTCTATATCTGTTTTTAAATTCATTAATCAATCTTTAAGCGACGTTTATTATTCGATACGAATTTAGAAGGACACTGTTTTATTAATACACTTTATACAAACTTGTCTTAAGGAAGATCAACAGAGTTGATTAATGATATTCTTCAGATTTCTTTACAAAAGCTGTTTTTTGTGATATTTACTTAGGAAAATGTCTACAAATTTGAATAAGCGGGCTATCAGCAAATAACCCTATTGACTTTCTTAACTGCTTGCTCTTGACACTTTTAAACGAAGTTTCCATTTGTTATCTAACTGTGTAACTGTCGACGCCATGGATAGTCAATTCCAACTTGGTTTAATTACAGAATAAGGAGCAACCATACCGGGGTTGGACCGGACAAGAGATAAAATTTCTAATTTGCGGTATGCATATGATACAACCCTATTTGTAACTAGCATCGACAATATCGAATCCCTGCTGAACAAAATGAAGCAAGTTAGCCTTGATTTCTGTCTGAAGATAAACCGCAGCAAGTCGAATGTCATGATTGTCAATCGAGCTAACAGCAACTCGCCCACTAACTCGCTCGCTAACTTAAAATTGTGAATTGCGACGTCGTTCAATCATATGCCTTGCCTACCTTGGGGCACTGATATTAATCGGAGGCGGATGCGTGGATGAGATCAAATGGCGAATGGCTATCACCAGGTCCGCCATGGATCGGCTTAGGATAATATGGAAAAACAGAAACATCACAAAGGCCACTAAAATGCGACTTGTCAAGGCATTAGTAACGTGTTTCCCATATATTACGGTGCTGCGATGTGAACTTTAAGGGAAGGCGAAAAAAAAAAGATAGACGCTCTAGAAATGTGGTGCTTGAAGAGAAGAATGCTTGGCTTAACCTGGACACAGTTCCGAACCAACGTCTCAATCATCCAAGAACTCGGCATTAAACAGCGTCTTTCCTGCATCCTCCATTATCGTATTCTTACTTTCTTCGGACATATGACGCGTCGAGAAGTACTTTCTGTGGAACGACTTGTGGTGTAGGGGATAGTCAGAAGCACTAGAGCGCGCGGCAGGTCACCGATGAGATGGACCGACCAAGTCAAGAGAGTGCTCTTAGTGGACCACGCATGCACAGGGAGAGCTACTACAGTACGTGAGGAATGGTGACGGATTGTGACGACTACGACAACTCTGCCCAGTGTGACGACAAAGAAGAAGAAGATTGCAAACCCAGTTTTGTAAAGTAGCAATCCTTTCTTGAGGTCGAATTCACTTCGCTTTGTTCTAACAAATAATGGGCCTCAGACTGAAAAGGTATTGTGTGCATTGTGAACTGCGGTCACAAACTGCTACTTTGAAATGAAAGTGCAGCTTGTGGCTGCAATTCATGATGCACACAATATCCATACCCAAAGGTTGTCTGGAAGAGATCGCTCTTTAGCGATAAGACCGCCTGTTGTTTACCTCTAATTGTAATTTCTTGCATTATATTTCTCTTGTATGTTTTATGAGGTGTGAAATAAAGAATAGGTACTTGTATTGTATTGTATTGTATCCATTGGGTCCCATTGTTTGTTTGTCAAAAGGTTAAAAAAACAAAGCGAAGTTAATTTGCCCTCAAAAAAGGATTCCTATTTGTGTCTCGTTTCCACACCCAGTCTAGATGTTGCGTATGCGGTAAGACACGTCGTTAGCGTCACGTTATCTTCAAACATTCGACCACGTAAACTAAACGGATTGTCAGCTTATTTCGAGCGCGGTGTGGTCGCTTCTTTAATTTGTAGAAGCTCGTTGTAGTGTCGAGTGTTTCTAAAATGCACCTATAATAAATATCTGCGCCTTTATGATGGCCACGCTTGTCACGCAATAGATAAGGGATATAAATCGTCACTCTCGGATACGTATTTGAGTGTGACAGAGACGAATATAATTATATCTCATTAAAAAGCTATAATCATGGACTCGCTGTTTTGCTGTATTGCTATTGTTATAAAATAATTTGAAACTATCATAGAGAGGAAAACTTATTATGACTCATACTCACTATTATTAGCCTGGTTAATTAAGTATATTCATAAGTAGGTGTATACCATGTATCAACTAATAAAGTAAAGAGTTCTTTGATAAAAGTCAGATAGAGCGTTTCATTTTTCACGTCTTACCGCCGACATCGCAGAGGTCATGGTCATAGACGACATAAATATTAAATTCCAATTACTTATACTGTCGCTTTCAAGAAAACTTAAGAATGACCTTCTCAATTCCAATAAATTTTTGTCATAGTCCCTCATATATTAAAATGGGTTGCTAAGTTCACTTTAGGAGTAAAATTATTACGCATATTATTTAGGGTTAAAAGGAACGGTTACCGATGTTGTTCTTACAACTTTAATTTATTCGTTTCTTTAAACAACGCCTACAACTTTCCAATTAAGTTGGAATATTCATGTATACATTTTAACTTCAAGAGATTACTCAAATTAAACACAAAAGTTTTGGTGAATGAATATGTATTATAGATACATCACAACAAGCCTTAAAAGTTTAACGTTTGCTATGCTACTTTTGCTGCTTCGCGGCCGATTTCGTTTTAGCGAAGGTTCAGTGTTTACGTCTTCTGTTGTGTTTATATTACTCTCAAAGACCGAAGAAAGTGCTTACAATGCGCTTCGCCTTTTAACAAACGCCCACGGCCCACAACGGCCCTTAGTCTTAGTCTTATGGCCCTCGAAGAAGGGTGTTGCGTTTTGGCCGCCGTTTCCGTGTGTATGTAATGAAAAACTTATTTTTGAAGTCCATCGCAATTCGCAAAAAAGCTTCCTAATATAAGCTTACCAATTAACACCATCAGACATCAAATTTTTTTTTATGAGTATCCATGAAACGTATAACACACGGGATGGGGCGGCTGAAGCGCACCTGAACTGGTGGGGACCCAAAATGCTGACAAAGGCACAACGCGTTGTGTAAGTTACGAAATTCTAAGATACAATGCGTTCTGCAATTGACAAAATTTTAAATGTTCTAACGTGTTCAGTTTCAACTATATAATTTAATTAATTTATTATCACAAAGCCCAAAACTATTGCTTTTATTCGATTATACCGAGTAGTCTTAAATAAAAAATAAAAAATGTGAAAGCAGCGTCATCTAAGAATCGGCCCTCTACATGACGTCATCCTTGTGGAAAATTTGACAGTCACAACACACAAAAAGAACAGTTTCCATAATAAATCTGCCTCAGTAATAGTCCGACTGTATGATTTTTTGTGACCATTACTGGTCGCCTACGCTCTTTTAGAATGAGGAACTTTTCAAATGAATTTTTCAATCACAAATTGGGATATTATCGGAAATGTAAAAATGTGGTAAAATTAAATTTTTCATCAGTTAAAATATGATAATATCGATAAAAAACCGGGTGGTAATTCGACCAATTTTAGAAAGATGATTGAGATCTCTCCATTTCATTGCCATCCGTCACTTTTGACGTGTCCCTACTTGGCAAGTGGCGACATCCCTAGAACATTGCAACTTCGTCAAACCGGTCGCGCTTATTTACGATTCCTTTGTATGTGACGGCATAAATAACAGGCGCATACTTTAACTTGACCGTGTAGTGCGTGAAATGAGTCAGTTATGTTTCGTTCACAACAGAAATTCATATGCATGAATAGCATTTTTGACAGTCAATATCGCCTTCGTATTTTCAAAATTGAGATGAGATATGTCCTTGAAGATTTGATTGTACTTGAAGCTCATCGCATTTCAATGATAGTTCAAATACTATTATCTAATAGAGTTTAGACGTTTTGCGATCTCTCAAACGGCATTCTCGAATTAGGTCCCGGTTAAAAAAATTAAATGTTGTCAATTGCAATTGAGATTAATCTCAATTGCTATTTGATATTGAGCTATTAGGTATGTGTAGTGACATTTTGTAAAGACCCAAAGGTGAAACATTCCACAGCATGATGGTTGATAAGCAAATCTGATAATGAAATAGAAATTCCATTCGGCAATATATTGTTCTTACTCAGGTAACTTTATTTGACATTGATATTGTAGTAACTTTGCTGTACTTTGTACTTTGCTTATATAAAATTTATCAATAAGTAATGAATTGCTTGAGATTTAATAAAACATATGTGAGAAAATATACCCTCTATTTCTGATATGTATTATTGCAACATAAAATAACTACGCATTCGGTTTCTCTCTATTACCTTAAAATATGCCTGTGAGTTTAGAGATATTGTCAAATGGGAATTCCTAAAATAAGTAAGAGTATATTTCATGAACTGAAAACACTAAACGGCTGTTTTAGAATACACATTTCAATTGTTACCTATTTATGAAATAAAAGAAGTGCCTTTTTACGAAAATTATCGAGATGATTACAAAATGACGTCACTACTTATCATAGTCGCATCTGGAAATGTCTTTACAGATCCATTATTTGAAAATCAATCGACGAGATTCCATCCATCGTGATGCGAATAATCGCGAGCAATTTGTCATCAAGCGAAACTAGGTAAACCGATCCACCGTATTAGTTCCATTGTAGATATCGGGGGGCACGGCAGTGCCCCCGCCAAGTCGAGCGCGAAGCAAACACTGCCGTACCATCCTTTACTGGAACCATTTCGCCGCATTTTCAGGCCCCTATTTGAGCACCTCTGGATAAGACCAGAACGCAGAAATTTTCGACATCTAGTAAGCTATAATCACATACTTAAAATCCAAAATTTCAAGTCTGTAGGTCATTTAGTTCCGAAGTTAAGCGAAAGCAAAGTTTCGCATTTACGACACTCACTCACTCACTCACTCACTCATGATCATCAGTAAAGAACTAGTACTTCCCATTAATTTAGAGACCTGAAATTTGGTACAGAGTTAGGGTTTAATGGCCACATAAAGCGAAAACTATAAAAATTGGCCAAGTGCGAGTCCGACTCGCGCATGAAGGGTTCCGTACCATAAAACAAGTTTGTTGTATGGGAGCCCTTAAATATTTATTTTATTTTATTTTTAGTATTTGTTGTTATAGCGGCAATAGAAATAGATCATCTGTGAAAATTTCAACTGTCTAGCTATCACCGTTCTTGATATACAGCCTGGTGACAGACGGACGGACGGACGGACGGACGAACAGCGAAGTCTCAGTAATAGGGTCTCGTTTTTACCCTTTGGGTACGGAACCCTAAAAACTAGGATAATCGAAGATCTCTCCAAACTATTAGAGATCGACATACCGCCTTTACAAAAAATATTCAACTTGTTGTGTTCGGTTGGCCGCCGTCGCGACTGATCGTCTCTTCTGATGATGGATCGCGTACCGATTCGAAACATGTCGAGTGTTATTCGATTTCTACGACGTGAGTAAACCCGTTTAAGTATTTTAATATTCAACTTGGTGGGCCGCTTCATTTGATGTCAAAAATCCAAGGTCTGAAGTATTTTGATGACGCGCTTGGCTCGGTTTGTAAACACCTGCCTACTGAGCCGGCGGTCCCGGGTTCGACTCCTGGCCAGGGCAAATATTTGTGTGATGAACTCGAATATTTGTGCTTGGGTCATGGTTGTTCTATGTATTTAAGTATATATATATATATATCTATATAAGTATGTATATCGTCGTCTAGTACCCATAACACAAGCCTTCTAGAGCTTAATTTGGGACTAGATCGATTTGTGTGAGGTTGTCCGATATTTATTTATTATTTATTTGATGAAGAACCCTCAGCTGGTCTCAGCTGTATTAGAGATATGGTAATGCCCCCTTCTACTATTGGTACATAAAAAAATCGTCTGTCATTGCAATAATCCAGCGTAGTGGGACACATCTTCTAATTTAATCTAGCCTATAGCGTCCCACAGCTGGGCGGGTTACGTATTACAATCCCGAAAGTTCATAATACCTACAGTTGAAATACCGATGGTCAAAATACCGAAAGTTCAAAAAGTCGCTATTCGATAAACCGAAGCTCAAATCACCTATTTTCAGAAAATCGGAAGTTCAAAATCTCGAAATTTCATAATCCCGAAATTTTTGAAATCTCGAAATTTTATAACCCCGAAAGTCAATGAGCACTTTAAAAGTGTCAGGACACAAACTAATCTGACTTTTCCGTGGAACCGATCTGCTCCGGTGCTGCGGGATGTTCAGCCCCTCCGCCCTAGCGTAAGAGTGCGGCACCTACGCTCGCCACAGAAGAGTTCACTTATAAATATTAAGTATAGTAGTAGGCGGTTACCTATCATAAACTCGAAAATTGTAATTCCGAATATTAAAATCCCGAAAACGTTTCGATTTTTTTCATTTGCCCGAAATTTTGTTTGCCCGAAATTTCATTTCCCATATTATTATTTTCCCAATTCTCATTTCGTCGCAATTTTGTTTCGCATATGATTCAAATCGACACTTATTAAAATTCCGAAGTATCATTTGTCAACTACTTTTTATGCCGAAAAGTATTAAGTCCGAAATCTGGGGGCACGGTAGTGCCCCCGCCAAGACGAACAAAAAAGAAGGGGGCACTACCTACCTTTTCTCGAACCGTTTCGTCTCATATTCAAACCCTCATAGTTTCGTCCCAGTTAACACTAGAGCGCCCAAATTCTCAGGTTAAGATGCAGTTAGCAAACATATAAAATGTACAAAATTTAATTGATCTAGCTTTTATACTTTAGGTTTTATAGGTACCTAAAATACGCCGATTTTGCCACTCACTCACTGACGTATCAAAACCTCTGGGGTACTTCCCGATGACCTAGAAAGCTGAAATTTGGTATGTAAGCTAGTATTAGTACACAAACAACAAAATAATTCTAAAACTTGGAACTTTTACCCCCCAACCCCTTAAACTAGGGGATGGAAGTTTGTATGAAACTTCCGCAAATTTTGATACTAGAGGTCTGAAAATTGAAACCTATAGGGACTCATTGTTATAAATCAAATACATATTGTAGGACTTTTAAAAAATCACCCCCCACCCTTTAAATAAGGGGATGGAAGTTTGTATGGGTTTCCCATAATAGGGGATAAAAGTGTATATATATGGGGCTAGAATTAAGTATTTCTTAAATACACAATTGTCTACTTCAGTTGTCGCTCAAGAAACCCTACAGCCCAAAAAAATTGAAAAAACTAAAGCACCTTACAAAAAGAAATGAGATCCCACCAAAAACATTTCATGTAAAATTGACGGCCAAGACTCACATTCTCATAACGCTTTCGCTGTAAAAAAGTTATCAGATCCCAGGAAAAGCCAAGCCCCTAAGCCCCGACTTTACTAACCCCACCACCTTGGTTTAAAAAGTATGGCATCAACTGGCTTCAAGCCCCTAAACCCGGAGTTTACTAACCCTACACCTTTGTTTCAAAAGTATGGCTTGGCCGTTTCATAGACTACCGTAAATAAGTCTAGCGGACTGTCCGGCCCATATCGTAAGGAATTAAGTTTATAAGTATATATTATCAAAGACATAAACTTAGTTTCTTGATACCATATGGGCCAGACGGTCCGTTGGACTTATTTACGGTACTCTATGAAACGGCCAAGCCATACTTTTGAAACAAAGGTGTAGGGTTAGTAAACTCCGGGTTTAGGGGCTTGAAGCCAGTTGATGCCATACTTTTTAAACCAAGGTGGTGGGGTTAGTAAAGTCGGGGCTTAGGGGCTTGGCTTTTCCTGGGATCTGATAACTTTTTTACAGCGAAAGCGTTATGAGAATGTGAGTCTTGGCCGTCAATTTTACATGAAATGTTTTTGGTGGGATATTATTATCCCGCTGTATCAAAAAATCGAAATTATAGGATATTGGAGCAAATCATAAATGCATCGCTTAGCCATTTTAATCTGGTAGGCGTCGATATAAATTGCTTAACCCGTAGTGTGGGTATGTAAATAAATTATATTTTATGAACATAGTCATGTCATTTGCTTATGGATTTTAGTGAGAAGTTACTATCTCGGCGTTTGCTAATACAAAATGGCACATAAATACGGAGAACTATTTAAATCTAATAAGGGAGGATTAAAATCGTGGATATAAATCGAAATTAAATAAATAAATAAGAAATACCGGAAGGTCGGGTTATTTTAGCCCTGGGGGGTATCATTACCCACCCATTAAACCCAACTTTATTTAATAAGTAAATTCTGTTAAACTGTCTTATGACGAATCCACTCTTGAGTGTTCGCCGGCGCTGTTTTTATAATGGTTTTCTAAATTATTTATTGGATTACAATGTTACCTCCAGAGCTCCAGTTCGGTTCTGTTGTGGTCGCAGTTCTAACCTAACCTAACCCATTAAGTTCGGTTCTATCCTAACCTACTTTAGTGGCAGCAGTTCGGTTCCGTTGTGGTCGCAGTTCTAACCTAACCTAACCCATTAAGTTCGGTTCTATCCTAACCTACTTTACTGGCAGCAGTTCGGTTCTGTTGTGGTCGCAGTTCTAACCTAACCCATTAAGTTCGGTTCTAACCTAA
This sequence comes from Apotomis capreana, assembly GCA_947623375.1. NCBI lineage: Eukaryota > Metazoa > Arthropoda > Insecta > Lepidoptera > Tortricidae > Apotomis > Apotomis capreana. The sequence goes on from OX392514.1 coordinate 11,108,445, forward strand.
CCTACTTTACTGGCAGCAGTTCGGTTCTGATGTGGTCGCAGTTCTAACCTAACCTAACCCATTAAGTTCGTTTTCAACCTAACCTACTTTACTGGCAGTAGTTCGGTTCTGTTGTGATCGCAGTTCTAACCTAACCCATTAAGTTCGGTTTTAAACTAAACTACTTTACTGGCAGCAGTTCGGTTCTGTTGTGGTTGCAGTTCTAACCTAACCTAACCTATTTTACTGGTATCAGTTTAGTTAATAATCGCCTAATCTAACCTAAACCTAAACTAGTTTCCTAGCACCCGTCTGTTCCGTAAACTATGTCTTTATGCCATAATAAAGTGGTCGATATTAATGTTCTGCCATATGAAATTATGTGAAATAAAAGTCGGTGATACTAGTGTTCTGCCATTTAAAATTATGCTAAATGAATAGTATGCTAACTGACAATTATGATTATGACATATAATATGATTATGCTAAAGAATCATTCGGCTAAAAATGTTTCGGTGATAGCTGCTATGCGAAATGTATTTCGGGGAATCGATATTATGCTAGATAAAGGGAACCCTCGATATAGACCTGCGCGGCAGGCACGCTCGCTTCGCTCGCTCGTTAGGGTCGCAGTTCAACCTAACACTCCTCCTCGCTTCGCTCGTCGTCGTACCTAATCTAAGCCAAGTTGGACATGCTTTAAAAATAGATTAATGGGTTACGTATCGTTATCAAATATCTAATGTTTAAACTCGTTATAGAACTGCGCGGCTCGCTCGCTTCGCTCGCTCGTTAGGGTCGCAGTTCAACCTAACACTCCTCCTCGCTTCGCTCGTCGTCGTACCTAACCTAAGCCAAGTCGGACCTGCCTTAGAACAGAACTAGATGAATGGGTAGCGTACCGTTATCAAATATCTAATGTTTAAACTCGATATAGACCTGCGCGGCTTGCTCGCTTCGCTCGCTCGTTAGGGCCAAAGTTGAACCTAACACTCCTCCTCGCTTCGCTCGTCGTCGTACCTAACCTAAACCAAGTCGGACCTGCCTTAGAACTAAATTAATGGGTTTTTAATCGTGACGGTAAAATGATATTAGGACAAATGATATTTCGATTTTACGTAGCATCGGAATTATGAAAAGTTGGTTAACAAAGCAGTTGTCAAATAATAAAGTTGGCAATCGTTCTTCTGGTTATCGAGTTTCGGGAAAACGTTAATGTGGGAAAACAAACTGGCGACATTACAAAAGTATGGTAAAGAAAGTATATGGGTTATAAGAATTCGATTAACCGTTTTCGGACAAGTGAAAATCGGACAAGTGTGTTTCGGAACATCGATAGGTTACCGTAGTGGGCAAGTAGGTTACGTAATTTAGGTTAATATTCTTTGTATAAAATAAACATTAGAATCTGTAAGACTACAGAAATACGAGATAATTCTCGAGAGTTTAAAAATTATTCCGGATTACAACCTTCAGGCAGGATCATAGTCTTCGGGATTATAATCTTCAGGATTATAATCTTCGGGATTACAGTCTTCGGGATTACATTCTTCGGGATTACAGTCTTCGGGATTATAATATTCGGTATTTCATGCTTTCGATCAAACGTTCTTTCGGGATTTTAAACTTTCGGTCAAATAAACATTCGACATTTTAATTTTCGGCCTTCCGTCCATTGGTCTTATGATATTCGGTATTTTGAACTTCGGCATTGTAATACGTACCCGCTGGGCGAATGCCTCCTCTTCTGCTTTTAATACGCATATAAATAAAATTAAAGGAAAACTCTGGACAAGACTAGACTGGCTTTTATACTTATACTTGCAAGTTTACAAGAAGAAATAGTCGAACGATTAACTTTATTCTATTCGAACATTACACAAATTAAATAAACAAATTACACCAAAATATTAATTTCGCTCAAAATTTGGTCAAAATATAATGCATTGGACTAAGAGTGGCGGTGATACCCGCACACGTCGCTAGAGCTGACTGTATTTTAAAACGCGCCGTCGTTTGTTTTTCCGATAATATTCATATGGCGAAGTGGCAACCGGCCGCGTTACAATCGTTCACGACATTCTTCTACTGCGCTAGGAAACGTTTGCTAGGGATTAGGAGGATTATTTGCATTTCGTTGATTTCGCTTATTATTTCGTGAGGTTTGCTAAAGTGAATTAGCAGGTTGTTATAAAACAATATGCCAACGTTTCTACAAAAAGAAGTGAAATCCCACCAAAAACATTCTGTAAAAAACTAGCCAAGTCTCGATGGAGCTGCTTGTTTATCTCTAAAAAGTAATGAAATCTAGACAAAGTCGTACCAAGTCTAAGGTTCCTTACTGCGATTTCTTTATTATTATAGTTAATGTTGTGTGACTTGGCCGTTGAAGGGTACACAAGGGTACAAAACCAGGTGCTCCATGACACCATTGCACCAATCTGTCGCCAGAACCGCTACAAGGCAATTTTGTTTACACGTAATGTTATATCTGTTGTAACTACCTATGTTTGTTAAGCGAGATAATAGCCCATACTGGTGTACCCTTCAACGGCCTAGTCACACAACATTAACTATAATAATAAAGAAATCGCAGTAAGGAACCTTAGACTTGGTACGACTTTGTCTAGATTTCATTACTTTTTAGAGATAAACAAGCAGCTCCATCGAGACTTGGCTAGTTTTTTACAGAATGTTTTTGGTGGGATATGAAGTTGTTCGGAATATTAATGTTTGCAGAGTGAAGCAGCACATCTCTAACATAAGGCGGCCACACACCAGCAATATAATCGTACAATGTAATTGTGTAATTATATTGAACCCAGACTTACTCAATAGACCGAAACTAGGTAAACCGTTCCATTTTAGCTATGTGTTAAACGTGACACATAACCACATAAGACACGTCACTATACTTTTACGGTGCATCAGCTTATTTTGAGCAGATGTGGTGGTTTCTTTACATTGTATTTACGCAATTATATATACGCCCAGCCTAATCTTACGTGTTCAAATATTTTGCGAAATATAATTTACTTTTATTACTATAGCTACACAGCTAATTATAATAATTTCAAACAGTACAAATGACGACCGGGATTTGAATAACTTTATATATTTCATATATGTAGGTATATAATTTGACACCAATATACTAATTGTATCAATTATTTAATCATTCTGCAATTTATAGGTACATAGTACCTATTGCGCAATTATATTGAAGATGACTGGGTCGTTTAAGATGACGACGTAACATTGATATTGTGTTCGGGTCCGTAATGTGGTCTCGTTAATGCTTAATCCTTTCTTGTTGCTGTGAATGGGGAAGATATAACACTATTGTAATCATACTCTATAGAAAATTAGCCCCGTTCGTTTGTTTATAAGTGCATGGTTGTGTAGGTAATGATGTAGTCGTTTTTCGTTTATGAAATTGCGGGTAGGAACAGCGTGTTTGTGGAACTAACCGCAAAGTTTTCTTAAACTACGTTTTCATCTCTTTTTCATAACTTTGAGGGCTATTAACTTTTTTCTTGTTGACGCGAATTTGGAAAACATTTTTTTTCTACTCCAGTACTTTTTTCTGTCATTTACATGGTTACTAACTCTAATATAAAGACATAAATCATGAAAGTCTGTAAAAGTCTATTCACTACTGCCCAAAAAACACTGCTAAACGATGTTATAATGTCGCCAAAAAGCATTACTTAGTACCACAAATTACAAAATAAACAGCTGCATTCAGACAATTTGAAAAAAACTTATTGTACTAATGCATTGCTGCCAACTTAAAAAAAAGTTTTATCCTCTGTGCATGGACGTATAGTATAGTGAACGTATACCTTTAGGTATAAGTTCATATTTTTTGACAGATGGACGTCAATAAAAAAAAGTTTATCAGACTATTTTTTTTTAAATTTTGTTGGTTCTGAGGGAACATGTAGGTACCTAATTATTTTCTTTGTTGTTTATTTGCATTTTATTTATTAAAATGTCGAGTCGTAGAAAAAGTATTGTATGCAACGTTGTATAAGTAGGTCAAAAAACGCTCGTGGCATCTTTCTTACGATGTTCGCTACGCTCACATCGTTACCCATGCCACTCGCGTTTGTTGCCCCCTCTTATACAACTGTTGCATAAAATACTCTAGTAGTAATCTATTATATAAAAGAGAAGGATAAATCTATAAGGATTATTTTAAGAGGGGCGTAGTTTACTGAGAAGTATCTGTGGTTCATGTAGAATTGTTAGACTTACAAAAGAGCAGTCACAATCGAAACACTATAGCTACTTTCGAATGATCGATTTGGTTACGATTAAGTATATGTTTTTCTGCAACGACCTTTACCTTGAAATTCAAAAAAATGGCAGGTCAATTTATTTAGGATCAAGCAAGTTATAGTTTATTTCACATAGCTTTTATAGTCTCAGTACGTTTTAATCGAATTTAAGTTATAAAATGTACTGCTACTACGCAAAACTATGTGTATAATGATGAGTCTTAAACGGTCCATTATTTAAAACAATACACTTTGCCAAACGAAGCTTCCTTTTATTATTAAATTAAAAAGCTTCGTCTGGCTACCTGTATTATACGCCAGGAACAATAATAACATTATTACACGGGTAGAATTTCCGAGGCTGCTAGTATTTTAACGTTAAGCTTCAACTTCTGAAAATGTCAACAAGACGTGGAAACTGCTCCGGTGGTATTCCGTAGTAAATATACATTGTTTATACACTATGTACTGGCCGTGCTCTCATCCACTAAGTGACCCCTCTCAACAATTGCACTCTCGTGTCTAATTTAAAGTTCCTGTATTCTAAAGTTTCAGATGTAAGTAGGTAAATATTGAACACGGTTACTAGATTATGCATATAATTTGTTTTCACCGAGCTGTACATCACGTGGCTTTTAGATTGATTATTAATTATTGATTATTGAGCAGGCAATTCAACGTTTAAAAAGTAACGAATATACGTTAAAATGCATATATCGCGATACAAACGAAGACTATCTGACAATACAGATTTTAGACTGTGTGGTGAGGAGGCAGAGACAATGAAGCACGTACTGTGTGGAAGTCATGCCCTCCCCAGACTTAGAATGAAGGAATTCGGTTTTGCATGGCTACCCAGAACTGAAGGAATTTCAGGTACCAACTGGTTCCATCATCCGATATATGGAGATCACACTGGGTCGAAATATATCCGTATACTTACTAAGATAAGATATCGCTATACAAGTTATACGTGGTATGGAAAGCAGGGTCGAGTCATTAATTGTGTGGGGCCCGTGGGGCTCAGGCACCCTTCACCTGGGTAAAGAAAAGCCATCTAGGAGTCGGTGCCCCGGGCGGCCGTCCAGGTTTTAACCGCCGCTGATGACCAAATAGACCTGGCACGTTCCCAAAACACCATAAACCTGTTACTAAATTCCCTATACAGGTAAAGGAAGATATTTTTTATCTACCTAATAAGTATAATGAGAAAAGTATATTGAAGAGCTGCTTCTACTATATTCCGGCATAGTTTGTAAGTGATATTTCCAGCTTATTTCAGAATAACAAACACAGGGATGGCCCAGGCCCAGACAGTTTTTGACATAAAAGAAAAACCTTTTCCTTGGCGTGCCGAAACGCTTATGGCGGCGGCCGCGGGGTCGTGCAAACAAAGGCGTTTTATAACTTTTTCGCGGTTAATTTGAAGGGAGGGACAAAGCGTGTCGAGCGGAGGACTCTCGCCCTCGCGGCTCGCGGAAGCAAACACCGGGCCCGTGACAAAAATTTTCACCTGTCAAGTTACACTCGAAATATGAAGTGAAAGCCGCATAATAAATAACAGTTCTTTAAATATAAATTGGAAGGGAATCTCAGCACTCAGACAAATGAGAAAACTTACCTATCTCAGAAAAAGGGCTTTAAATCGTATTATGTACGAAATTACGATCTTTGTCGCCGAGTTGTCGAAGATAAATAGCATTCTTGATTGTGTGATGTCAGGCCAGATAAACATCTAATTTCACACGGAGATGTTGATATTTGACGAGGGTACGCTTTGTTTGTCTAAATGCGTGCTCTTTTTCTTAATCTCAAAAACAAATTTGTCAAATTTCTTACCTACCCTAGCTTTTTTGATATTAGCGTTTAATTTACGAGAGGCCGTTGGTAGAAATTGAATAAATTGCACAATTATATTTTCTTGAAAGTTTTATGTCTGCCTTTGATGCCGGTTTATGTTTTATTTCGTAAACTCTGCCCTAAAGAGATTAGACGCGAATCTGCAAAGGACGGTGTCAGAAGGACCGCGAGTGTTTTTACTGCCAGGATTTATATCAGATGTGCGGGACGGGAAGAGGGATGGCTTCGTTGTGATTGCGTTATTGCCCTGTATATTGTTCGGTCGTTTTACGAAAATGTGTGCTATAATTGCAGCGTGTCTGGTGCTCGTTGTGAAGTGACCCCACGTACGTAGCAAAACTTTTTGGATTATTCAATATCACTTTGATTTCTTTTATGGCTGAATTGTTCAGTGGAAAAATAAATTTCAGATCACCACAGAGTGGTGAGCAGTCCACTGCTAGACATATATGTGTCTAAGGATCGACCACTGAACATGACTCTTAGCCACTGTAGTTCACCTGTCACCAGCGACCCTGAAAATTCAAGTACCATATATCAAATTATCGGTCACATACGAGGTTAAATAATTGTAAAGGTACAAAAAAAAAAGACTCGAAAGGAATCGTTCATTAATTTAATTTCTGATGCGATCAAACATTATGATATTTGCTGTGGTAATACTGCAAGAATCACTTATAGTAATGAATTCAATAATGTTACTAGAAAGTATAGCGGGTTTTCTTTGGGTAACCTAATTGATGGATCAGTCTGTCCTTTAGCTTGAGTGCTCGTGGTCATAATGTCGTCTCCAACAGTTCTACTCAACAATTTAATCCAAGAAGAAGACACCATCTACATCGATCCTATATCGAAATCTTTCCTTATCGCAGAAGTCGCTTTAGGACTCAATAGGCTTGTTTTCTTGAGTAAAGTGGATTCGATTTTCATTTTACTGGGCTTTGCGTACAGCTTAGTTTTATCCGGCATTGCCTTTTACGTGCCATTTGTTTATGACGTGGGGACCTGTTACATTATTGCTGTAATGATAGATTCTTTGCATTACATACTGAGTATTGTATTGAATACGATAATCTGGAAGCGGTTGAAGTATTATTATCAGGAGTTACAGAAGTTTGACAAGACGATTGGGTGCAGGGTGAAAAGATCTGCGTCATCTATCAAAAATTTGATTCCAATGTGTGGTGCGGTATCTCTGATAACTCTCACTATTCCTTATGAATGGTACGTGGCTAATGGCAGTTTCGACTGTTGGCATGCTGTGTACTTTCCTGTGCGCGTCCTTCATATAATCGGCCTCCATTTTTTTGGGCATCTACTGAGCTTGCTTGTCCCTCGACTTCGTTTGATTAATTACTACATGAAAATATCGCTTGACGAACACGGAAACATTGTCACACCGAAAGTTGAGGAGCTAACTCTCAAAAGCGGTAATCTGGACTCTCAAAATTGCCAAATGAAGAAACTTATGGATTTGTACTGCTTGATAATCAGTGCGTACGATATTCTCATTGATGCCATCAAGTGGCAGGTAAGATGGCTCTAAAACAATTGATGGAAATTTGGAGAGTTGATCTCATATATTTAACTATTTCGTCTTGTTCCAGTTTTTGATGGTGTTAACTTCAACGTTTTTCTCCATGCTCAGTTTTTCATACCTAGCGTCTTTGATGGTAATACGTGGCACCGTAAGTATATGTTTAACAATCGCATAAAATTCTCTATATTTTTTCGGGGCTATTCGTCCTTGCTTGTATTAATTACTATAAATAACATTACGTCTGTATAATTTTCTCGTAGATCGTGCGTATCGACGCATACAATGTTTTCTTGTTTTCAGAGACAATTCGTCTTCGTGGCGATCGAGTCAGCGTTCACCGCCACTCGCATGTTGCCGATGTTCGCTCCGTGCATCTTCGCCGATCAGATACAAGAAGAAGTGCGGCGTTTGAGAGAACTTCTAGCTTCGAGGCTTTATGAGAACAAACTAAGTATGTTGCCCACTGTTGCTTTTAATATTTAAAAAAATAAATGTGTAAAGAAAATCCTACGGGCTTGATGGTTTTTCGAACCAACAAAAACCCAATGACAATGACACTAGTGCCCAAAGTAAGATAAGATATGTCTCCAAAAATCATAACCACATTAATGCATTTTTTACACATTTAATCCATTTCCCCAAAACACCTTCCCAATTCAATCATAATTCTTTTACGGTTTTAAAAATCCTGCACTGACTGGTAAAGAATACCTTATTTATGGCATTATATGCATCCTTTATACAATGCGCAATATAGTTTAATTAAATATGTAGATTCTCAATAAGTATAATTCTTCTTCTTCTTCGGTACACTCTTTACAGAGTGGTCGTGGCCATTATTTGTGGATTATATTTTACTGACTTTTTTGTGTTGGTAAAATACTCACGACCAGGGCCAGATGAAGCAATACGAAGGCCTCTAGTTAATACGAGTCTGCATCGACCCATCGGCACTTCCAAAGGCTTCTGAGGCTTCCTTCTCAGATATTTTCTTTGGTCACATTTCCAGATAAACCGGGTCGCAGTGTGGCGCGTGCGCTGTTAGCGCTGACGGAGGCGCGGGACCTGTCTTTCTCGCTGCTGCAGATCTTTGACATCGACATCTCGCTGCCCTTCAAGTTCATGGGGCTGCTCTTGACTTACCTCATCATACTGCTGCAGTTTGAGAAAGTTATTAACCCCTCAGTGTGATTTAAACGAGTTTTTGTAGGATTTATGTAGTTTTGAAGTAGTTTATTTTGTATGATAAGTTAAAAATCGAAAAGAAGGTTTCGATTTGGGCTTCATAGTAAATAGATTATTGCGTAGCCTGTTATTGAGTATTGTTTGCTTTAATTGAGTCTTGTTTGCTGGTGTTCCTGCAGCTAGTGTGATTATGAGAGTCCTAAAATGTTATTCAATGTGAGGTCATTCGGTCATGTGGGAGCAAGTTAAAAAACTGTGTTAATTTAAAAAGGGAGAAATCTAGCAAGCTATTTTGAGATATTCAAATTGGTGAAATAAAATAACAGTTAAATATAATATTCGTATTGGCTTTTGTTTTCTCACCACATTACTACATGGTCACACGTGGTGAACAATTAACAAGAGCCTATGCTAAGAACTTGTAAAGTTTGAGGTTGTATCGATCGTAAATACGTGTCTACCTTCCATAGCGGTGATTGGACAGCATTATGTCAAAAAAAATTTTTTTTCTCATATCTTTGCAATACTGTCTCGAAGACTTTCAGCAATTGGTTAAGAATTTGCATCTTTGTCTTGAGAGGCACGCCGTCCAGTGACGACAGCCATTACTGTGTCTCGATTATCTCACAGGAGGTCTCTTGGGGCTTTTCTCTTCAATCGAGTGAATGTAGATTCGCTCTGCATCAACTGCGTGGCCAGAATGTTTGGGTGATTACTGAGTCTTCGCTGGTATGATTTCATAGAATTGTTTATTTCTTCCTTGACTGTTCTGATTTTTAAGTCGTGGTGTAGCTGTTCGTTGGTGACGAACCAGGGGGCGTTTGCTACCATTCTCAGCATTTTCGACTGAAACCGTTGTAGGATCTCTATGTTTGAGTTGGAAGCGGTTCCCCACAACTGGATATCGTATGTCCAAATTGGTTTAAGAATACATTTGTAGAGTAGTAGTTTATTTTCCATAGACACTTCAGATATTTTTTCTATAAGCCAGTACATTTTTCTTAGCTGTAAACCGAGAGCCTTTCGCTTTGTGAAGATATGTTTGTTCCATGTTAGGCGTCTATCGAGGTAGAGGCCAACATATTTCGCTTCGTCGGCCTGAGGTATCGGTACACCATTGAACGACACAGGAGGACATGTGGCGTGTCTTGTTGCAAATGTCACCTGCACTGACTTTGACTTGTTAGCTTTTATGCGCCAGGTTTGTAGCCAATTTGCTATATTATTTAGGCATTCTTGGAGTTTTTGGCTGGCTACTGTCGGATTTTCGTCAACAGCGAGGGCTGCTGTATCGTCTGCGAAGGTACCGATTACTGCCCCTTCTGTCAGAGGTAGGTCGGATATAAACAGGAGGTATAAAGTAGGGCCAAGGACGCTCCCTTGAGGCACTCCGGCGTGGACGTTATGTAGGGTGGTAGTAGATTCACAAAATTTAACAGCAAATGACCTGTCTGCAAGGCACGACTTTAGAAGTATATAGTAATTTAATGGGAGTAAATTCTTTATTTTATATAAAAGGCCGAGGTGCCACACGCGGTCAAACGCCTGCGATATATCCAGGAAGGCAGCATTGCAATATTTCTTTTCCTCGAAGGCCTTGTGGATTACCTCTACAAGCCTGTGTGCAAGTGCAAGTGCTTTCTTTTGATTTAAGTTTTTGATTGCTTCAACAATTTCGTTAGACGTGAGCCTTTCAATAGGCAATTCAAGTTGGTACGGCTCCTCAAGATATTTCAGCATTTCGTCTTGATGTTGTTCGGCCGCGTTCGTTGCGTTGTTGGGTATGAATACCCCGTCTAGATACGATGCAAAGACTTCTCCTTTTTCTGCGTCGTTTTTAGCCCATGAACCATCTTGTTTGCGTATTGGCGGTTTCGAGGAAATTGGTCTCTTAAGTTTTTTCGTAGCTTTCCACAGGGAATAATCCGTAGCTGCTGTTGGGCTTAAGTTCCTTAAATACTGCTGAACACTATTATTTTTTTCAGTGCATAAGATTTGTTTCAGTTTTGCTGTCATATAGTTGAATCTTTTTTTTATCTTCGTGATACCTGGTTGTTTGCCAGCGCTTGCGAGCCTTCCTTTTCTCTGCCACAAGTTTACGTATATGTTTTGGGCAATCAGTTCTATCTTGTATCGCGATGGCCGGGGTACTGTTCCGCGCTGCGGTTTGGATGCATTCATTAAAATGGTCAATCGCCGTTACGAAATCATTTTCGGTTTTGAGTGGTAGATTTGTGTTGATTGACGAATTTACCTCGGAACGGAAGGATTCCCAATCGGTCTTATTGCTGTGAAGTCTAGTCGGGGGAGTGTTCATCATGAATTTATGTTGTATTTCTAAGAATACCACACTATGGTCCGAAGATAAATCCTCTGATGATGTACATCTAAGTTGTTCATGGGGGATTCCTTTTATGACACAGAAGTCAATCAAATCTGGTGTTTTCTTTGGGTCTGTTGGCCAGTATGTTGGCTCACCACTTGATATAGCAGTAAGTTTCAACTCCTTGAGAGCTTCTTGAAGTTGCCTCCCTTTAGGAGTCGTTAGCCGAGAGCCCCAGCTAGTGTTTTTTGAGTTGTAGTCGCCACCAGCCAGCTATAAATCTTGATCCGAGTGTTGTGAAAAATTGTAGGTACCCTTGCTTTTTGATGGCGTGTTTAGGTGGGGAATATACAGCGCTAATTGCTAATTGTCCCCGAGTGTCTAAAATAACGATGTTAGTAGCTTGTATTTCTTTCGTTTTGTATGATTTGGCCTCGAAGTGGCTGATGTTACTTTTTATTATTATTGCTGAACCTCCATGTGCCTTGCCGTCGGGGTGCATTGTGTGATAGAATGAATAATTGGGTATCTTTATGTAACTTTTGTCGGTGAAGTGGATTTCGGATATGAGGAGTATATCTATTTTGTTTAGGGTTAGAAATGTCTTGACTTCCAAGACATGTTGTGACAGCCCATTGGCATTCCAAATGGCTATTTTTATTTGATTGAATTTGTCATCTTTGTCATGAACTCTATTAGTAGGTACGTTGGTACATTGTGCTCATTTGTCTAATTGTGTTCAGAATTTCTTTTGTGTCATTACTTTCTGTTTGGATTAGTGGGATGTTCTGTTTGGTTGTTGTGTAATTATCTTTAATTTGAGATTTGGCGGCTTCACTGTATGTCACATTATTTTGGTTGGTGGGTGCTTTACGAGGTTCCTCTACATTAGAACTAGTTTCAATGTTACAGTCATTATTTGATTGGGTTCGCTGTCTCCGTAGTGGGTGAGGGGGTGGATATTTGATTTTCATGAGCTCTTTGTATGTAGGGCATCCCTTATGATTAGCTGGGTGAGGACCGCCACAGAGGATGCATTTGAGTTTGATAGAACTTGACCTGTCCTTGCGTTCACAGTTAGCAGACGCATGATCACCTGCGCATTTTATACATTTTGGCTTTCTATGACAATATATTTTTGTGTGTCCGTATTGTTGGCAATTGCCACATTGGGAAATGTCTTTTTTAGGTTTTGGTGGCTCCACCACTATTCTGCAGTGCAGTAGGCTTTTGATGTCATAAATGAGTTTATTCTGATCGTTTTGTTCAATCTCAACCAAAGACTATATACCCCCTAGACATATGTTCTCATACAAAAAAACGTAACTCTGAAAAAGCTCAAAATTCGGTATAAAAACTAGATGGCGCTGCTTCGTAGCCTAAAACGAGTGACAAAAATGTTATTTTTCACCAACATTTTTAAGTGATTTTTGATTTTTGGAAATCAAACGCATTACTGCTTTATTTTAATACGATAATATAACTTAAATACACAATTTTTAAGGATTATATTTTTTACTCTTCAAAAACGTGGTTTGATCGTATTAAAATAGATGGCACTACCTCTGGATAGCTCAAGGTTGCTTGCGGGCTCGCCAATTTTTGCTACACAAAATAGCTAGATGGCGTTGGTGCACTGATGTAATGGACAAAATAAGTTACGCCCGAATTGTCATGCGACATTTCCCACTAACAAACAGTCAGTAACGTAATATTTGTTAGATAAGTTTTGTACAGTCAAGGAATTTCATTTCCTACCCATTTCGTTACAATGTCGTTAGACATTCGCAATGCATTAAGGTCGAAAATTATATTTCAATAATAGTATTGAAATGTCAATATTATTATTTGTCACTTCAATTTACAAAAAACCTCCTCGCGAAAGGTTATCATTTGCTTTTAATTTCTAATTAGGAACATATGTCAGTGTCAATCGAGAAAATCGTAAAATAATTTTCAGCAACGTTATTAATATGAAAAATAAAATGCTTGCCGCTAACCGTGAACTATTAAAAGATAATGATAATGACTGAAAACAATGAAGAGCTCAAAGAGTGGGGTTACACCAGGAAGGAATACGGATTTATGAGATCACGCGTCGGCTCAATGCTAGCAGGGACACAGTTTGACGTTGGGTACGGCGATATAATGTTGAAGGAAACCTTATTGATCTACTGCAAAGCAAAGTAACCATTGCATCGTCCGTTTGCCATGGCCCAAGACCAACGCCGACGACAAAACGGCTTTACGCCAAAGGGACGATTTGCGGAAATGTTTGACATTTACCCTAGAACAATTAGAAATTGCCTACATGCAGGCGGCCTGCGAAAATATATTCGTTCGTTTTGTTTTTGTTAAAAGTAATATAAAAAAAACGTTTATAAAATTGTGGTTTTATTGAATTATCACTGTCGTTAGTTCTGTTAGTTTTTGTATAGATAAATTTCGGGTGCCTGTCGTATCGCATAACGTTTTTTGTCCTAAAAATGTTTGGCCGAGAAAGTTTGGCATACTGTTGAATGGCATACTACTCGTTTGTCCTAATAATTTTTGCGCATACTCTCTTAAAGTCCTAAATCAAGTTTGTCCTAATATTGATAACTAAAATCTAATTACCTAAAGCATAATATTCCTAACATGAATTGCCCTAAGAATTATTTTGCCTATTATCAAATTGGCTAAAATTACAGCACCTAAACTAAACTATGGTAGGCGTGAAGTCAGAATCGTTACGTATTCTACCTTCAGGCAGGTAAGGTAAGGTACATAACTCGAAAGTTTCATCATAATACGTCCAGTAGTTTTTTGAGATTAAGTGAAACGTACATACATACATCCATCCAAACTTTCACGTTTATAATATTATTAGGATTAGGATGTAAGTAATTTTTATGTTTAAATAAAACATACACAAATAGTGAAATGAGACGAAAAGTGAAATGAGACGAAACGGAACGTAGTAAACAAACATCGCACCTAACGTCATCTATTCACTTTTTACTGTCACTTGGAAGTTGGAATGTCGTTGAACGCTTGACGACTGTGTTACTTCACGCTTGCGCGTACCGTACAGTAGAAATTGAAAAATGACGACTTTTGAATGAATTGATACCCTTAGCGGCATCTAGCGATGTAGAACGATAGTAACAAACGGAGTACGGTGCGTAGTATGAAGAATATCGGTCTAGGGGGTATATAGTCTTTGATCTCAACAAAGAAAATTGGCAGGGGTTTCTTAGAGACCCTTTGTTTAACATTCCAGATATTTGTTACTTTGTGTCCATACTCAGATAGTTCCAGTTTGATATCTTCCAGGTCGGAGGATGGATGTAGGTTGTTAATTACTGCTTTGAATGACCTTTCATTTTTTGGTTTGTATGTGTATAATTCAGTTCCTCTATCTAGTAAGTTCTGTCTTATTATTTTATAATGATCGATTGTTTTGGCCCGTATTCGGACTTGATCGTCCTTTAGGACTTTCAAAAAGTAGTTATCTTCTGCTATTTCATCAAGCAATCTTCGAAGTGGTTGAATATAACTGACCCTATCCACGTATAACGGAGGAGGTTTGAAGTCAGTTTTTTCTGTAGGGATGATTTCTTCTTGTTTATCGTTATCAAGTTCTGTAAACCTATTGGAGGTCGGGATGTTCTGGCTAAGCCAATAGGTATCAAGCTTTCTTTGCTTTTGAGTAGGATTCTTTTCTGGACTATTACGGGATCTTTTGCCAGATGAAACTTTTTTCCATTGTTCTTGATCTGTTTCTTTTGGGTCTACAGCATTGCTGAGGGATTGGGATCTTGGTCGGTTAAAGAGACCCGGGTGAAATATTTGCTGAGTGAGTGATTTGCTAACTGCATTGTCAGTTTTCGGTTTGGATGGTGAGGATTCATTTGATTGGGGGGTTTTGGGTTGTTTTTGTCAAAATTGAGTTAATTTTATTGTGTTATCTATCAAGACATTACTGTCGAAGTAGATACTAAACGCCGCACCGGCCGCAGTGCGTTGGTAATCCGCAATAATGTGGTTCAATTTATTGTCAGACTCGTTTGTCCGTACTACTGTGCTCTATTTTATTACCGTCGTAATTTTACTGCGAGTGCTTTTGTATATAACTTAGAAAAAGGAATGTGACGGTTATGAATTTTATATTTTCCATCCACTGGATATGTGGAATAAATGTTGACGAGTTTCAAGTTTAATATAATTTTATTGCAAAATAGTACCGAAATAATCTTGGTTCATTAGTTTTGCATATTTTATTTTAATACCCACACCAACACGACTGATACGACATTATCAAAACATAATACATTTATTACGTATGTTACAAAATGTATATAAAGAGTAAAACACACAACAGACATTACAAAATACGTATAAATACATGATAAAAAAACCTAACTTAGCGTGCCGCCCGCAGTATCTTTTCTTGTTATTAATCTTGTTGTATCGTATCTTTTATTGTTATTGTCCAAAACTAGTGTCCAGCTAATGGTTATTATTATTATCTATAGCTGATATTCGGGCAAAATACTGTGCTCGTAAAAAACTCATCAAATCAGCTATCTAAATGTTTAAAGTTGAATGTAATTATGATAAATTGTCTGATTGCTGTTTTAACTTATTAAAGATAGAAATGTTGAAAGGGTGTCTCATTTATAATTTAGATAATGTTTTCCTAGTGTTATAAACACGATATGGTAGTGTTTGGGTGAATTACATTAATCATCTCAACTCTATTAGGAAATCAAGTTAATCTTTCGGTGGTTAGCGTAATAAACAGTATTTTTGGTAGCTTAAGAGGCCTTATTCCTTTTATTTTTTTTTTCATTTTGCCTATATTTCAACCAACTTCTTGAAGTGAATAATACTTTTTACTGAGTTCTAGATAGTATATAACATAGCTATTTAAGGCTTTCATTGCGTGCAGTCGAAAATAAGTTGAAAAACCAGTTTCCTTTGTGAATTTTGTCAATTTCGAGTAGTTATTGAAACAAAAATTATCAATGAATAATTCAAACTGTAGGTTTCAAATATATACCAATAAATCATAAATGTCTACAGGTTACAGTTTTAATTTTTTATTGATAATTTTTCTTTCAGGTTTCTAAGTAGTTACATTGATAATATGTTAAGAAACATGTTTGATCATAGACAAAACTGTCTAAAACAATCAGCATTTTTGAACGGGATAAGGAGTCTTGAGAGGAACCGTCGGTAGCTATGTCGTCCCATACGATGCTTCTCAACAATTTAGTCAAAGATGAACACAGTACCTACATCGATCCTCTATCGAAGGCTTTCCTTATAGGTGAGGTGACGTTAGGTCCCAACAGGCTGGTTTTGATTAAATTAAACCGCTCTTCATTTCACTGGGTTCCGCGTATAGTCTATTTTTATGTGAAGCAACTGTCTTATACGACAATTTTTGTTGACGTAAGATCTGCTTATTAAGTATGGGTCTGAAGGTACAATGTGTGCATCACATGTTGGGCAATATATCAAATATGTTATTATTTAAGCGATTGTATTACTATTATCAGAAGTTGCAAGTTTGACATGACGATCGGATGCAAGCCGAAAAGAACAGCGGCGTCTCACATTTTTTATTCAAACGTGTGTTTCGGGTGGTTTCGGTTAGTTTGTTTACTTTGGTACGATGGCAAGGGAATTTTTCAGTATACGTGTTTATTTACCGACGCTGTTTCTTCAAATGATCGAAATTTACTTTTACGGACACCTACGAGCTTGCTCCCGACTTCGTTTGATTAATTATTATATGAAGATTTTACTAAGTAATCAAATTTAGGTAGTTGTAGCTCCTAAATGTCGATGAATTAAATTTCAAGAGCGTTACGTTAGAGTCTCAAAATTGTGAAATGAACAAATTGATGTATCTGTACTGTCTGGTAATCAGTGCTCATGATGTGCTCATTGATGCTATCAAATGGCAGGTGAGTGGTTGTTCGAAACTCAGTTTTGGTTGGGTCGATAGGTGGTAGGCTAGGTTAGGCTTAGTTTTCAATGTTCATCTCCCTTCTTGGGTGCACATACCTCGCTTCTTTGATCGTGATACGTGGAATCGCAAGTTCCTATTTATCTCGATAGATAACAATAAAAATAGCTATAGGTGTACCCCTTACATTTCATTAAATTGTCGAAAGGGCCTCTGCTCGTTGGCTTCGGCTCCGTGCACGCCTCCCAAAGATCCGGGACGCCATTGTCCCGTGAAAGGGTGCGATATAGCTATAGATATATAAAGGAAATAATAGCTTACTTTCACATTAAGCCAGTTATAAATGTTATAATTATAAATCGCACCGTCTTCATCATTCCTACGGCGCAATGTCATGAGATTTCTATTTTTCTTGTGGAACAAGTATAAGTTGATGGTTCTCAATGTGTACTCGGTAAAGTAACCTGGTGCTTGTTTCTGTCAAAAGTTACCAAGTTATATTTTTCAGGGACCGGTGCGCAGGAAGAGAGTTCCATTCCTTAGCTGTCCTCATACGGGAAGTAGACGCAAAGCGTTTCGTACGAATCAGTTCACCGCCATTCGGACCACCATGCAGGTTTTATTTTATTTATTTAAGGATTACCAACAGATAAAATACATCATACTAAAATATAGAAAAAGTACATTAGTAACAAACAGGATGCTTACCCAATTATAGGCAACCCAGTTACATAATAATGTTCGCCGATCAGATCAACCTCGCTTCTCGGCTTTACGATAACAAATAATGTATGCTTCAGCTATTAGTTTACTGTAATTTAAACTTATTTATTTAAACTTATGGTATGTATATTGATAGCATGAAGGATGAAGTTGGTCCCCACGGCTAGATGTCCGATAAAATGAAGGAAACGGGATAATCCGATGAAATCGTATGATTTCTGCACTTTTCTCATAAATGCATCCGGTAAAAAAACAGAACGAACAAACTAGTAACGTTTCAACGATGTTCGATGCTCTACAAGTTGCCCCCAGCCGATACAGCATGGCGGCTTATCGGTCAATATCGGTGCTACGTGCATAATCCAGGTTTGAGTAGATGGTTCATAAGCATCAGATAGACCCTGGAAGTCATTGTCTAGGGATAAAAATCAGCCAAACTTGGCACATATTTAGATTTCTTATCTTTTTTATTTTTTTAGTGGGATTGCAAGTATTGTTCGTTTTCCAGATAAGCAGGGTGCTTTGATTATGCTGACAGAGGCGCGCGACCTGGCTTTCGCGGTTTTTAGATCTTTGACATCGACATCTTGCTGCCCTTCAAGTTCATGGGGCTGCTCTAGACTTACCTTATCATACTGCTGCAGTTCGAGAAAGTTATTAATCCTTAAATTGGTAATTGAAAATGGTAATAATAAAGACTGTTTTAACTCAACTTATTGAATTTTCGCAGTTTTGTTTCATTGTGTGAACCTATGAGCCCTGATGAATGCAAATTTTTGCATTAATGCAAGCAAGTTAAAATGTATTATTGTATTTTTGTTTTTTTTTTTTCAAAACATGAATTGGAAATGCTTTTCATGCCTTAAATCATCCGTCTAAACTACTCAACATGTAATGTTTAAACAATTAGGATAAATTAGAGTACATTTGTCATTTCAACACTTCAGAGATAGGCACTTAAAAGGATGTTTCATTTATTTAATGTCTAACTGGTGACACAAATATGATGTATGTTTGTCGGTACTGGAACAATTACTCATATTTATCACCTCAACGCTATTAGGGTAATAAAGGCCTTTCCATGTTTATTAGGTATATCTTAAAACAGTCTATCTAGCTCTGAACAGACCAGCGGTAGACATGTCGTCCCCTATGGTGCTTCTCAACAATTTAGTCAAAGATAAAGACAGTACCTACATCGATCCTATATCGAAGGCTTTCCTTATAGGAGACGTGGTGTTAGGTATCAACAGGCTGGTCTTATTCTGTAGAATTAAACGTTTATTCATTTTATTGTGTTCCGTGTACAGTCTATTTTTATGTGGCATTGTTTTTCACTCGACATTTTTTACTTTCATTAATTCTGCTTATATTATCGGTCTAACGGTACAGACAGTAAATTATATATTGAGCACTATATTCAATATGTTGTTGTGGAAGCGATTAAAGCACTATTATCAGATTTTGCAGGAGTTTGACATGACGATCGGATGCAGGCCGAAAAGAACAGCAGCGGCCATCAATAATTGTATCCAAACGTGTTTTGAGGTTATTTTGGTTACTCTTATAATACCTTTCGACTGGTATATGTACGATGGTAACGACATTTTCAAGCTTATTGTTTATTTACCCATGCGTCTTCATCAAGTAATCGACATTCACTTCTACGGACATCTAATGAGCTTGCTCGTTTCTCGGCTTCGTTTGATTAATTATTGCATGAAGATTTCACTGAGTGACCAGAAATCAGTCCTATCACCTGAAGTCGATGAATTGAGTTTCAAGAGCCTTGAGTCTCAAAATTGTGAAATGAAGAAATTGATGGATCTGTACTGTATGGTAATCAGTGCTTATGATGTGCTTATTGATGCTATAAAATGGCAGGTGAGTAGTTAAAAAACATGGAATCGAAATCCAGTTTTATTTGGTTCAATAGTACCTTCTTAAAAACTTTGTTTTCAGTTTGTGATGGCGTTGACTTCCATGTTCATCTCCCTTCTTGCGTTTTCATACACAGCTTCTTTGGCGGTAATACGTGGAACCGTAAGTACCTACCATGCTTAGTTTAAATTGTTTAATAAGCGTTGTTAATGAATTTATATAATATTTATTGCGCCACCAATAATATATCCGACGTCTGTCATTCATATGGCGCAACTTCTTTCAATATCTATTTTTTCCCCAAGAACAAAAAACTTAACTTTTTGGTATTTGTTTTATTAACACACTTCTCATATGTTTTTGCCATGACAGCAATGACAAGGCGAGAAACGAAACGGTAACCTTTCTTAATTTGTAAAGAGCAATAAGGAAGCAACGTAGGAAAGCGGACCCAGGCAAGAGCCGGCATAACGTTCAGTCTAGTGATGGGCCGTTCCCGGGAACATTCCCCGTGAGGGGAATATAGGGGAATTTAGGATTTGTATATGAATAACATTTATTTTATGACATTCTCTATATAAGAAAATGTTTATCTATTTAATAGGTTAGCAATTCAATAGAAAAAAATATAAAAAGTCAGCTGTAAATGTAAATTTCCTATGCTCCCGGGAATATTCCCATTGTTCTCCGGGAATATTCCCAATGTTCCCGGGAATATTCTCATTGTTCCCGAGGAATATTCCACAAGTTTTTAAATGACTCTCAGGAATAACATGGTAAAATAAATACCAGTGAGACAAGCAAGTTAATTACTGATAGAGAAGGAATAGAGAAAACACGTGTGTTGTCAACGCAATTAGCAAAATAATTGTATTTTATTTAGTTTTTATTGTTTTTATGTATCTATTTATTTCATTATTTCAATAGTATTTTAAATAGGTAGTGTATAGTAGTACCAAAGACAGGCATGCCATAATTCATTAATTAATACACTGCCAGAAGCATAAAAAAAAAAAATATATCAGCATTTAATCTTTTGCAATATGTATTTGATAAAATTATTTTTCTTTAATCAGTTGGATCCAGGCAGGGTTCCATAGCCGTTATCACAAATATATTACAAGATCAAGAAAAGAAGTCTTGTTTTGGTGCGGGGGGCTCATCCCCCCGAGCCCTCGTTTCGTAAATCTACTCATGACTTGAAAGTTCAAAGTTGTGTTTATTATCTAAATACGGGGGCTCTGCCTCCGAGAGTGTCTCTTGTAGTCATCGTCCCATCACTTTGGATTAAAGCTACCATGTTTCTGTTCTTGGTAGTTGCTTTGATTTTAGTGCCATCGCCGCTTGTCATAGCTCCACTTGTGACTTCAAAGTTAAGTTTCCAAAGTTGACTTAAAATAATCAAAAGACTAACTATCTTGTTTCCCTTCTGTTAGGTTTCTCCCTTAGGCCCCCCGTATCTTATAGTCTTCGACTCCTCAGTAGATTTTACAGAATCAGAAGACATAAATACTATCTTGTCATTTTCGGATTCGACTGTAACTTTTTGCTGGAAACGTTATTGGCCCCATCAATGAGGCGTATATTTGGCGCACTTTCAGTGGATTATTTTTGCTATGTCTGTAGCCGAAAATCACGCTGACTGTCTTTTGCGCGGCTTGACGTCTTTAAAGATTCCAGGCCAACTTCTGGTTTCAAAGACCTTCTTAAATGCAGCGTAACCTCGTTTGATCCGTCAGTAGTTTCAAAACCAGCTAAGAGAAGACACATGCATTGATTTCAAATCCGTTAATTGACTTACCGCTCTTCCTTGTAATAGCTGAACAGATATCATCTTGGTCGAAGTTGTTACGCTGTGTGGTACACGTCTTCGATTTGGAAAACTGCTTCCTCAACTTCAATACGTGTCTGCTTCAGATTTAGATTTTGCGCAGTCTATGTCTACAACATTGTCATGTCTCAAATGAGTTTGCGGGAAGATAAGCTGTGTTCAAGAAATTTTCAGCTCTTAGAATTATTTCTGCAGCATGGTGTTATTGGAGTAGGAGGTAGCTAGGCTATAAGATTCTGAATTAACCTACCAACATAACCACTAGGCATACTACCGCAAAATGGACACGTATACGAAACCAATCTGATTGTAGATTCATAAAATATGTCATGCTGGACCAGATGAATTGTTTTGTGGCAACGCGTCAGTGTTAATGTTTTTTTTCTGCTAACTGCTAACAAAGTCATACAATCAAGTTTTACTTCTCTAAGTACCCTTTATGAATTGGTTGACTATTATTACTCGTAAACTTGTAAAGCCTACCCTAGCAGCGTTTATATAGCCAATACCCAAGTACTCCCAAAATTTGCAATTTAAGGTTTGATATTTCACAAACAGATCTATAAATCGGAAAATTGTTGCAACAAACCTGCAAAATTTTGTAAGGCCTATCCAACGACATATCACACCATGGGGTAGACTAGAAAAAAAAGACATCCCCACTTTAGTGTAGGGGGAGGTACAGTAAAAAAGTATTTTTCCAAGAATTTGTTCTACCAATTTGTCAAAATGACTAATATGTATAACCATGCCAAATTATAACTTTCTAGTACTAAAAGTTTCTCTAGTACTAAGAAAAGTTCAATGTTCCCCATTTTGGGGAATATTCCCGGGAACAAAGGAAATTCCCGGGAATATTCCCCAGGGGAATATTCCCGGGAACGGGAATATTCCCGCGGCCCATCACTAGTTCAGTCCCTATTCTTCTGCTACCTAGAAGAATAAGGACTCTTCATGGGTAGGACTTCAATGTCTATTCATGGGTAGGACCATATAAATTAGCTTTCCAAGGGCGTCTCATCGCCGTAAACAGTGCATGCTCCTTAATATTTATTCCCCAGAGGCCGTTCCTTAACGTGGCGGTAGAGTTTGCATTCATCGCGTTTCGGACGCTGCCGCTATTTGCGCCGTGCATCTTCGCCGATCAGATACAAGAGGAAGTGCGCCGGTTGCGGGACCATGTCGCTTCGAGACTTTGTGAAAATAAACTAAGTATGTTTCTCTCTTGGTTTACTATAAATTCAAGTATTTCTTTACACCATAGTATATTGAAAACATAAATTGTATGGTAGTTAGCTTACAACGAGGAATCAAATCGTGAGATTTTGGAACCATGCCCGATAAGAGCTATAGGGAGCTCCCGGCTGGCCGCGGGTTGCGGTTGCAGTTGCGGACCAACCGGACGGCCAGCCCCAGCGCGGCCAGCCGGACAGTGCGTACAGCGACCGCGCGGTCGAGTCGACTCGTCCATTTCCAAGATGGACGTCAAAGAAGGTGTCGGTATTTATTATATTTACGCGCGTTTCATAAAGAAAAAAAAACAAAGACCTGTGCTAAATCAGCCCCATAGATATCCACTAATTCTTCCCAAGCCTTCCGACGTACATTTCTATCGGAATACTCTGTAGACTTCGTATTCCATATCGATGGTCTACCCATGGATTTCGATACGGAGCGGTTTATTATCGAGGTGCAGGGTAGTACCATTGTTGACCTACGAACACTACGAGCGTGGACGCCGTGAACGCATGTACTTTCGATGCCAATCGGCCGCAAACTGGCAACCTGAAACCGCGTAGTGCGTACAGTGACCATCCGGCTACCCGGCCGAGGGGCCGCAGCGCTGCGAGCGACTGGAGCGGTTGGACGGCAGCCGCAATTTAATGCGTATAGCGTATAGATGATACGGTTACATACAATTTTGGGCTTCCGGTTAGCCGTGCGGACAGCCGCAGTGCGGGCAGCCGCTAAGTGCGTACCTACGTACTGTACGTAGCCATAGAGGTGACAGTATGGTGTCGAATATTAGGCATTAGCGTGTCAAGCACAGGGACGTTTACCTTATGTGCAGGAGAAAAATATTCACAGACTGCATTAATCCCTGACGGACCTCGACATCGACAATGCCCAATTTTGTCACTCATACATACGTCGTAAATTTTATTACAAACAATATTTTTATAAAGTATGCGTTTGCTCCAGCATTTGATAATATTTTATATTTTTAAGACTACAATTTTATTACTTTTCTGTATTCCATTTACAAAGAGGACGAAATCTCTGTTTTTATTTTTTTCCTAAGATTACTAATTATTTTATTATTAATTTATTAAAATGTACTCATTTTAAAATGTAGTCTCCAAAACTATGACACATCGGAAAGGTTACGTTAGTCTGAAATCTAATTAAATAAACGAATTTTTGGCAGATAGGTCGAAGACTATAATTCTATGCAGGCATAGTTGTAGTAGAATTCGGTTATTTTATGTATTTTCTTTTATTTCTTTACATACTGAAAAATTAATTCAAATTTTTTTTTGGGAGTTTACGACGCAAATCTCCCTTGATTTCTATATTAATTTCCACCTGTTAGAAATATGAAATGTTGTCAATTGTATTGTATCGTTTGTTTCTCAGACAAGCCGGGTCGCACCGCAGCGCGTGCGCTGTTTGGTCTGACGGAGGCGCGCGACCTGCGCTTCTCGTTACTTCAGATGTTGGACATCGACATCTCGCTGCCCTTCAAGTTCATGGGGCTGTTCCTGACTTACCTCATCATACTGCTGCAGTTCGAGAAAGTTATTAATCCTTGAGAACTTTTATAAGAATATGCTAGTTAAAAAATATAAAGGTTGAATTTTGAGTCTAAAGGCTAATAAAATAGAATTTTCACAGACAGTTATTTTACTTACTTACATTGTTACAAAAAACTATCAAGAAATAGGGAAGAGTGGCGATTACTCCACCGACAAGAGCGAAGCTCTTAAATTATGAATGAATGACATTGTTACACTTTTGGTGTCTTGGTTGAATGTGTTAATTCACAGATTACCTATGCTAACTGGCACTTTTAACTTGCAAGTAATAAAATTTGGCATCACTCGACGTGGGGAAAAGTAGTGCCATATAATATAAGTAGTATAAGTACTAAAACTTCGCATCCCTCAAAGCTACAGTATCTCTCTTGGTCCGGTCAATCTCACCTCATTCATTATAGCTAAACCACTTCCCTGAAGTATTTTCCCCTTTTAAGCGATGTATTATTTATTAGCTTAATGGTACTACGAGTATAATAATGGTCTTTAGGTACTGAAACTTAGAATCACTTAACTTGGAAAATCTCTCTCTCAAGATCCTGATTTCAGAATGGGTGTGCGCCGAAAATTCCTATCCAAAGACCCAAATAAATTTTCGTGTGTATTTAGTACTAATTAGGTTCTAAATTCGTACAAGTGTAAGTTGTTAAGCTAACCAAGTTGAAATGGACGTGGTACAACTATCCTGACGTCAGAATGGCTGGCTCACATTCTTTAAAACTTTTCTTTTTTCCCTTTTTAACAAGGTACCATTTTTTTATTGAAGGTAACTACTATTTAGTAGTTATCTTCAATCAAAAAATGGTGCTAATATTACCACCGTCGAAAAACTCGCGTGGTTCAGTCATCCTGACGCTCACATAAGTAATGCATTTGAATATTAACGACCCACTTCATCCGTCAGTTTGATAACGTCACATTGAGGGTTACGTAGCACAGTATCTTATTATTGGAGCGAAGCTCCCATGGATCGACTCGAATGGACTTTGTGACAATGCGCAGATCTCACGGAACCTCTAAAACACTGATAATTTTAGAGGTTCCGTGCGGGTTGGGTCGTTAAGTCGTTATATATAAAATTGGGCAAGTGCGAGTCCGACTCGCGCATGGAGGGTTCCGTACCATAATCTATAACAAGTTTGTTGTATGGGAGCCCCCCTTAAATATTTATTTTATTTTATTTTTAGTGTTTGTTGTTATAGCGGCAATAGAAATACAT
Organism: Apotomis capreana; assembly: GCA_947623375.1. Lineage (NCBI taxonomy): Eukaryota > Metazoa > Arthropoda > Insecta > Lepidoptera > Tortricidae > Apotomis > Apotomis capreana. Next base: position 11,134,044 of record OX392514.1, read on the forward strand.
CATCTGTGAAAATTTCAACTGTCTAGCTATCACCGTTCTTGAGATACAGCCTGGTGACAAACGGACGGACGGACGGGCGGACGGACAGCGAAGTCTGAGTAATAGAGGGTCCCGTTTTTACCCTTTGGGTACGGAACCCTAAAAAGTACAATAAAACCAATACTTCATTAAACACGTTTTTAATTAGGTATATTAGATTTAGAATTTGATTAACAAACGAACTTTAAATCCTTATTCATTAAATACATTGTATATTTGGCTGAATGTACACGCGCTCGTGCCATTTTGACATAAGACGAATATAAAAAAATAGTACATTACTGCAGACGCCGGGAAAGAAGGGCTTCCCGGGTGAGGAGGTATACCGGTTGTGATACGAAGCCGGCAAGCCCTTTTCACGGTTAAGGCATGTATAGTGCTTTTTTCAAACATAATTGTGTAATGATATAAAAAAATACACGACTCAAAAATATCATTCAGCTGTTTAGCCTGTTCATGAAAACAGACGCCATGTTTAAAAAAAAACTTCCCGGCCTAGGCCTTAAATTTTGTATGAAATTCCTTATAGTTCTCTCGAGTTGTTCCGCCCGAAACGAGATACTTCGAAGCCTGTTATAACGCACGTTATGACAGCATTTCATTGCATGTTTGAGAAAATGCCTTTTTCACCTCACCAGCTCAAACATGGCGATTTTGCTGTCAGATAACAGTGAACAAAATGCGATTTTGTTTCGAGCGTGAGTAGAAAGTAGCTTTTTAATTTTTTCAATATCTGACCACGAATTGTCATTCTTCAGCCAAAGGTTAATTTTAAAATTCTAATCATTTGAATCTCGATGCACTCTGTTTCTTTCATATGTATATACAAGAGAGGGATAGAAACTTATCAATTTGAAATTCGATTTTCGAATCCGACCTCGATTGAGAACAGTTCGGATACGCGTTATACCAAAAAATGCATTGATAACACCCGAAAAAGTTTTAATTGCAACGTATTTATTTTTCTTTATTATGTTTTTATTTAACGGCCGAATATTTTATATAAAACAATTAATAGATCATAACTCAAATAAAATAAGATTTTTCAACTTATTACTTATTGTAAATATAGGTAACAATAATTTATAATTTCACCATTTATCATAGATGCATATTCGAAATGTACCTTAAAAAATATCGAGTTCATATTGTAATTGTTATTTTCTTTTGCATTTATTTTGTTTGATGTTTTAGGAGTAAAAATATTAATCAATTTATAAACAAAATCTCGTAATATAATATGTATTTATAAATAAACACGTCATGTATCTGCTAAATCTTCCAATTTGATCAAATAATGACAATAACCGTGTTGGTTGCTTGATTATAATTTCAATTAAATTATATTGTTATTCCTTTTTAAGCAGCACTTATCTATTTTCTGATTAATAATATTATTGAAATCAGCAACAAAGACTATAAACATAGGTTGGAAGAAAAAGCACAAAATATCGAATAGGTATCTTGCTGATGAGGTGAAAAGTTGTGTGTGCTACACGAGAGCAAAGTTTTTTGCATCTCGTGCTGTTGAGTCCCTCGCTACACTCAGGATTCTAACATAGAATCACTCGCTACGCTCGTGATTCAAATGTAGAATCCTTCGCTTGCTCGGGACTCAAAATCAGCACTCGTAACAAAAAAGAACTTTGCTCTCTTGTTGCACAAATAACTATTGCACATCTGCAGTAGTAGATACCTAAGATAGGCTCGTGGAAGGATGTTTTATTTATTTTATGTCATACTCGGTGTCACAAATATGACGTGTGTGGGCACCACAACAATTAATATTGATATTAATCACCCTAAGGCTATTAGGGAATGAAATCACCCTTCCGAGGTTAATATAACGAAGCAACAAACAGTCTTTTTAGTGCAGTGGGTACCGGTGGTCGTCATGGCATCTCCTAAAGTGCTTGTCAACAATTTAGTTAAAGAAGATATTACCTACATTGATCCTATATCGAAGGCCTACATTATAGGAGATGTGGCGTTTGGCATCAACAGGCTGGTCTTATTTTCTAGACAGAAACCGTTTTTCATAGTATTATATTCCGCTTATAGCCTATTTTTATGTGTCATTGTATTTTATACGACATTTATTATTGACCTGGAATCTGCTTACATAGTTGGTCTGGGAATAGAGTGTGTGGTTTACATATTCAACACTGCGTGGAGTATTCTAATATGGAAGCGATTGAAGAACTATTATCAGAAGTTACAGGAATTTGACACGGCAATTAGATGCAGGCCAAAAAGAACAGCGGCGTCGGTCAGAAATTTTATCCAAATGTGCATTTCAGTTACTTTGCTTACTCTTATTATACCTTATGACTGGTACATGTACAATGGCCAGGGAGTAATCCAGCATATTGTTTACTTGCCTATGCGTGTTTATCAAGTAATGAACATTCACTTCTTCGGACACCTACTGAGCCTGCTTGTTCCTCGACTTCGTCTCATAAATTACCATATGAAGATTTCACTAAGCAATCACAAGATCGATGCAGCTCCGAAAGTGGATGAATTGACCTTTAAGAGCGCCACTGTGGAGTCTCAAAATTGTCAAATGAAGAAATTGATGGATTTGTACTGTGTGATGATCAGCGCTTATGATGTACTCATTGATGCTATAAAGTGGCAGGTAATAGCTGGATATTAATCTCATTTTTTTGCTATGACTCCGAGACGTCGCAATAATTTCGGTCTGGGAGAGTAGAGCCGACCTACGAAGCAAGCAATCTAGGGTTCAAATCCCTGCAACAGAAAATATTTTTGTAATAAGCTCGAAAATTTCATCCTAGAAAAAATCCACGTGTATCGTCGTCTAGTATCGACTGATTGGTTCAAGATTGTTCCTTAGTATTTATTATCCAGTTCAAAATTGTCCGTGGTAATTATTGAATTTATTGTTTTCAGTTTGTAACGATGTTGACTGCAATGTTCATCACTATTCTCAGTTTTTTATACATAGCCGCTTTAATGGCGATTCGCGGCACCGTAAGTATATTCAAATTCAGTCATATCAGTTCAATAAATTCAATTACTGTTTGTTACTTAACATTCCAGATTTAAGTAAGTAAATGAAGACAGCTTGACAAGTTGCTTTATCGAGTCGCTTACGGGTCCTGGCAGGACCATATGGTCCGCATGACTAATGTAATGATACTGAAAGAAGTTACTCCTTGGCAGCCGACATGCACGCTGCTGAGATCCTCAATCAGCTCCTTCACATACAGGTTAAACGGATAAAAAAGGATCGGGGAAGACAGCCCACCCTGTATTAATTTGCTATGCAGCATTATGCGTCAGAGTCTCAGAGACCGCCCGCCCACATGTATGTATCTCACCTGATTGACCTGCTTGCTGTTGATATTTGACCAGATCAACGCACTCTGTGGGTAGTCTACTTACTTTATCACATAAAAATATAAATCCCCTCGTTTATCGAGTGCCTAGGAATATGAAAACACTTGTGATGCCGTTAACCCCATTTAGTCGCCTTTATTATATATATATTGTTAGCCGTACTTCTGAACGCGCCGATAGAAAGCTAGCAAAACTACGCTCTGGCAGATACGTATACTTCCTGTGAAGATGGCGTACGGATAGCGCCCCTAGATCCATGTCCTATCGATATTGTTTGCAATATATTCAAGTATTTAGTGCATTTATCATTTAACAATATAAAGTCAGTAACAGCTCTTACCGTCTTCAGAGATCGTTTCTCCACGTGGCGGCAGAGATTTCATTCATCACCGTTCGGGTGTGGCCGCTATTCGCTCCGTGCATGTTCGCCGACCAGATACAAGAGGAAGTGCGCCGGTTGAGAGAGCATGTCGCTTCCAGGCTTTATGAGGATAAATTAAGTATATATGCAGTGTTATTTTCTTTTTGCATGTCTACTTTTCCTAATTGTTTCATTACCTAACTCACGCTCGCCTTCTAAACAATAAACTACTTTTCTATTTTTTTTATCTTTATGTGGAACCCAGTAGGTTCGATTAGGTTTGTTATACAAATCCTGTAAAGTTAAGGTATCTATCCCTCCATTCGTGGACAGCTAAGAAATTAAAATATATTAATTTATTTTGTTACTTTAATTTACAATGGGCAATGGGCCTCATAAGAGGCTATAGATAAGAGTCACTGAACCGGGTGAGCTATGCCCGGAATTTCCTTCTAAGGTGATGAAATTGCGATGACCATTAAATAAACCAATGGCAAATTAAAGGAGTAACCGGGGTTTCTTTCTAGAAGATTTTATTTCGTTTCACCTACCTCAGTGTCTGCTTGTCTGTGTTTCTGTAATCAAATCTTGCAAGTTAAATTTGACCTATTACTTCCTACTCACCGATTGAGCTAAAATATTACTCTTTACCGACTCTTTGAATTTGATTGTGCTTCATACATGTGGAAGCACATTGCAAGCACTAACCTTAGGCAGTACTTTCACCCTTTAGTAGGTAGCCATTAGCTAGAACTGGAAATGCACCCGCCGACCTGACATCAGAATGGCGGGCGTCATTAATTTCTTTAATATCTCTGGAGCTCAAAGATCACATTGCTCCAATTTTGGCGCTCATTTGGCACATTGCTAGCACTAACTCCTGACGTATACCGCAGCTCCATTTGTTGATGTACACCCGCCATCCTGACGCTCACTTTTTACCGAGTAGTTGATGAATCTTAAATAAAGTGCAAATTATTATTTGCCACAAAAAAAAAACATTTTTAACAAAAAGGCGCCATGCCTGTCTGGCGCCATCCGTTCGTCATAATCTCTTTGTCCTCTCATCACGTCGAACCAGCTAGACAAATTTTAATCAATTTTTGTACAGGGATAGCTGGGCATCCAAAGATGGTTATAGCACACTTTTTACCCGTCTAAGGTAAAGAAAAAAAAAAAACGTGGACTAAGTTGCAGGCACCTTCTAGTTTATTATCTTGTTCGTTTCTCAGGCAAGCCGGGTCGCAGCGCGGCGCGTGCGCTGCTAGCGCTAACGGAGGCGCGCGACCTGTCATTCTCGCTGCTGCAGATTTTCGACATCGATATCTCGCTGCCCTTCAAGTTCGGTGGACTGCTTTTGACTTACCTCATTATACTGCTGCAGTTCGAGAAAGTTATTAACCCCTGAGCTAAATTATTTAACGTTTAATTAAAATAATTCAATCGTAGTGTACCAAATTGGAATGTATGTTCTTTTAATCAGAAAAATACTTTTAAAATAATGAATAATTTTGTTTTCTTTGGGATCCGTTCATTCACAGTCCATTTTTTAACCAACTTCAAAAAGCAGTAAGTTCTTAGTTTCGCCTGATCAGTAACATTCCCCATTCCCCAGATCAAATCAGTAACATTTTATGAAGTATATATTATTTATAACAGAAAAAGCATAACATAGGTATATTATGACGTTAATATTAATATTGACATCTTGGGCATCGTGATATTAATATTGCTACTTTTAATGTGACTTTTGCTAATTTTAAATATTCGAATGGGAAAGAGCAATTTTATCTTGATTGTTTTGTTTAAGTACCTACACACTAACCTTACGTATTTACGAATTCACTTTTGTACCAGTCAAACTAAGAAATATTTTTTTCAAGCAAAAATCTTGTTAATTTGTTAGTTTACAAATTACACAACAAGTACCTAGCAGTTTTTTGTTACTTTAATTCATCTATAGGAACATTAGGAACACCTAGTTTACCTACTTACATAAACTTCTATTTGCAACAAACACAATTACAATAATTTGTATACCAAATGTAAAATAAATTCAGGACTCGAAGGATCAACTCCATTAATCTAATGTCTTATAATATGATGTGTCACGTACGTATATGATGTATGTGTTTGTGTGGCACGGCCGCAAGAATCACTCATACTAATGACTCCAACGCTATTAGGAAATGAAACAGGTTTCTATGGTCATCATAATTGATGGGACAGTGCCATCGGCTCTCTCGTCGGCAGTCAGTATGACTTTCCAACTGTGCTTCTCAACAATTTAGTTCATGAGGAAGACACTACTTACATTGATCATTGATCCTGTATCTAAGACTTTCCTTATACCTGAGTAGGGTTACCAGATGGTCGGGATTTGGCGGGGTTCTCCCGAATTTTTGGATGTCCTCCCGACTCCCGACAAATGAAAACTATCCCGAAAAACAACTTTGTTTTATAAAACTATATATTTAAAGGACATACCTCTGCGAATTTTCCCATAAGTAGGTACCTACTATAAATAAATTACCTTATTACATTTTTGTAGATTATAGAAAACCATTTTATGTTTTTTTTTTGGTAGTATTTATTTATGTAGACATATTTATCGGCGGCGAACGACATTTTTAATCTATATTTACTTAAGGGGCTCTCCGCTCTCAATGACCTTCGATCTGTTGCGATAGATTTCCCATATTATAAATAGCTAATCATAATAACATAGTTTTTCCACAACAAAATACCGTATCAAGTACCTTTCACATGTCACTGACTTTGAGATACAGGCCGTCAAAGTTTACGATTTTTTCGGGGAAAAAGTTGTGGAAACGGTTTTTTGCGTTTTTCTCGAAAAGTATTGAGAAAAATAGAAAAAGCTTCACAACAAATTTTGTGGAATATGGTTTAGAACAATAAAATGTAAGATATTTTCTACATATACACCGGGGATAAAAGTAGAAACGAGATTAGTGTATTTTTGGTCCTTCACCGAATATTTTTTTATAAAATACACAGTCGTTAAATCAAAATTCGGGTCACTACAAAGTGTTAAGCATACACCATACTACAATATATATTAAATAGGACATTATAACTCTATAATCCACAAACTAGATACGATGTAAAAATCATCAAATTGGCTGATTTCTGTAGGGAGCCCCTTAAATGTGATTCAAGTTTTGTTTCTATGACCAAAGTCCGAGAAGCCCGAAAAAAGTGTTGTTTCTCCCGATAATAGGGTCATTCGATCTGGCAACACTATACCCGAGACGCTGTTAGGAATCAACTAAAGCTGGCTCGTTTCGAGTTTTCTTGAAAACGAAACGTAACCTTTTTTTCAAGTTTCGCAGAAATGTAACTAGTTTTGCTATTAAGACTCGAGTATTTTTCATGTGATAGGTATACTACATAATAGTATACGTACCGCTGTCAATGTATCATTGTTACAATTTTTTTTTAAAACAGTTTTTAGTTCTTGTAAAAAAATGGTTATTCCGTTTCTCTCTAAAAAACAGTTTCTCAATCAATAGGCGCTGATGGTCTCTGTTTATTTAGGTATGTATTTTTGCTTTTTACATGTTGTTTCTTTTCGACGTGGAATCCTTGTACAATGTCGTTGTAGGAATTGACACTGCGCATTACATATTAACTGCATATTAAGCATTGCATGTGGAGGCGTTTGCGGAATTAATACAAAAAATACATGAGTTTGACGTAACGGGGGGATGCAGGCCGAAGACTACCACGTCATCAAAAACTTGGTTTTAGGTGGTTTTAGCGGGAAAAAGACATTTTGAATTATGCTTATTGTTTTGCAGTTCATAATCATGAACACATTTTAATCCTAGGCTCTAAGTATTTCCCAAAGTCTTGCTTGCGAATCTTGCAATGCAGCATTGTCTATGGTATGCTCGTGCAAAGCGTTGTGGTGCCCGTTCGGTACGACCTGGATGCCGGGTGTGAATTTCGATCGAAGCGTAAAATGTTTTGAAAACATTAAAATTCCGTTAATAGGGCCTTTTTGCTTTAATACAATTTCACAAGCCAAGTTACTCTTCGATTTTACCTTTATGCAAAAAAATCTCGTAGACCAGTCGGCGACCAACGCAAACACTATAATAAACACACTTCTGCATTTATTCATCAAGGATACGTCAAATACTTTCTAAAATTAAATACTTTATTCTGTAAGTAGGTCGAGACAAGCGCACTTGTACAAAGCCTGAATCTCAATCTACCGGCCTTCACTAAAGGAGACCGATGTTGAGAAGAAAGCTGAAAGAAACTCAACAATAAGTATTTTTTCGTAAATAATACTTAAACCATTACAACTTTAAGCATAATTTACGTACGTAGGTAGGTACAGAGTAGCCACTTGAACAATGAGGTGAAATGTGGCTTGCCGATACGATATTTAATTCCTCCTAACCGATTAATAACCGATTGAGCTGAAATTTTGCATACCTACTTACTTAACTTTGATGACAATAGTAGCGAGAGTTTAGTATTGTTATCAAAGTTAAGTAAGTATGCAAAATTTCAGCTCAATCGGTTGACGATACATGCTTCAAAATTGAGTTGCAAGATTTCACCCGAACAAACATACTTAGATACATACATACAATGCAAGTTAAATAAAAGCTTTTAAAAATGACTTTACAGGCGAATTACAGAAGAATACCACAGTTAAGGTTGCCTTCCGTCCGCGTTTCCCCGGATTTGTCCTAGTTTAGAAAGTGTCCGGGGAGCGTCCGGGCGGGGTTTTATTTGTAGTCCGGGTTTAACATTTTCACGCACTGTACGTCGAGAGACGTAAATTAGGTAGCTCGTGATACGGGACCACGTTTGTGGACGGTGACTTTCATCATTATGAAACTACCAATCCGTCTACAGCCGAACAAGATTTTAAGATGATGAAAGACTCCTTCCTTCCTTCCTTGTATGAAGGTTGATTTTTAATTTTACTCAGTAAGTAGGTACAAAAAATATGTATATGTGCGCCAATCCAGGTCCGGAGCTCCAAAATCCGGGGCTCTCACGTTTCTTGTCCTGGTAGCCCGGTTTTAGAGATGACAACCCTCCACAGTAAGGACGATCCGTGGTATCTAATCTGACGTCCTTGTGTAATGAAACCTGTCGATGAGTCAGTGCATTTCGGTCCCAACTGGGTCATTGTCAGATTTAGGTGCGCGTCTTTCCGGTGGACATTTGCGAAATTAAGGATTCCAGGGCCTAATTTTCTGATTAAATGCCTGTGAGAATAAAGAACATTCCCTCTTCTATAATCCGATCCCTCTTAACTTTTGACCACCGAAGGGACAAATTTTGTTTTTTGAACTGACAATGACCCATCTGCCAATTTATAGCTGGTGCTTGCTCGTTATCGCTCTGGTACGAATGTGGTTCAAAATATATTAGACGGACATTTTGAAAATAGGACAGAAACATATTCCCTGGTATTTACTGAACTTTTACTGAATACTGAACGCTACAGAGCAACTGTGTTAATCGCTTTGTGGCTGCGTTTAATTAAAACTATGCTACACGCCCCGCGGTGCAATCTATTGCGTTGCCTTGTTAAAAGTTTGTTCCCTATGTGCAATATCTAGTACAGTCAGCATGGGCTCTAGCACCCAAATTACCAAAATAATAGTTATTATATCTCATAATATAACTAAGAATTTACAACAGTCAAGTGCTCAATCGCCACATTACGGGGAACGGTAGGTAGGTACTTATTTAAAGACAGCTTTTGTTTTTACTCAACCGCACTGAGTCCTAAAGAAACACTGACGATAAAGTCTGGTCAGAACTATATATATTATGTGAGCGCTTGGGGCGAGTTTTTTGCTCTGAACGTCTAGCACAACTATACTTCGTGATTCTTGTCGCGCGACATAGCGCTACCTGTCACTCTCTAACATTACTGCACAGAAAGAGACGGATAATTATCTCGCGCGAGAAATAGTCGCGTACATGACCGTTACGGTGTACCCTTGATTTGTCGACAACCTTTTCATCGAATATTATTTCATCGACAACGATTCATCGAAACTTTAGTACTAGTAATATTTTCTAGCGTTATTTTATTTCAACTACTATTTATTTAAATTTATCTTACTACGTAGAAATACTATTCAACGAATATTACTTAATAACATTGCAATTCATTTCTTCGACGTATTACTTTAATACAATTTTATATGTCCTACTGCACATTTAGACATTTTTGAAATTATGTAGTTAATTGTGTGATATACAAATATGTATAATATGTAGGTACGTATAATAAAAATAAGAATCATTGGTGTAAATCGTTTTAGAATTGCGACCCCAAAAAAAAAGAACTGTTGCCAGAAATGAGTTAGGTTAGATCTGCGTCCCCCAAGAAAACGAACTGTTGCCAGAAGTGGGTTAGGTCAGGTTAGAACTGCGATCCCCAAGAAAACGAACTGTTGCCAGAAGTGGGTTGGGTTAGGTTAGAACTGCGACCCCCCAAGAAAACGAACTGTTGCCAGAAGTGGGTTAGGTTAGGTTAGAACTGCGACCCCCCAAGAAAACGAACTGTTGCCAGAAGTGGGCTAGGTTAGGTTAGGTTAGAACTACGACCCCTTAAGAAAACGAACTGTTGCCAGAAGTGGGTTAGGTTAGGTTAGAACTATTTACGGAACATAGTTGTGAACGGGTTTAACCCAACAACTGCGTCAATCGCTTTAATTAAAACGCCTATGCTACACGGCGCGGTGCAATCTATTGCGTTGCGTTGTGCAAAAGTTTGTTTCGGATACACGTTGACACGGGCGCGGGCTTTTGCTCTCAACGTGTATTGGGGTTCTCTTTTTTTGTTTGTTAAGTAGTCTAGGTAATAAGTTTTACATGAACTGAATATTATAAGGATTAATTATAAATATATGATGTGAAATTCTATGACACGAATATCGAAATAATAAATTTTCTTTGCAATAAAAAATTACGATTTCATTTTCTGAAGTGTAAGTAATCTGCGGTTTGACTATATTATGAAATGATAATATGAAAAACATTTTATTTGAAACAAAATTCTATAAAACTGTAGTATATTAAACAACGTACAACCAGGTACAAGCGAGTGATTAATTAAACACGAGTCGGAAATCATCTTGCACACGAGTTTCATACAAAACTTTACTATGCATGTTGCATGTACGAGAAAATAGAAAATAAAGGGCGTTTTTATTACTTCTTCAATAACATTTTACGGGTTTAAATTTATTTCGATTCGTCTCTTGAACTCAACATTCTTTCAGCAGATTTGCACTCAGCAGATTTGCACAAATCAACTTCAAAATAAACAAGACATCAATAAAAATGGCGGGAGTTATTTGTATATCGCGCTCGACATAATATCTACTACTGCAAATGCGCAATAGTTATTTGTGCAACAAGAGAGCAAAGTTGTTTTTTGTTGCGATTGCTGATTTTGAGTCCCGAGCAAGCGAAGGATTGTATGTTTGAATCACGAGCGTAGCGAGTGATTCTAATTTAGAATCCTGAGTGTAGCGAGGGACTCAACAGCACGAGATGCAAAAAACTTTGCTCTCGTGTAGCACACACAACTTTTCACCTCGACAGCGAGAACATAGGTTCGACTTTTTGTACTTTTTCTTGTAACCATTCAGGTGTAGGTATGTGTATTGTCTTTGTTGCTGATTTCAATGAAATTATTAATCAGAAAATAGATACCCGCTGCTTGAAATGAAATAAAAATCTAAATAAATTGAAATAATACGTTCCAATACTGTACCAGTCCCTCACGACCACCATGGTTGTCATTATTTGATAAAATTGGAAGATTGAGCAGATACATTACGTGTTTATTTATTTTATACGAAATTTTGTTTATAGTTTAATTAATATTTTGACTCGTAAAGCACTAAACAAAATAAATACAAAAGAAAATAACAATTGGAACTCGATATTTTTTAAAATATGATTCGAAACTGCGTCTATTATAAATTGGCGAAGTCATAAATTACTTGTACAGGTATTTAATACAGTATAAATCTTAACTTATTTAAACATTAATCTATTTGATTTATATAAAAGACACAATTATTTAAACATTCGGTCGTTCAAAACAGTATTTTATGGTAAAAACTTCTTCCGTATTTTTTTTTTATTTTTTTGGTACAACGCGTCGAAGTCGGATTCAAAAATCTAATTTCGAATCGATATGTCTTTATCACTCTCTTTTTCATATAGATATGAAAGAGACAGAGTGCATCAAAATTCGAATGATTCAAATTTTTTAATCAACATGTGTCTGAGAAATGACAATTCGTAGTCAAAATTTTTAAAAATTAAAATGCTACTTTCTATTACTCACGCTCGAAACAAATAGCATTTTGGTGAGGTGAAAAAGGCATTTTCTCAAACATTCAATGAAATGTCGTCATATGAGGCTTCGAAGTATCTCGTTTCGGGCGGAACAATTCGAGAGAACTATAAAGGAATTTCATACAAAATTTAAGGACTAGGCCGGGAAGTTATTTTTTTTTTAACATTGCGTCTGTGTTCATGAACAGGCTAAACAGCTGAATGATATTTTTGAGTGGTGTATTTTTTTTATATGACGGCGCATCAGAGAATTAGCTCGATGGCGCTAGTATCGCCTCTTGATTTATGAATGACCAAACTCTTTAGTACGTAATACCGAACTCTGAGGAGGTGGCAATATACGACGTGATTGACAGCCGTCGTTTTGGGGCTGTTCTTCCAGGTCAAGCTAGCGCCTCACGTGTTGCGGTATAGAACGTTATAAAAGTTGGGAATCCAAGATTATTCGTCATAGATACCTACTTTAGATTTATGTTACAGGTGCGTTTGGTTCAATCATAGGAAGTGAAGTATACGGATCGGCTGATACTTCTACCAACCCTTGTCTCCCCGCCCGAATACTCACGCGGGTGAACCAACCTAATGAAAACCAAGTGTAACCGGACCCTAACTGTGAGTCGTTATCAGAAGTGGGATCTGAGGGCTTGAAAATGAGGGGACAAGTGGAAACACCATCGGCATCACGAGGTCGCATAGCGGAAATGGGATATTTTTCTGGTAATATGGGAGCATGGCTCTCTCAGTTGATTGTGGCAACACATAATACACCTACGAGTCTTGCATACACAAATCTTATCAAGTGTGATCCTGATCAAGGTGAAGCTGGTTCAGATGTAGGGTTTGTGCAAGGTAACCGATATTGTAGTGAATAGCCAAATAGAGATGTGTAGATCGCGAAGGAACCTTGTTTTTCAAATATCTACGTTATTCGTATTCATGCTGTACACTTTTTTAACGATCTACATGGTAGAGCAGTGTGAGTCTATGGATCCACTAAACGAAATGAGTGATAACTATCTCTATTCTTTTCATTTGAGTTTTACGCATGTCTATAACCAAGCTTTCAGCTTACCGGCTAGCACATCGTACAGCGTCTTCGTTTGTCGCGTGCCTCAACATCTCCTATCCTGTTTGCACGGTATTGTCAAGAATGAGATTACTAATGTTTTTCGCACGACCAAGAGGTACCTATCAGAGTTATGCTAGAAGTGCTGAGTTGTCACCAGCCCTAACGAACACTGTAAAGAGCCGCACTGCTAGATAGTACTAAGGCTTAACATGGCATATAATAAAATAAACTTGGCTTACACAATCTTATTGTAATATGATAATTGATAATGCAAATTACTTAATTAGTTGGAGGTAAGGGGACTGCGCAAGAAGCTATGCGTCTGTGGAACTTTATTAAGTTTTCTGAAAGTAGAGAGTATTGCTGTGTAAATTGTGTATTATCTAAGAAAATTCCATTGATTCGCAGATACTTGATATTGCGTGTAGTTATGACGAGATTTCATAGCATTATGACTGAAGACGCAACAACGAAAACTACAAGATGACAAGAACAACGAAAATGGAACCAAGGCACATCAGTACCAGTTGCATTTCTGGTGTGAAGAAGCTAGCCAGTGAACCGGTTACGTGCAAGGATGTCCAAATCGACAAGAATCTTACAACGAGAGGTCAACATTATCTGGTGAGGTCATTACGTTCATTTTTGGTAGCAGCTTGTGATCCTTTTCAAGGAGAGGTGGTACTCCTCACCACTCCAATTTGGTATAGAATACCTACTACTATCGGTTATCATTTCTGTGGACAGGCAGCCTATAGATGTGATATTTTAAAGGTGAGAGTGAATAAGCACTATCTGGGTAAGCATATTCCATTGTCGTCTTCAACGTCACTAACCAACTTCTGAGATTGAAGCTATATGGTAAAGGTATAGGACCTATACCTAGGTATAACATAAAAAAAATAACGTAATTATTCAGTGGCCTTAGTGGGAGTAACATTAGGTGGTAGCAACTAGGACGAAAAGGTGCCCGAGCGGTGACCATGTGCTGGAGGATGACACGTGGAAAAGTTTTCCTGCAGGTTGGACTGACGATATTGTAAAGGGTACAGGCACTCGTTGTATGCGAATATCGCAGGGCCGTATCGGGAAAGTATTTGCATAGCAGTGGCTGAAAATGATGATAATGATAAAGATGATGCTAAACACCAGGTGGACAGATCACCTCTTCATCACTGTCGTTGCGATTTTAGATTCCGGAAACCATTACAATAGGTAGAGGTATTCTTGAATTACGTATTTACGTCATAATTAAACAGTACGATCAGCATTTTACCATTTCACTGACGGCAAGTCATTATAGCTTTCGAAGCTAAAGTTGATTTACCTCCGCGAGTTCATCGGTGGTGTGTTTCTTCGAAGTTGAATGAGTACCTATATAGCATAACCCTAGAATGTAGTAGGTACGCTAAGTTATTTGTCGTGAAACTCACTTTAATTTGAAAGCAACTGTTCCCTACATGCGTAAAACTGACAGCACGCCGAACACCCGGTACAAAAGCTGTTTATTTTGTAGAGTTTCATAGTACCTAGTCGGTATAATTTAGAATCTAATCAGCAAACAGACAAATCACTACTACCCGAAGGTACCTATTGCTCATGCATACTTTGATTTACGTAGTGAAATTCTATTCAGAAATGTAAAATGTAATTAGACAATTTCGTGGTTGCCCATTGCTTCACGTCGTATCGATTCCTAATTAGGACTATTTAAGACTCTAATGTATCATGTAGCTTTGGGTTATGATAAGACCCTGGGCACCATCTATTTTGAACAATTATGGATTCCATTACGCGGAAAACTAACATAACTTTGTCGGTAACTGTATGACAGCTTTGAACGGTGGAGTGGAGCCTAGCAATTGAGATGATAATTTTATTCCTTAACCCTTCGGACGCCAACGACAGATATATCCATCAAGGCGTGTAGAGCGATATCAACCTATATGCCTCATAGAGTCCAATATCGTGATTCGCATTGCAATGTGATGTGATGACGTATGAATGACAGATTTTGTATTTGACAAAGTGTGAAAAGGTTAAAGCAGGTTAAATGGTGTTGAGGTTTTGCTCGAGTTACTACTTACTTAACAGATAAACAGGAGGCCGAGACGGCGGTTAATGATAAAATAGCGACAATGATATTCTCGGTGTCAAGTGAACCACCCTGAGTGAGTACTTCTGAATAGTTTCTGGTTCCAAAAATAAAGAGCGATAAGTTTGGCAATCTAACAAAAACTACACTTTTGAAATCATTGTTTTAGAGAATCCTTGTTAGCCTTCTAATTAGCAGTTATTGAAGTAAGTAGGAAGGATCCTTTGAAGGACTTGTGATGTCAGAAAAGACAGAGAGTGCTTTTACATGGTCTGTTTGTGATGGTGAATGATGACTGGTCGACGTGAGTTTATCGGCCAGGTCTGCGTCACGAGCTTGTACTGAAAGCTGGTCAGAAGGGGCTCCAGGTCCATGGTCCATGCTTTATGGAAGTGTATGTGGGAGGTGGCTAGTCGGATGGGCTACAGGCGTCCGGTCTACGCCGCACCGTGTATGTGGGAGGTGGCTAGTCGGTGGGCTACAGGCGTCCGGTCTACGCCGCACCACAGGCAAGAGCAGGCTGATCGAAAGGGCCTAGCGATTTGAGGATACGCTGGTCGAAAGGGCTTTAGGCGCCCGGTCCACGCCATTTCTGATACTTATACTGCAGTGTGAGCCTGATAAGTTGATTATAGCGAATGCTGCGAATGTTACATTTTAGTAAATGCGAAAAACGCTTGAAATGGGATGTTAAACTATCGGATATAATACTAATTGACAGATGTCACTGCAGAAGGGGAGCTATTCTGTGTGAATGTCATGCCCTCGCCAGACTCAGAATGAAGGAATTCGGTATTGGTTACCCAGAACCGAAGGAATTCCAGGCACTACCAACTGGTTCCATCATCCGATATATGAAGGTGGTGGAACAATCCTTTGAGTAGGCGCGATGGGGGTAACTACACAAAAGATCCCATTGGGTCGAAGTGTATCCGCAAGGACCCCTTCCTAATAAGATAAGATAAGATAAGGGGAGCTATTCTGAACTCTGAAGTTCGGAGTTCCTGTGCTGCCGTTTAGCTTAGGTACTCAAACATGGGATGGCATGGAGGCAAGAGGGTTTTGGGTCTGCACTTTGAATAGGTATTGAATGGGTGCAGGTGCGGATTGTAGGTACGTGGTATCGAGCCATCTGCTAGATGCGTTAGTGAATAGTATGCGCTTCAAGAAAATTAAATTATGAATTTGCCTAGAAGCGAAAGATTGCTTACATGTTGCGAGATAAAGAAAAATGCGTCAGGCAACTATTTGGCAACGCTAGACGCAGACAACATATTGGTCAGGAAGGGTCGAGCTTGCTTAGTTTGAAATCATGTTGTTCTTTTTAGATACTCTTTGTAAAGGTCTAATCACACGAGGGCGTGTGACTGTCAGGGTTGGCCGTGACGGCGCATCAGAGAATTAGCTCGATGGCGCTAGTATCGCCTCTTGATTTATGAATGACCAAACTCTTTAGTACGTAATACCGAACTCTGAGGAGGTGGCAATATACGACGTGATTGACAGCCGTCGTTTTGGGGCTGTTCTTCCAGGTCAAGCTAGCGCCTCACGTGTTGCGGTATAGAACGTTATAAAAGTTGGGAATCCAAGATTATTCGTCATAGATACCTACTTTAGATTTATGTTACAGGTGCGTTTGGTTCAATCATAGGAAGTGAAGTATACGGATCGGCTGATACTTCTACCAACCCTTGTCTCCCCGCCCGAATACTCACGCGGGTGAACCAACCTAATGAAAACCAAGTGTAACCGGACCCTAACTGTGAGTTTGTTTCGGATACACGTTGACACGGGCGCGGGCTTTTGCTCTCAACGTGTATTGGGGTTCTCTTTTTTTGTTTGTTAAGTAGTCTAGGTAATAAGTTTTACATGAACTGAATATTATAAGGATTAATTATAAATATATGATGTGAAATTCTATGACACGAATATCGAAATAATAAATTTTCTTTGCAATAAAAAATTACGATTTCATTTTCTGAAGTGTAAGTAATCTGCGGTTTGACTATATTATGAAATGATAATATGAAAAACATTTTATTTGAAACAAAATTCTATAAAACTGTAGTATATTAAACAACGTACAACCAGGTACAAGCGAGTGATTAATTAAACACGAGTCGGAAATCATCTTGCACACGAGTTTCATACAAAACTTTACTATGCATGTTGCATGTACGAGAAAATAGAAAATAAAGGGCGTTTTTATTACTTCTTCAATAACATTTTACGGGTTTAAATTTATTTCGATTCGTCTCTTGAACTCAACATTCTTTCAGCAGATTTGCACTCAGCAGATTTGCACAAATCAACTTCAAAATAAACAAGACATCAATAAAAATGGCGGGAGTTATTTGTATATCGCGCTCGACATAATATCTACTACTGCAAATGCGCAATAGTTATTTGTGCAACAAGAGAGCAAAGTTGTTTTTTGTTGCGATTGCTGATTTTGAGTCCCGAGCAAGCGAAGGATTGTATGTTTGAATCACGAGCGTAGCGAGTGATTCTAATTTAGAATCCTGAGTGTAGCGAGGGACTCAACAGCACGAGATGCAAAAAACTTTGCTCTCGTGTAGCACACACAACTTTTCACCTCGACAGCGAGAACATAGGTTCGACTTTTTGTACTTTTTCTTCTAACCATTCAGGTGTAGGTATGTGTATTGTCTTTGTTGCTGATTTCAATGAAATTATTAATCAGAAAATAGATACCCGCTGCTTGAAATGAAATAAAAATCTAAATAAATTGAAATAATACGTTCCAATACTGTACCAGTCCCTCACGACCACCATGGTTGTCATTATTTGATAAAATTGGAAGATTGAGCAGATACATTACGTGTTTATTTATTTTATACGAAATTTTGTTTATAGTTTAATTAATATTTTGACTCGTAAAGCACTAAACAAAATAAATACAAAAGAAAATAACAATTGGAACTCGATATTTTTTAAAATATGATTCGAAACTGCGTCTATTATAAATTGGCGAAGTCATAAATTACTTGTACAGGTATTTAATACAGTATAAATCTTAACTTATTTAAACATTAATCTATTTGATTTATATAAAAGACACAATTATTTAAACATTCGGTCGTTCAAAACAGTATTTTATGGTAAAAACTTCTTCCGTATTTTTTTTTTATTTTTTTGGTACAACGCGTCGAAGTCGGATTCAAAAATCTAATTTCGAATCGATATGTCTTTATCACTCTCTTTTTCATATAGATATGAAAGAGACAGAGTGCATCAAAATTCGAATGATTCAAATTTTTTAATCAACATGTGTCTGAGAAATGACAATTCGTAGTCAAAATTTTTAAAAATTAAAATGCTACTTTCTATTACTCACGCTCGAAACAAATAGCATTTTGGTGAGGTGAAAAAGGCATTTTCTCAAACATTCAATGAAATGTCGTCATATGAGGCTTCGAAGTATCTCGTTTCGGGCGGAACAATTCGAGAGAACTATAAAGGAATTTCATACAAAATTTAAGGACTAGGCCGGGAAGTTATTTTTTTTTTAACATTGCGTCTGTGTTCATGAACAGGCTAAACAGCTGAATGATATTTTTGAGTGGTGTATTTTTTTATATCATTGCATATGTTTGAGAAAAGCACTATACATGCCTTAACCGTGAAAAGGGGTTGCCGGCTTCTTATCACTACCCGGTATACCTCCTCACCCGGCAAGCCCTTCTTTCCCGGCGTCTGCAGTAATGTACTATTTTTTGACGTGACAACGTCTTAAATTAGGTTGCGGCTCGGAGTCACTCATGAAAAAGTGTAACGCCCGCTCACGTCTGTTACGAGGGCCGGTTGTCCCGCTAAAACTCGAGAACGGCTGAACCGATTTGGCTAATTTTAGTATTGAAATATTCGTGGAAGTCAAGGGAAGGTTTAAACGGTGAGAAAATATTGAATAAATGAGTGGAAAATAATAAAAACGATAATTTTATATTCCCATACAAATACAAACTGTTCGTACTTACCTGTCAAACATATGATTGTTCCGTTGGTTCGGTATTTTTAGAATAATTACATGTAGATCTAGACTAAATAAGGGTTTGGAATTGACAACATACATGCATAATAGTATGATTATCGCATATTTAGATTTAAAACATGTAAAATAATGGCACTATAATGACATTAATGACACATGTGATGGGTGCGTTCAGAAAGTAACACTTAAAATGTTGTTAGGGAAATTGTGAATGGATATGATACAAATAAATATTCTACCGAGAAAAAGACGTTGTCACGTAAAATCTTCCTTCGCCCGTAAAACCGACTTTACAGGCAACCATTTTTTTATATTCGTCTTATGTCAAAATGGCACTAGCGCGTGTACATTCAGCCAAATATATTTAATGAATAAGGATTTAAAGTTCGTTTGTTAATCAAATTCTAAATCTAATGTACTTAATTAAAAACGTGTTTAATGAAGTATTGGTTTTATTTTACTTTTTATATATAACCACCCAACCCGCACGGAACCTCTAAAATTATCAGTGTTTCTCTCCTATATTATACATGTATTTACATATAATAAATATTATACATATAAACCTTTCTCTTGAATCACTTTACCTAATCTATTAAAAAAAAACCGGCCAAGAGCATGTCGGGCCACGCTCAGTGTAGGGTTCCGTAGTTGCCCATCCTTCACAATCATTTCACAATAGTTTAAATTACGAGAAAGATTTCAAGCTCTATAAAAAAGGTCGTAAACGCCAAAGTAACTGTAATTACTTATTACCTTCGGGAATTTATGGATTATACGCGCTAGATTGAGTGGAATGTTTTAATGCAGTACCTATGGCACTAATATGTGTAACGTTCGAAGTATAAGGACAACGCGCGGCACTTACGTCATTTTAAATAAAATTATGAAATTTTACGATAACTCAAAAGGCTCAACCGATTTTATTCGATATAGTTTTCATTGAAAGTACTTATAAGGCCTCATTTTAATGAATTTTTCCATAATTTTTTGACCCGTGGTTGAAAAGTTAGGGGGGGGGGGCACTATTTTTTATTTTCGGAGCGAATATTTACAAAACTGCTGACTTTACCAAAAAATAATGTTTGGACCCCTATTATTTTTTAAAGACCTATTCAACGACACCCCACGCCCTAGTGTTGGAGCGAAAAAAAAAATTCACCCCCACTTTACGTGTTCGAGAGGTACCCGAAAAAAAGTTTTTTTTATTTTTTTTTATTTTACCGTTTTGTCGGCGTGATACATACACATACTCGTATCAAATTTCAGCTTTCTAGTACTAATGATAATAATAATAATATATTTATTGCATCCAAGTACTTATAACTAGGTACAAGGACCCTGTCAGGGTGTAGCAAGAATTTTACATTTTATGTAGTCTGGTTTACCAAACTTAATACTGCTTAGTGCTTTCTAAAAAATTAATACTAGTAATAACAACTTAATGTTTTAAAATTTAACCAAGCATCATTGTCATTATGTACATTGCATGATTGTGTTACATTGTATTGGGCAGACAATTAGTACATAATTAGGTATTTAAATATTTTTCTCGTCCAAAAATTCGTTAATTGAGTAGTAACACTTGTCTATAAGTTTTCGTTTTAGGTTGCTTATAAAGGATGAGTCTTTTAGTGTGTTTTTTATATTAATAGGGATTTTATTGTATATTTTAATTGCTCTGTAGTATAGTCCATTTTTATATATTTCTAGTTTAGGTTCCGAGAGTTCAAGATTTTGGTGGCGACGAGTGCTATGATTGAATTTGAAGAGATGTAATTTTTTTCTTACAAACGTGGCAACTTCAAGGATATAGAGGGAGAGGAGAGTTAACAGTTTCAGGTTTTTGAATTCAGGCTTACAGCTATTTGGTTGGTGGATATTGGCCAGGATTCGTACACACTTCTTTTGCATAATGAAGAGCTGGTGCGCATCCGTGCTGTGGCCCCACAGCAGGAGCCCGTAGCGTAGCCACGCGACTGCCTGCGTGTGATAAGCGGTCAACGCGCACTCCATGCTTGTGTTGCTCTTCAATATGCTCAGTGCGTATACAAATCTGGACAGTTTGTTTTTTACTGATTCGACGTGTGCTTTCCAGTTTAAATGAGTATCTAATTTAAGACCCAAAAGAGTGCATTCAGTTACTTCTTTAATGTTTAGGTGGTTTGATACGGTATTTAAGTTAAGTAGTTGTATTTGTCGCGGTCTAAATTGTATTAGTTTAGTTTTATCATTATTGATTATTAGGTTGTGATCATGTAGCCAGCGTGTTACTGAATTGAAAGTTTGTTCTATGTGTGTGTTGCTGTAGTTATCATTTGGGCATTGAAATAAAAGTGATACGTCATCTGCAAACATTACAATTTTATGGGGGGTGATTTTTGGGAGGTCGTTTATATAGATGAGAAATAGGACACATCCTAAGACACTACCTTGTGGGATTGAGTTATCAGAATACTGTATGCTAGATTTAAAAGACTGTAGTATGAAATGGTCATTAAGGTGTTCTATTTCTACGTATTGTCGTCGAGATGTCAAGTAGGACTTCATCCAGTTTAGAGCCTTGCCACGTATGCCGATTGAATTCAATTTATGTAGTAAAATGTTATGTGATACTCTGTCATATGCCTTCGACATATCTAACAGTAGTCCCACTGCATATTTCCTATCTCCTAGGTACTCTACTATTGTTTGGACATAACTGTAAACTGCAAGGCTTGAGTGTTTTTTTCGTCCAATAGATGATATTTCTCTAAAAAACTGACAATACGATTTGACATACATTTCTCGAATATTTTGGATATTACAGGGAGGAGTGCTATCGGTCTATATTGAGAGGGATTATCAGGTTTTCCACCTTTTTTTAATATGGATTTAATCTTTGCTATTTTTAATTTATCTGGGAAGCTGCATTGGTCAAAAGATTGATTGATTAATTTAGTAATAGGATAGGCAAGTTCATCTATACATGTTTTTATCAGGATGGAGGGGATCTCGTCTATACCACAACTATATTTATTGGGCAATTGTCGTATTATAGTACGAACTTCTTTTTCAGTAACAGAATGTAAAAATATGGAGTTAATAGAGGTTTGTATGGCGGGCCGCCCTGTCGGAGGCGCGGGGTCACTGCTGCCACCTAGCGGAGATTTGCCAACCGAAGCATAGTATTCATTGAATAAATTTACATTTTTTTCGGGACGACTCTCGACTTTATTGTCTACTTTTATCGTTATATTTTTAAGGCTTGGTTGATTATTTTTTCTTGTTACATGTTTTACAATGTTCCACATAGTTTTGTTTTTATTTTTAGATTGCATCAGTTCCTGAGTGAAGGTAAGTTTTTTTGATTTATTTACACATTTTTTAAGGATTTTTGTATATCTAGCGCAATGTTTTTTTAAGGCAGTATTATTTGTCTGATTAGTAAGAATTTTTAATTGTCTTTTATGTTTGCATGCAATTTTCAAGCCAGTTGTGAGCCAAGTTTTAGGAACTCTGTGTTTCTGTTTTGTTTTTTTAAGTGGGATGTGTATATTTAATGTTTGGGATAATATGTTGTCAAATAAATTATAGTTATTATTTAAACTACTTTTATCTACAAGAGTTTCACGGAGCTAAGCCGTGGACGGACGGATAGACGGACATAGCGAAACTATAAGGGTTCCTAGTTGACTACGGAACCCTAAAAACGTTGCGTAGCTTTAAAGATCTAAGAATATTTACATAGGGATAGACAGAAGGAAGCGACTTTGTTTTCTACTATGTAGTGATGATGATAATTGATAGTGATAGTAATCGGTATTTGACTAATTTATCAAACTTTTTTTAAATACAAAAACCTCTTTGCGTCAGGCTGTCAGACACAGCTAGAAAAAAAAAAGTAAAAAGCACTAGTGTGGCAAAGTAGTACTTTACGCACAGTTTGAATGCCTAGAAAACGCTCTTTTAGAGCACATTTAATGTAAAATTATTACCGTTTCATTCTACCGAATATTACTAGCCTATTTATACCAAGCGCCACGTCTCCTATAACAGGCCTTAGAAAGAGGATCGATGTACTAAGTGCTGTCTTCATCCCTGACTAAATTGTTGAGAAGCACCGACATGGCTACCGAGGACTCGTCCTAAGCTACAAAGACTGCTACATTGATTACAATCTGATGAACACGGACGGGTAATTTCATTTCCTAATAGCATTAAAGTGATTAACATGAGTACCTTTTCCAGTGCCCCAAACGTCGTACATCATATTTGTGACACCAGTAGACATTAAATAAATGAAACATCCTTCCAAGTGCCTACCTCTCAAATTTTGAAACAACAAACATACTCTAATCAACCTAATACGGATGAAGTGGGTCGTATTACTTAATGTGAACGTCAGGATGACTGAACCACGCGAGATTTTCGATGGTGGTAATAGTACCACCATTTTTTGATTGAAGTACTAAATAGTTAGTACTTACCTTCAATAAAAAAAATGGTACCTTGTTAAAAAGGGAAAAAGTAAAAAAGAATAGTTATAAAGAATGTGGGCCAGCCATTCTGACGTCAGGATAGTTGTACCACGTCCATTTCAACTTGGTTAGCTTAACAACTTGCATGAATCCTTGTACGAATTTAGAACCTAATTAGTACTAATACACACGAAAATTTATTTGGGTCTTTGGATAGGAATTTTCGGTGCACACACATTCTGAAATCAGGATCTTGAGAGAGAGATTTTCCAAGTTTAGTGATTCTAAGTTTCAGTACCTAAAGACCATATTATACTCGTTGTACCTACCATTAATCGAATAAATAATACATCGCTTATAGTAAAAAAAATCTAAGCTAAGCTTATCCACTTAAGAAACTGAATACCATTGAGTGGTAAACCACAAATTAAGATAGCGAGCTCGTAGTAAAAGCAGATTGTAACCACCTTGGAAGGTAAATATAGATTATCGACTCTATTTCCTTGGATATGAAACTACAAAATACACTAACAGAATAATGGTAATTATAACTTTTTTTGAATTTCACAACCATGTCGTGAAAAAGGACTATGAACTCTCATCATCAACCATTTTAAACCTACTCAACAAGGAATAAGGTTGAAAATTCAATATCCACGCAATGTAGTTCTAACCTTTTTTTGTAAGTAACTGGTTGACGCTTACGAGAACAAAGGCAGATAGGATTGTATTTTAGACACAATGCCATTGTGAATGCAGGTAAGTGGATGAGCTTAGTTTAAAAAAAATGTACTATAAAAGGGGAAAATACTTGAGGTTAGTGGTTCAGCTATAATGAATGACGTAAGATTGACCCGACCAAGAGAGATACTGTAGCTTGAGGGATGCGAAGTTTTAGTACTTATATTATAGGTATGGAACTACTTTTCCCAGGTCGAGTGATGCCAAATTTTATTAGAAGTGCCATTTATTAGATATGCATATAATAGGTTATCTGTGAATTAACACAATCAACCAAAACAGCAAAAGTGTAACAAGGTTAGTAGTAAGTAAAACAACTGTCTGTGAAAATTCTATTTTATTAGCCTTTAAACTCAAAATCCAAACTTTATATTTTTCAACTAGCATATTCTTATAACCAAAGTTCTCAAGGATTAATAACCTTCTCGAACTGGAGCAGTATGATGAGGTAAGTCAGGAACAGCCCCATGAACTTGAAGGGCAACGAGATGTCGATGTCCAACATCTGAAGTAACGAGAAGCGCAGGTCGCGCGCCTCCGTCAGACCAAACAGCGCACGCGCTGCGGTGCGACCCGGCTTGTCTGAGAAACAAACGATACAATACAATAGGAGATGCGACTAATGTTTAATTATACAACATATTTTAGGTATATGAATACAATTAGCTCAATATGTCATGAAACAAAGAAAAAAAAGGGTATTTTTTTTTTAAGTTAATCTGTTTTATTGAAAATGTACTAAAGGGTAAAAAATAATTCGGTAGGTCCTAGGTACCAGACATCACACCACTCTCCTCATCAATCTACGGCAGTATCAGATAGAAATCAAAAACGTTGGGCGTGTGAAATTTCTATCAAGTCAACCGCTATATCATAATAAATGCTATTTACATATTTACACAGGTTACGCGCATCTTTGAAATTTCATTTATGTATGCATCTTTGGAACGGCTCCGCCAAGTGATGAAAAGTGGCCACTATATAGCTCTTATCGGGTATGGTTCCAAAATCTCACGATTTGATTCCACGTTGTAAGCTATCTACCATACAATTTATGTTTTCAATATACTATGTTGTAGGTAAAGAAATACTTGAATTTATAGTTAACCAATTGAGAAACATACTTAGTTTATTTTCACAAAGTCTCGAAGCGACATGGTCCCGCAACCGGCGCACTTCCTCTTGTATCTGGTCGGCGAAGATGCACGGCGCAAATAGCGGCAGCGTCCGAAAGGAGATGAATGCAAACCCTACCGCCACGTTAAAGAACGGCCTCTGGGGAATAAATATTATGGAGCGTACACTGTTCATGGCGACGAGACGCCCTTGGAAAGCAAATATATATGGTCCAGATGGTCCTAACCATGAATAGACGTTTAGTCCTTATTTTTCTAGGTAGCAGAAGAATAAGGAGTGAACGTTATGCCGGCTCTTGCCAGGGTCCGCTTTCCTACGTTGCTTCCTTATTGCTCTTTACAAATTAGAAAGATCACCGTTTTGTTTCTCGCCTTGTCAGTGCTGTTATGGCAAAAACACATCAGAAGTGTGTTATAAACCTAGGTTTGGGTTAATATAATTATAAATAAAACATTTAACAAAAAGTTAAGTTTTCTGTTTTTGGGGATAAAATAGAAATTGAACAAAGTAGCGCCATCAGGAATGACAGACTTTGGATATATTATTGGTGGCGCAATAAATATTATATTCATTAATTAACGACGCTTAATAAACTATTTAAACTAAGCAGTAGGTACTTACAGTGCCACGTATTACCGCCAAAGAAGCTGTGTATGAAAACGCAAGAAGGGAGATGAACATGGAAGTCAACGCCATCACAAACTGAAAACAAAGTTTTTAAGAAGGTACCTACCATTGAACCAAATATAACTGGATTTCGATTCCATGTTTTTCAACTACTTACCTGCCATTTTATGGCATCAATGAGCACATCATAAGCACTGATTACCAAACAGTACAGATCCATTAATTTCTTCATTTCACAATTTTGAGACTCAAGGCTCTTGAAACTCAATTCATCGACTTCAGGTGATATGACTGATTTCTGGTCACTCAGTGAAATCTTCATAAAATAATTAATCAAACGAAGCCGAGAAACTAGCAAGCTCAGTAGATGTCCGTAGAAGTGAATGTCGATTACTTGATGAAGACGCATGGGTAAATAAACAATAAGCTTGAAAATGTCGTTACCATCATACATATACCAGTCGATAGGTATTATAAGAGTAACCAAAATAACCGCAAAACACGTTTGGATACAATTATTGATGGCCGCTGCTGTTCTTTTCGGCCTGCATCCGATCGTCATGTCAAACTCCTGCAATTTCTGATAATAGTGCTTCAATCTCTTCCACACCAACATATTTAATATAGTGCTCAATATATAATTTACAGTCTGTACCGTCAGACCGATAATATAAGCAGAATTAATGAAAGTAAAAAATGTCGAGTGAAAAACAATGCCACATAAAAATAGACTGTACACGGAACACAATAAAATGAATAAACGTTTAATTCTACCGAATAAGACCAGCCTGTTGATACCTAATACCACGTCTCCTATAAGGAAAGCCTTCGATATGGGATCGATGTAGGTACTGTCTTTATCTTTGACTAAATTGTTGAGAAGCACCGTAGGGGACGACATGTCAACCGCTGGTCTGTTCCGAGCTAGAAAGACTGCTTTAAGATATAATAAACATGGAAAGGCCTTTATTACCCTAATAGCGTTGAGGTGATAAATATGAGTAATTGTTCCAGTACCGACAAACATACATCATATTTGTGTCACCAGTTAGACATTAAATAAACGAAACATCCTTTTAAGTGCCTTTCTCTGAAATGTTGAAATGACAAACGTACTCTAATTATTTAAGGCATGCAAAAGCATTTCCTATTAATTTTTTGAAAAAAAAAAAAAAACTAAAAATTACAATAATACATTATAACTTGCTTGCATTAATGCAAAAATTTGCATTCATCAGGGCTCATAGGTTCACACAATGAAACAAAACTGCAAAAATTCAATAAGTTGAGTAAAAACAGTCTTTATTAATTACCATTTTCAATTAGGTACCAATTTAAGGATTAATAACTTTCTCGAAATGCAGCAGTATAATGAGGTAAGTCTAGAGCAGCCCTATGAACTTGAAGGGCAGCAAGATGTCAATGTCAAAGATCTAAAAAGCGAGAAAGCCAGGTCGCGCGCCTCTGTCAGCGTAATCAAAGCACCCTGCTTAAGGTAAACGCAGGTATTACCGACCCCCTTAAGGCAATTTCAAAATGAACCATCATTTTTAAGGATGCTGATTGCTCTCAGATTCACGTTTTTATTTTTTTACGTTTGTATTATGTGTAAATTCTATATTTTCTATGTTAAAGGCTACTGAATAAAGGTCTATACTGTATAAAATAATTTATATAACGACGAAGTCGATTGTTGCTAATACCGACTCACAAAAATGCCTGTGAAGCTATTAACGATTTTTATGCAGCTATGACCGATCGTAAAAATCTATATACGATCGGTAATAGCTTCTTACTGTTGCTACTACCGACCCCTATGGATCGCTAATACAATTTGTTAGTGCAAACATATAATTTATCAGCGACTCATAAAAAGTAGGTATTTTATATTAAGTTACACCTTCTGACTTTAAAACAGATTGTAATTAATTAATATAACATGAAATATGAACCCATGCACACAGTTTTAAACAAAAAACAATAATTTTTAATGTAACAATTCAAGAATCGACCTTCCAAAAATATGTCATTATTAGTTCAATTAACAACGTGATAAAAAAGAAAGTAGAGAACAATACGTATGTCGCTAATATATTTTTACAAAGAACCGATGTTTTTATTTAAATTGGGCTATTAAAGTACCTGTGTCATTGTCATATAATGACATAATAGAGAAAAAAACAAAACTCTATTCTGAGGCCATGAACGACTTATGGGTCGGTAATAAAATTTGGAAGTGCAAACATATGATGTATTAGCGACTCATAAAAAGTAGGTATTTATTATTAAGTTACACCTTCTGACTATAAATCAGATCGTAATGAATAAATATAACAAGAAATATGTACCCATGCATACAGTTTTAAACAAAAAACAAAGAAAGTGTCCGGTCACAAAGTAGGTGAGATATAGGTACAGTAATCTATATACGATCGGTAATAGCTTCTTACTGTTGCTACTACCGACCCCTATGGATCGCTAATACAATTTGTTAGTACAAACATAAAATTTATCAGCGACTCATAAAAAGTAGGTATTTTTTATTAAGTTACACCTTCTGACTTTAAAACAGATTGTAATGAATTAATATAACATGAAATATGAACCCATGCACACAGTTTTAAACAAAAAACAATCATTTTTAATGTAACAATTCAAGAATCGACCTTCCAAAAATATGTCATTATTAGTTCAATTAACAACGTGATAAAAAAGAAAGTAGAGAACAATACGTATGTCGCTAATATATTTTTACAAAGAACCGATGTTTTTATTTAAATTGGGCTATTAAAATACCTGTGTTATTGTCATATAATGACATAATAGAGAAAAAAACAAAACTCTATTCTGAGGCCATTATCGACTTATGGGTCGGTAATAAAATTTGTAAGTGCAAACATATGATGTATTAGCGACTCATAAAAAGTAGGTATTTATTATTAAGTTACACCTTCTGACTATAAATCAGATCGTAATGAATAAATATAATACGAAATATGTACCCATGCATACAGTTTTAAACAAAAAACAAATATTTATAAATGTAACGATGCATGAGTCGACCTTCCAAAAATATGTCAATATTGGTTAAAATAAAAGCGTAATAAAAAAGAAAGTAGACAACAATACGTAGGTCGCTAATACATTTTGACAAAGAACAGATGTTTGAATTTCAATTGGTCTATTGAACTACCTGTGTTATTGTCATATAATAACACAATATAGAAAAAACCGAAACACTATGCTGAGGCCATTAACGACTTATGACTCGGCGATAGCTGCCACAACTAAAACTGATGAAGCTAAGACCGTCCTATTTTATTTTAAGGTTTTATCGTTTCAAATAGCTTTTTTTTTTTTCAATAAAATGTGGTATGAAATCCAGAACTGACACTCAACGGAACATATTTAGTAACACAACAAAAAGTATAGCACTCACTTATTCGAATAAATCGCTTAAGTAGAAAAGTCACGTGCTTTACCTGATGGATTAAGGCCTAGTACGACGTGAACTTCACCCACGCTGTCTCCGCACAAACTGGGTTATTTTGTCTCTTTGTTGCACTTTCACACACACTATCGCTAAAGTAAATGATGGTCTAGGAACCAACGTGTGCGTAGCTTCAGCTATCTATATCTAGAATAGTACAGGAAGCGTAAAAATTGACTTTCAATTTATAGGTCGGTATTACCTGCAGATTTTCGATGGGTCGTTGATACCTGCGTTTACCTTATCTGGAAAACGAACAATACTTGCAATCCCACTAAAATTATAAAAAAAGATAAGAAATCTAAATATGTGCCAAGTTTGGCTGATTTTTATCCCTAGACAATGACTTCCAGGGTCTATCTGATGCTTATGAACCATCTACTCAAACCTGGTATCTTTGGATTATGCAGTCAATAGCACCGATAAGCCGCCATGCTGTATCGGCTGGAGGCAAATTGTAGAGCGTTACTAGTTTGTTCATTCTGTTTTTTTACCGGATGCATTTATGAGAAAAGTGCAGAAATCATACGATTTCATCGGACTATCCCGTTTCCTTCATTTTATCGGACATCTAGCCGTGGGGACCAACTTCATCCTTCATGCTATCAATATACATACCATAAGTTTAAATAAATAAGTTTAAATTACATACAGTAAACCATAAGTTTAAATTACAGTAAACTAATAGCTGAAGCATACATAATTTGTTATCGTAAAGCGAGGTTCGACCTCTCTTAGCCGGCGGACTTCCTCCTGATCGGCGAACATTATTATGTAACTGGGTTGCCTATAATTGGGTAAGCATCCTGTTTGTTACTAATGTACTTTTTCTATGTTTTAGTATGATGTATTATCTGTTGGTAATCCTTAAATAAATAAAATAAAACCTGCATGGTGGTCCGAATGGCGGTGAACTGATTCGTACGAAACGCTTTGCGTCTACTTCCCGTATGAGGACAGCTAAGGAATGGAACTCTCTTCCTGCGCACCGGTCCCTGAAAAATATAACTTGGTAACTTTTGACAGAAACAAGCAATAGGTTAGTTTACCGAGTACACATAGAGAACCATCAACTTATACTTTTACCACGAGACAAATATAAATCTCATGACATGGCGCCGTATGAATGATGAAGACGGTGTGATTTATAATTATAACATTTGTAACTGGCTTAATGTGAAAGTAAGCTATTATTTCCTTTATATATCTTATAGCTATATCGCACCCTTTCACGGGACAATGGAGTCCCGGACCTTTGGGAGGCGTGCACGGAGCCGAAGCCAACGAGCAGAGGCCCTTTCGACAATTTAATGAAATGTAAGGGGTACACCTATAGCTATTATTATTGTTATCTATCGAGATAGGTAGGTACTTGCGATTCCACGTATCACGATCAAAGAAGCGATGTGTGTAAACCCAAGAAGGGAGATGAACATTTAAAACTAAGCCTAACCTAGCCTACCACCTATCGACCCAACCAAAACTGAATTTCGAACAACCACTCACCTGCCATTTGATAGCATCAATGAGCACATCATGAGCACTGATTACCAGACAGTACAGATACATCAATTTGTTCATTTCACAATTTTGAGACTCTAGCGGAACGCTCTTGAAATTTAATTCATCGACATTAGGAGCTGCAACTACTTAAATTTGATTACTTAGTAAAATCTTCATCTAATAATTAATCAAACGAAGTCGGGAGCAAGCTCGTAGGTGTTCGTATAAGTTAATTTCGATCATTTGAAGAAACAGCGTCGGTAAATAAACACGTATACTGAAAAATCCCTTGCCATCGTACCAAAGTAAACAAACTAACCGAAACCACCCGAAACACACGTTTGGATAAAAAATGTGAGACGCCGCTGTTCTTTTCGGCTTGCATCCGATCGTCATGTCAAACTTGCAACTTCTGATAATAGTAATACAATCGCTTAAATAATAACATATTTGATATATTGCCCAACATGTGATGCACACATTGTACCTTCAGACCCATACTTAATACGTAGATCTTACGACAGCAAAAATTGTCGTGTAAGACAGCTGCTTCACATAAAAATAGACTATACGCGGATCCCAGTAAAATAAAGAGCGGTTTAATTTTATAGAATAAAACCAGCCTGTTGAGACCTAACGTCACCTCACCTATAAGGAAAGCCTTCGATAGAGGATCGATGTAGGTACTGTCTTCATCTTTGACTAAATTGTTGAGAAGCACCGTATGGGACTACATAGCTACCGACGGTCCCTCTCAAGGCTCCTTATCCGTTCAAAAATGCTGATTGTTTTAGACTTTAGACGGTTAGACAGATATTATCAATGTAACTACTTAGAAACCGGAAACAAAAATTAAGGTCAAGCGGGATAATTGCCACTTTGGGGTTATTGCGTCTATTTCAGTTACTTTTTAAACGACGTTAGTTACTACAACTTCTGCCATCTAGTGATATAGGAATAAACTACTTGGAGGGCAACACGTAACATAGAGGGCGTTTTGGCGTATCGTGTTCAAGAGGTCGACCATTTTGAAATTTAGTGTCATGCTAGATCTACACGTTGCATGAGGTAAGTCAACAAAGTCTGTTTACATCCCCGTTTTCTTTAGATATTTGATAATTATTTGTAATAAATGTGACTACTATTAGTAAGACGATATGTTCGAATCGAACCACTATTTTTGTTGATAATGCTTTGGGCTTGGAAAAAAATCGATGTCAAATTCTTGGAGGTTATTTTTTAAATTTGGCAAAATGCGTCTCATACTTTGAGTTAATTGCGTCTGTGTATCGCATTTGCCCCAATGTCAGGTGTCGACAACCTTTTTCTTGATACTTGGTATTAACAGTATAAAGAACATTTTCGAGCTTATTTTTACCAGAATTAATGCATTTTATGTAGTTAAATTAAAACATAACAACTAATTCAGGTTCGTAAAGTTTTATGAATAAAGGTGTTATTCTACAAAAACTTTTTGTTTTCGAGATAGTTATTTAAGAAACGCTTATATTCTTAAATTGTTTTACTTACATGTAAGTTCTTAGAAGAAACTTCAAAACAAACTTTATTTTGTTTTAAATAATATATTGGTTGATGTCTCTATACTACATGATATCCTGTCTGGTCGTATCGATAGTGCTTCACTTCTTGCCGAAATTGGCTTTTCTGTGCCAACCTTCAGAACCCGGCACTCCGAACGTCGACTTTTCAGCATACCCAAGGTAAACACTAGGTATGCTCAAAACTCCCCAATTGTACGTATTCTGAGAGAATACAATTGTAAATTTAATGCCGCCGATCTATTTGACTGTTCCAAGTCGGTCTTAAACATGTCTTAGACATGCTTATTATTACACACACACACACACACACACGCACGCACGCACGCACGCACGCACGCACGCACGCACGCACGCACGCACGCACGCACGCACGCACGCACGCACGCACGCACGCACGCACGCACGCACGCACGCACGCACGCACGCACGCACGCACGCACGCACGCACGCACGCACGCACGCACGCACGCACGCACGCACGCACACACACACACACACACACACACACACACACACACACACACACACACACTTGGGGTGGTTGCTAGCTTTCTTTTGTTTTAATTTAAGTGTATATGTACCTTACCTAATTTTATACCAATTGAAATCTAATATCGTTACCTTTTCAAGACCTCGTTAACTGCATATCTGTGGACATCTGTTATTGGCTTTATGTTCTAGCTATAAGCATTGTTATATATGTTCTGTAATGCTGTTGATGTTCCAAATAAATAAAATAAATAAATAAATGTAAAATATGATAGAAGAAAGTATTGACCTTAAATATCTTTAACAAAACTCCTCATCTGGATAAAATCTCCACTATTTAATTTCACTCATTAAATAGGTCAGTGACAGAGATAAAAATTAAAGCTCTCGGAACATTTCTAGATCTTAGACTTTTGACCGACTAAAAGGCTTACAACATCTGGAAATTAGGTTTGGATAAATGCGTCCACATATTGTAGACGCGTTTACCCAGATTATACTATTTTCTATCTGAGGTCGTTAGTAACTGTTTTTGATCTCTTGTATTTAGCTTTATCTTCTAGAATACTGTATTGCAAACATGTTTCATGAATTTTTGAAAGCCTCCTCGTAATTGATCGTGAATGGCTTAAAAAAGACGCAATTATCCCAACTGGGACAAATGCGTCTAAATTTCCGTTTAAAAAAAAAAATTGTATATCGTTTAATTATCGCAAACCAAAAACGTTACTACACGAATTTTCTTGGAAAAAAGCCACAGGAAGCACAGCGCGTAAGAATATTTCTATACACTAATTAAATATTTCATAACTTGGGGTTAAATGAGAGTATAAAATATCAAAAAAAACGGTGACGCCATTACCCCGGTTGACCTTATCAATGAAAAATTCAAACTGTAACCTGTAGGTCATTTGCGATTTATTGGTAGGTATATATTTGAATTTCAATAACTACTCGAAATTGATAAAATTCACAAAGGAAGTTTTTTAACTTATTTTGGACTGCACGCAATGAAAGCCTTAAATAGGCATGTTTTATACTATCTTGAACTCAGTAAAAAGTATTTATTCACTTCAAGAAGTTGGTTTAAATTATTATTTATCAATATATTTGTCAAAGGCAAAATGAAAAATAAAATAAAAGGAATTAAGGCCTCTTATGCTAACAAAAATACTGTTTATTACGCTAACCACCGAAAGGTTAACTTGATTTCCTAATAGCGTTGAGATGATTAATGTAATTCACCCAAACACTACCATATCGTGTTTGTAACACTAGGAAAACATTATCCCACCAAAAAATTTCATGTAAAATTGGCGGCCAAGACTCACATGCTCATAACGCTTTCGCTGTAAAAAGTTATCAGATCCCAGGAAAAGCCAAGCCCCTAAGCCCTGACCTTACTAACCCTACACTTTGGTTTCAAAAGTATGGCACGGCTGTTTCATAGGTTACCGTAAATATAAACCGTAATGCGCCAGACGGTCCGTTGGACTTATTTACGGTACTATGAAACGGCCAAGCCATACTTTTGAAACCAAGGTGTAGGGTTAGTAAGGTCAGGGCTTAGGGGCTTGGCTTTTCCTGGGATCTGATAACTTTTTACAGCGAAAGCGTTATGAGCATGTGAGTCTTGGCCGCCAATTTTACATGAAATGTTTTGGTGGGATCTCATTTCTTTTTGTAAGGTGCGCTAGTTTTTTTTTTTTTTGGGCTGTAGGTGGGTTTGAAAATGAGACGAAACGGTTCGAGAAAAGGTAGGTAGAGCCCCGCCTCTTTTTTGTTCGTCTTGGCGGGGGCACTACCGTGCCCCATGATTTAAAATACGAAGTCAAAGTGTAGATACAAAAGTAGTAATAATTGTGTATTTAAGAAATATTTACGTTTAGCCCCATATATAATATACACTTTTTATCCCCTATTATGGGAACCCCATACAAACTTCCATCGCCTTATTTAAAGGGTGGGAGGGTGATTTTCTAAAAATCCCAGAATATTATGTGTTTTATTTTTAACAAGGAGTCCCTATATCAATTTTCAGACCTCTAGTATCAAAATTTGCAGAAGTCTCATACAAACTTCCATCCCCTAGGTTAAGGGGTTGGGGGGTAAAAGTTCCAAGTTTAAGAATTATTTTGTTGTTTGTGTACCAATACTAGCTTACATACCAAATTTCAGCTTTCTAGGTCATCGGGAAGTACCCCAGAGGTTTTGATACGTCAGTGTATAAGTGAGTGGCAAAATCGGCGTATTTTAGGTCAATAAAACCTAAAGTATAAAACCTAGATCAGTGAAATTTAGTACATTTTATATGTTCCCTAACTGCATCTTAACCTGTGAATTTGGGCGCTCTGGTGTTAACTGGGATGAAACTATGAGGGTTTGAAAATGAGACGAAACGGTTCGAGAAAAGTTAGGTAGTGCCTCGCCTCTTTTTTGTTCGTCTTGGCGGGGGCACTACCGTGCCCCCAGATCTAAATTATAAATGAAACATCCCTTCAACATTTCTATCTTTAAAAGTTAAAACAGCAATCAGCCAATTTATCATAATTACATTCAACTATAAAACAATTAGATAGCTGATTTGATGAGTTTTTTACGAGCACAGTATTTTTAGTCCATTGAATGAGTCCCTCCAAGGGGGGTCTAGAGTGCGTGAGTTAGTAACGTAAGATGTTTCTTCGGAAACATGTCAAGAGTCCCTAGGTAATAAACATACTAAAACCCCGGGACACTAGGAGGAGCCCCGGAGTGGGGGGAGGGGGGGAAAGGGTCCATTTTTTAATTTTTCGCTTAAATCTCAAAAACGGTACATGTTAGAGAAAAACTATCAAGGAAAAGTTGAAAGGCCATAAAATTATCTACAAGTTGTACCTTAATATTTTTTTTCTATTCGCAGCCGTTTTCGAGCTACATCCCATGAAAGGTGAAAAATTCGAAAATAATAATATAATATTTTGACAATCAATTCCTCCTAAAGGCTTCCATGGAGGAATGTGTTTTTTTTACCAATGATAGACCTAATTAAGAGCAATCTATCAGTACCGGTCACAAGTTGCACTTTTGAGCTTTTTGGAAGAAAAAAAATAAAAAGTTCAAGTATCGTAAGTACCCTAATAAAATTCAATTCCCCGTAAACGCCTCCGTGGTGGAATCTGGTATTTTTATCAATGATAGACCTAATTATGAGCAATCTATCTGTACCGGTCACAAGTTGCACTTTTGAGTTTTTTTGGAAGAAAAAATAAAAAGATCAAGTTCAGTAACTCAAACTACCCTAATATAATATTTTGACAATCGATTCCTCCTAAAGGCTTCCATGGAGGAATGTGTTTACTTTACCAATTATAGACCTAATTAAGAGCAATCTATCAGTACCGGTCACAAGTTGCACATTTGAGTTTTTTGGAAGAAAGAAATATTTTTTGATCGATTGATGTGATAAACATGGGTATGTAGTATGGGGAAATTGTTTGAGCCAAAATCATTTTTTACTGCGTGTAACTCAGAAACGGTAGGATATAGGAAAAAAATATTTAGGTACAACTTGTAGATAATTTTATGGCCTTTCAACTTTTCCATGAAAGTTTTTCTCTAACATGTACCGTTTTTGAGATTTAAGCGAAAAATGAAAAAATGGACCCTTTCCCCCCCTCCCCCCACTCCGGGGCTCCTCCTAGTGTCCCGGGGTTTTAGTATGTTTATTACCTAGGGACTCTTGACATGTTTCCGAAGAAACATCTTACGTTACTAACTCACGCACTCTAGAACTTTTTATTCAATGGACTATTTGCCCGAATATCAGCTATATAGAATAATAATAACCATCAGCTGGACACTAGTTTTGGACAATAACAATAAAATATACGATACAACAATACATATAATAACAAGAAAAGATACTGCCGGCGGCACGCTAAGTTAGGTTTTTTATAATGTATTTATACGTATTTTGTACAAATACAAATACAAATACTCTTTATTGCACACCTCCAACATCAAGGAATATACAACACAACATGAGATACATTCAAATAACAGGCAATGTAATGTCTGTTGAACGTTTTACTCTTTATAATTTATATACATTTTGTAACATATGTAATAAATGTATTATGTTTTGATAATGTCGTATCAGTCGTGTTGGTGTGGGCATTAAAATAAAATATGCAAAACTAATGAATCAAAATTATTTGAGTAGTATTTTGCAATAAAATTATAATATTAAACATGAAACTCGTCAACATTTATTCCACATATCCAGTGGGCGGAAAATATTAAATTCATAACCGTCACATTCCTTTTTCAAAGTTATATACAAAAGCACTCGCAGTAAAATTACGACGGTAATAATAATAAAATAGAGCACAGTAGTACGGACAAACGAGTCTGACAATAAATTGAACCACATTATTGCGGATTACCAATGCACTGCGGCCGGTGCGGCGTTTAGTATCTACTCTGACAGTAATGTCTTGATAGATAACACAATAAAATTAACTCAATTTTGACATAATGCTGTCCAATCACCGCTATGGTGGGTAGAAAGAAGGAGCGATATCTATATACATCGCGTATTTTTGATACAACCTCAAATTTTACAAGTTCTTAGCATAGGCTCTAATGTTTTGTTAATTGTTCACCACGTGTGACCATGTAGTAATGTGGTGAGAAAGCAAAAGCCAATACGAATTAGTATATTACGGCAGAGACCAGTAAGTAAGCCATACTGGCTGAGTATGAATTAGACGGACCGAGCCGTAGGCGAGGTCCGGCTATAATACGAGGCCAGGATGGCTATTACGGTCGAAGCAAGTATAGTGCTTTTCTCAAAAATTAAACAAGAAAATAAGATAAAAATATACTTTGTATTTATGAAATATTAAATTGACATATTTATGTTCAGCCATTTGCTAATGGATATTTTTATTATTTCCGGGGACACATTGTGATATTCGTCGTCGCAGGCACCATTAACACCCATGATAACAACCTATAACAAAAATAAAATAATTATGAGTAGGTATATACTTTGATAAAAAAATACTATATAATATATTGTTATCAAATAGTGGCAGAATTTATTTACCTTCATCGCCAAATATTTATCATCTGGAGTTTGATTTAAGAACTTTTCTATATTTTGGCTGCTAAATATTTGTGATTTCTTTCCTTTGTAGCCATCCGATTGTCTCAGAAAGATGGTTGAAATAAGCCATAAACACATTATCTGGCCAACTATTAACTTGATTTTCTTCCTTCCATATAACCTCTTGCATTTTTTAAAATATCTTTCCTTGGATTTAGGCGGAAGTACAAACTCTGCCTCCGCTTTTAAGTGTGGAGGAGTGCCGTCTATGTCGGAATCAGAATCGGCTGAACTCATTTTTAGGGTTCCGTAGCCAAATGGCAAAAAAGGAACCCTTATAGATTCGTCATGTCTGTCTGTCCGTATGTCACAGCCATGTTTTTCCGAAACTATAAGAGCTATACTGTTGAAACTTGGTAGGTAGATGTATTCTGTGAACCGCATTAAGATTTTGATACAAAAATAAAAAAAAACAAATAAATATTGGGGGCTCCCCATACTTAGAACTGAAACTCAAAATTTTTTTTTCATCAAACACATACGTGTGGGGTATCTATGGATAGGTCTTCAAAAATGATATCAAGGTTTTTAAGATATTTTTTTTCTAAACCGAATAGTTTGCGTGACAGACGCTTCCAAAGTGTAAAAAAGTTGGTCCCCCCCCCTCTAACTTCTAAAATAAGAAAATGAAAAATCTAAAAAAAACATATGATGTACATTACTATAAAAACTACCAACGAAAATTGTTTTGTACGAGATCTAGTAAGTAGTTTTTTTTTTAATATTTTAATACCTAACTTTGCACCTAATTTACATGGGGCGCTATACATACCAGGTGCAAACTTAACTTAACAACTTAGGGATGGAAAGTGTTTGTACGGAACCCTCGGTGCGCGAGTCCGACTCGCACTTGTTGATGTATGTTATTAGATTACACAAACAAATTTGAAATTATTGTCTTTTGATTTAAATTCTGCCTTAATTTATTTGCCTTTTTTAGGGTTCCGTAGCCAAGTGGCAAAAAACGGAACCCTTATAGATTCGTCATGTCTGTCTGTCTGTCTGTCTGTCTGTCCGTCTGTCCGTCTGTCCGTCCGTATGTCACAGCCATTTTATTCCGAAACTATAAGAGCTATACTGTTGAAACTTGGTAGGTAGATGTATTCTGTGAACCGCATTAAGATTTTGATACGAAAATAAAAAAATAATAATAAATATTGGGAGCTCCCCATACTTAGAACTGAAACTTAAAAATTTTTTTTTCATCAAACACATACGTGTTGGGTATATAGATAGAAAAATGATATCGAGGTTTCTAAAATTTTTTTTTTCTAAACCGAATAGTTTGCGTGACAGACGCTTCCAAAGTGGAAAAAAGTTGGTCCCCCCCCCCCCTCTAACTTCTAAAATAAGAAAATGAAAATTTAAAAAAAAACATATGATGTACATTACTATAAAAACTACCAACGAAAATTGTTTTGAACGAGATCTAGTAAGTAGTTTTTTTTTATAATTTAATACCTAACTTTGCACCTAATTTATATGGGGCGCTATACATACCAGGTGCAAACTTAACTTAACCACTTAGGGATGGAAAGTGTTTGTACGGAACCCTCGGTGCGCGAGTCCGACTCGCACTTGGCCGGTTTTTTTATTTATAAATACTGCGTTTAATTATTTGTACTGACTTATTTGCACAGTCTTACAAATCTAAGTTTTAAAGATTAAATTTAATTATTGTTATATTTTCTAACTAATGTTCATATCATAAGCTCACCTTTAATTTTAACTCATAGGTTTTTTCTAAAGGATACAAAAAAGTAATTTCGAAATATCATTGTCATTTTACACAGCACAATTATGAACTAAACGCAGCATACCTACAAACTTTCCGCACTAACCTTGTCGCTACTTTTTTTTAATATGCATCATGAGTAAAGTTTATACTGCTGACCTCTTTTTATTTAAGTGTAAATTGAAAGTGTATACTGTGGTCTCTTTCTATTCTATCTAAGAAAAAGGGACGCCACTTTTTAATTTCTACAATTTGCTGTCGGACTGTACTCAGACCAATTATCTATAGACTTGACAACCAAATAATAATACCACTACAGAAGGAGATGGTCATATACAAATTATAACAAGAGTGACAGAGAGAAGTATATTATTTTTTGTCTTTTTCATAGTTTCACTTTTCCACCGCTGCCACAATCGAGTTTGTGGCAAACAAATAAGTACACGTGACATGTAAAAATGATCCGCCCAAATTACGTAGGTTGTTTATGATAAGCTGTCAGTCATATTTAAATGTGTTCTTAATTTAGCTGCATAACAATCATGTTAGGGATACCAGATGAAAATATCATAAATTTAGGGGTATTAAATCGTACTTCTATTCTAATAACCAAAAAAAAACCAAATATTGTGAAGATTAAATGAGGATGTCGGTTCCACGGCTTATAATCGCCAACGGAAATAATTTAATATAATACCTATGTATTAATAAAAAAAACATTAAGGGACTATGTTACACAAATCAAGCTTGTACTATGGGTACTAGATGACGATATACATAATATATATAAATACATATATCGATAGCATCCATGACGACCCGGGAACATATATTCGAGTTTGTCGCACAAATATTTGCCCTGGCCGGGATTTGAACCCAGGACC
This sequence comes from Apotomis capreana, assembly GCA_947623375.1. NCBI lineage: Eukaryota > Metazoa > Arthropoda > Insecta > Lepidoptera > Tortricidae > Apotomis > Apotomis capreana. The sequence goes on from OX392514.1 coordinate 11,175,142, forward strand.
GCCCGCTCAGTAGTATTATTTGTATATACCTAAAAATTGAAATATCGGTAACATTATCTGAATGTGTTTCATTTCTGATTTCTCATCTAACCTTAAACCCCATCCTCATTTTTAGTGATAAGATGTTCCAAAAGCTATGTATTATATGGAGCCACAATGATGCAAAAATGGCATGTCAGTAATATAAAATTATGGGGAAATTTGAATCAACATGGCCACCCCGAATATATGACGTATTCTATGTCTGTCCCTTACGGGTGTACGCTGACTTGAAGTCTATAGATCATTAGTCTGAGTATAATTAAAACAATTTGTAGAATGCATATTCAAATTTATACTAAGTATATAATTAAATAAGAATATATTTGAAATAAAATAACATGATTAATTATCTTTTTAAATTCATATACGACCTTATCGCCTTCACATCCTTAGTTTTTTTATAGTGACGATGTAAATCGTGTTCCGAAATTTAAATATCTTGATAAGTAATAGGAATTATATAGTAATAGGATTTTTAACTTATCATACAAAATAAATCTTCCTTTCTTATCCAAAGTCCTTGAGTGCTTGGTGTTTCAGCAGCTTTCATCTTTCCTTAATCGTAATGATCTCCTGAATCCTTACCAGTCTGGTTTCAGATCTGGTCATAGCACGACTACTGCTCTGATAAAAATTACGGATGATATTCGGTCAGGTATGAGTGAGCGGAAGTTGACGGTGCTAACGTTGCTTGATTTTAGCAATGCGTTTAGTACCGTAGATTTTGACATATTATTGGCGATATTACGTTCTCTTAACATATCTCCTGCGGTTATTGATTGGTTTCATAGCTATCTAACTGGTCGTCGGCAGCGTATAAAGGTGGATACTTCCCGTTCTTCTTGGTGCAGTACGTTGGCCGGTGTTCCGCAGGGCGGCGTGTTGTCTCCATTGTTGTTTTCTATTTTCATTAATTCCATTACTAGTAATTTATCTTCTTCTTATCACCTTTATGCCGATGATCTTCAAATATATTCGCAGGGTGTACTCGGTGATCTACCATCGGTCATATCCTCGACAAATTGTGATCTGGAGCGTATTTCAGACTGGAGCAGTAGCTACGGTCTGAAAATCAACCCTGCCAAGACTCAAGTTATAATCATTGGTAGCCCTAAGATGATCGCAAAAATTGACTTCATAAACCTCCCACCTATTTTGTTCAATGGCATTCTGATTCCTTTCTCTCATCAGGTTAAAAACCTGGGTGTTATTATAGATTGCACACTTTCTTGGGTGCCACAGCTTGGTGAGGTTAGTAGGAAGGTGTTTGCCGCAGTAGGTTCTCTGAGGAGGCTTCGTTATTTCCTACCCATTGCTACTAAAATTACGCTTGCTCAGACATTACTCCTCTCTATTTTAGATTACGCTGATATTTCCTATATTGACCTTTCCGAGAAGCAGCTTAACAAACTTGAGTGTATTCAAAACATCTGCATTAGGTTCATATTTGGGTTACGCAAGTATGACCATGTTTCCAGTTTCCGTTCACAACTCAAGTGGCTCCCTATCCGTCTTCGTCGTAACTTTCACACACTTTCACTTCTCTATAATATTCTTTTTAACCCTGCAACTCCCCGCTACCTTAAAGATCGTTTTAGTTACCTCACATCTGCAAGGTCCGCTCAAAATTGTATACTCACTGTTCCGGCATCGAAGTCAAAATTTTATTCTAATTCTTTTACTGTGCAAGCTATTTTACTGTGGAACTCGCTTCCGCTGGATCTTAGACAAGCTAAAACTTTGGCAATTTTTAAATATAAACTTAAAGATCACTATTTATCTCTACCGTAGCCTAATCCTTTAATAATTATATGCTGTCGTTTTTCATTATAAGTCTAATGTTGCTGTGATATTCTTTTCATTCTCCCTTTTTGTATGTATGTACGTTTATGTATGTTTATATATATAGATATTATTTGTGTATGTGTATGACCTATCTGTCTTTAATATTTTGTTTGTCGTTTATTTATTATTTCTCAAATTACTTAAAGTTCTTATCTCACCACCTACTATTTTCTGTTTAATTTTGTTTTCTCCGCCACCCAAAGGTTGTCTGGAAGAGATCGCTCTTTAGCGATAAGACCGCCTATTGTCTACCATTATTTAATTTATGATTTCTCATGATCTTGTTGGTGTGCAATAAAGAATTGTTGTAGTGTATTGTATTGTAAACTACTTAAAAAATACATAAATCCAACAAACTCATTTAAATCACTTAGGGGTTAATAACTTTCTCAAACTGCAGCAGTATGATGAGGTAAGTCAAGAGCAGCCCCATGAACTTGAAAGGCAGCGAGATGTCAATGTCGAAGATCTGCAGCAGCGAGAAAGACAGGTCCCGCGCCTCTGTCAGCGCTAACAGCGCACGCGCCACACTGCGACCCGGTTTATCTGGAAATGTGACCAAAGAAAATATCTGAGAAGGAAGCCTCAGAAGCCTTTGGAAGTGCCGATGGGTCGATGCAGACTCGTATTAACTAGAGGCCTTCGTATTGCTTCATCTGGCCCTGGTCTTGAGTATTTTAACAACACAAAAAGTCAGTAAAATATAATCCACAAATAATGGCCACGACCACTCTGTAAAGAGTGTACCGAAGAAGAAGAATTATACTTTTTGACAATCTACATATTTATTAAAACTATATTGCGCATTGTATAAAGGATGCATATAATGCCATAAATAAGGTATTCTTTACCAGTCAGTGCAGGATTTTTAAAACCGAAAAAGAGTTATGATTGAATTGGGAAGGTGTTTTGGGGGAATAGATTAAATGTGTAAAAAATGCATGAATGTGGTTATGATTTTTGTAGACATATCTTATCTTACTTTGGGCACTAGTGTCATTGTCATTGGGTTTTTGTTGGTTCGAAAAACCATCAAGCCCGTAGGATTTTTTTTATTTATTTTTTTAAATATTAAAAGCAACAGTGGGCAACATACTTAGTTTGTTCTCATAAAGCCTCGAGGCTAGAAGTTCTCTCAAACGCCGCACTTCTTCTTGTATCTGATCGGCGAAGATGCAGGGAGCGAACATCGGCAACATGCGAGTGGCGGTGAACGCTGACTCGATCGCCACGAAGACGAATTGTCTCTGAAAACAAGGAAACATCGTATACGTCGATACGCATGATCTGCGAGAAAATTCCAATTTTTATAATGAAACACTCACAGACGTAATGTTTTTTAGTAAATAATACCTACAAGCAAGGACGAATAGCCCCGAAAAAATATAGAGAATTTTATGCGGTTTTTAAACATATACTTACGGTGCCACGTATTACCATCAAAGACGCTAGGTATGAAAAGGTGAGCATGGAGAAAAACGCTGAAGTCAACACCATCAAAAACTGGAACAAGACGAAATAGTCAAATATATGAGAACCCTCCAGATTTCAATCAATTGTTTTAGAGCCATCTTACCTGCCACTTGATGGCATCAATGAGAATATCGTACGCACTGATTATCAAGCAGTACAAATCCATAAGTTTCTTCATTTGGAAATTTTGAGAGTCCAGATTACCGCTTTTGAGAGTCAACTCCTCAACTTTCGGTGTGACAATGTTTCCGTGTTCGGCAAGCGATATTTTCATGTAGTAATTGATCAGACGAAGTCGAGGGACAAGCAAGCTCAGTAGATGCCCAAAAAAGTGGAGGCTGATTAAATGAAGTACGTGCACAGGAAAGTACACAGCATGCCAACAGTCGAAACTGCCATTAGCCACGTACCATTTATAAGGAATAGTGAGAGTTATCAGAGATACCGCACCACACATTAGAATCAAATTTTTGATAGATGACGCAGATCTTTTCACCCTGCACCCAATCGTCTTGTCAAACTTCTGTAACTCCTGATAATAATGCTTCAACCGCTTCCAGATTATCGTATTCAATACAATACTTAGTATGTAATGCAAACAATCTATCATTTTAGCAATAATGTAAAAGGTTCCCACGTCATAAACAAATGGCACGTAAAAGGCAATGCCGGATAAAACTAAGCTGTACGCAAAGCCTAGTAAAATGAAAATCGAATCCACTTTACTAAAGAAAACAAGCCTATTAAGTCCTAACGCGACTTCTGCGATAAGGAAAAATTTCGATATAGGATCGATGTAGATTGTGTCTTCTTCTTGGATTAAATTGTTGAGTAGAACTGTTGGAGACGACATTATGACCACGAGCACTCAAGCTAAAGGACAGACTGATCCATCAATTAAGTTACCCAAAGAATGCCTGCTATACTTTCTAGTAACATTATTGGATTCATTACTATAAGTGATTCTTGCAGTATTACCACAGCAAATATCATAATGTTTGATCGTATAAGAAATTAAATTAATGAACGATTCCGTTCGCGTCTTTTTATTTTGTACCTTTACAATATTTAACCTCGTATGTGACCGATAATTTGATAGATGATATTTGAATTCTCAGGGTCACTGGTGACAGCTGAACTACAGTGGCTAAGAGTCATGTTCAGTGGTCGATCCTTAGACACATGTATGTCCAGCAGTGGACTGCTCTGCTACAGAGTGGTGATCTCAAATTTCTTTTTCCACTGAACAATTCAGCCATAAAAGAAATTAAAGTGATATTGAATAATATTGGATTATCCAAAAAGTTTTGCCACGTACGTGGGGTCACGTCACAACGAGCACCAGACACGCTGCAATGACAGCACACATTTTCGTAAAACGACCGAACAATATACAGGGCAATAACACAATCACAACGAAGCCATCCCTCTTCCCGTCCCGCACATCTGATATAAATCCTGGCAGTAAAAACACTCTCGGTCCTTCTGACACCGTCCTTTGCGGATTAGCGTCTAATCTCTTTAGGGCAGAGTTTACGAAATAAAGCATAAACCGGCATCAAAGGCAGACATAAAACTTTCAAGAAAATTTAATTGTGCAATTTATTCAAATTCTACCAAAGGCCTCTCGTAAATTAAACGCTAATATCAAAAAAAGCTAGGGTAAGAAATTTGTCAAATTTGTTTTTGAGATTAAGAAAAAGAGCACGCATTTAGACAAACAAAGCGTACCCTCGTCAAATATCAACATCTCCGTGTGAAATTAGATGTTTATCTGGTCTGACATCACACAATCAAGAATGCTATTTATCTTCGACAACTCAGCGACAAAGATCGTAATTTCGTACATAATACGATTTAAGGCCCTCTTTCTGAGATAGGTAAGTTTTCTCATTTGTCTGAGTGCTGAGATTCCCTTCCAATTTATATTTAAAAAACTGCTATTTATTATGCGGCTTTCACTTCATATTTCGAGTGTAACTTGACAGGTGAAAAATTTTGTCACGGGCCCGGTGTTTGCTTCCGCGGGCCGCGAGGGCGAGAGTCCTCCGCTCGACACGCTTTGTCCCTCCCTTCAAATTAACCGCGAAAAAGTTATAAAACACCTTTGTTTGCACGATCCCGCGGCCGCCGCCATAACTGAGTGTTTCGGCACGCCATGGAAAAGGTTTTTTGTTTCATGTCAAAAACTGTTATGGCCTGGTCCATCTCTGTATTTGTTTTTCTGAAATAAGCTGGAAATATCACTAACAAAGTATCCCGGAATACAGTAGAAGCAGATCTTCAATATATTTTTCTCGTTATACTTATTAGATAAAAAATATTTTCAATTACCAAATCCAAAAACTATCTAATAACTGATTAGGATTTCTGTATAGGGAATTTAGTAACAGGTTTATGGTGTTTTGGGAACGTGCCAGGTCTATTTTGTCATCAGCGGCGACTTTAGAAGGGTTAAACCTGGACGGCCGCCCGGGGCACTGGCTCCTAGATGGCTTTTCTTTACCCAAGTCAAGGGTGCCTGAGCCCCACGGGCCCCACACAATGAATGACTCGCCCGGGGCATCTGTATGGTTAAGGCCGACCCTGCTTTCCATACACCGTATTACTTGTATAGCGATATCTTATCTTCTCTTAGTATAGGGGTCTTTACGGTGATCTTTTGTGGAGTTATCCCTTGTCGCACCTACATACCACCTCCATACCTGAGATTCCTTCAATTCTGGGTAACCAATACCGAATTCCTTCATTCTAAGTCTGGCGAGGGCATGACTTCCACACAGTACGTGCTTCATTGTCTCTGCCTCCTCACCACACAGTCTAAAATCTGTATTAATCTGACAATACATACATACAATACATATGCATTTGAACGTATATTCGTTACTTTATAAACGTTGAATTGCCTGCTCAATAATCAATAATTAATAATCAATCTAAAAGCCACATGATGAACATTTGCTCGGTGAAAGCAAATTATATGCATAATCTAGTAACCGTGTTCAATATTTACCTACTTACTCGTACATCTGAAACTTTAGAATACAGGAACTTTAAATAAGACACGAGAGTGCAATTGTTGAGAGGGGTCACTTAGCGGATGAGAGCAGTTTCCACGTCTTGTTGACTTTTTCAGGAGTTGAAGCTTAACTTTAAAATACTAGCAGCCTCGGAAATTCTACCCGTATAATAATGTGTTTATTGTTCCTGGCGTATAATACAATTTGCCAAAACGAAGCTTTTTAATTAAATAATATGTATTAGGAAGCTTCGTTTGGCAAAGTGTATAGTTTTTCGTAGTAGCAGTACATTTTTATAACTTAAATTCGATTAAAACGTACTGAGACTATAAATGCTATGTAAAATAAACTATAACTTGCTTGATCCTAAATAAATTGACCTGCCATTTTTTGAATTTCAAGGTAAAGGTCGTTGCAAAAATACATATACTTAATCGTAAACAAATCGATCATTCGAAAGTAGTGTTTCGATTGTGACTGCTCTTTTGTAAGTCTAACAATTCTACATAAACCACAGATACTTCTCAGTAAACTACGCCCCTCTTAAAATAATCCTTATAGATTTATCCTTCTCTTTTTTAGCACAAAATCACTGCACAGATGTTTGAAAACTACTTTGGAATGTTGGGTAATAGATTTATTTCAGGAGGTGATTGGAATGCCAAGCATATTTATGTTTTGGGGATCGCGTATCACACTCTCTAGAGGTCGCGTGTTAAAGCAATGCCTTGACACAAAACATCTTATACCACTGTCCTCTGGAAAACCCACTAGCTGGCCCTCAGACCAGAAAAAAATACCGGATTTGTTGGATTTCTTCGTTACAAAGGGTATATTAGCCATCTTTACTCTACAGTGGAATCAAACCTAGATGGATCATCCGACCATACGCCGGTAATTCTCACACTGAGCACCACAATAATCAACAAGGAGCCACCAGAGAGCCTAACTAACCACAAAACGGATTGGGACGGATTTCGAATATACCTAGATGAGAACATAAATTTGAAGCTACCCTTAAAAACGCCAGAAGATGTTGATGATGCTTGCGAATATATTACAAAGATGATCCAGATATCTGCTTGGAAAAATACACCCTACCTGTGTCGCTCCCACCCAGCAGCATCACCACAATCAGGCGATATAAAATCAAAGCTCCAGGAAAAACGACGTCTTAGAAGAATTTGGCACCAATCCCAGCATCCGTCTGATAAAACTGCATTTAATCGAGCTGCAAAAGAACTGAAAGCACAATTACAGGAAGCGGCTAATCCACGGTTTCGTAAAACTCTCCAGAATATGTCTCCCCAGGGCAAGGGAGAATATTCGCTGTGGAAGGCATCACAAATTACGAGGAAACCACAACAATTTCACCCGCCACTCCGATCGATAAACTCATGGGCGAGAACCGATGCTGAAAAAGCGGAAGTCTTTGCGAATCATCTAGCAGAAATCTTCAAACCCAATGACGGTTCTGACGAATCAGAGGTAGACGCAATTCTTCAACAGGATCTTCAGATGAGCCTCCCAATTTCACCCACGTCACCAAGAGAGATAGCAGCAGAAATTAGGCGACTTGACACCAACAAGCATATTATGGTTTTAGTAGTTCAGCTGTAAAATGGTTTGCCAGCTATTTCGCTGACCGGTCTCAACTTGTTGAAGTTCGCAATACAGAAGGTGTAACCTCAGTTTCGGGATCACTTGAAGTCTTTAGAGGTGTGCCCCAAGGTTCTATCCTGGGGCCAGTGCTTTACAATATATACAGCGCAAATATAGTTGATAACATCAGACACTGCAAATACCATATATACGCGGATGATCTTCAACTCTTTATATCTTGTAAGCCAGGTGACACACGTGAAGCTGTAGCCAAATTGAACGAAGATCTGTGTCGCATTGCCGATTGGTCAGAAAATAATTGCTTAGTCCTCAATCCCACAAAGTCGAAATTCCTTGTATTGGGTTCCAAAAAACAAGTAAAGCAGATAATCGCCTCAAACCCTTGCGTTAACATTGCAGGGAGCAATCTGGAGCAAGTCTCAGAAGCTCGCAATCTTGGACTATTGATGGATGGCTCCTTGCATTTCGAAAATCACGTGTTGGAAATGGCACGGAACTGTTTCTACAGATTGAAGGTCCTTTACAGAGCACGTGATTACCTTAGTGTAGATATGCGCGTGAAGCTATGCGACTCTTTAATACTGTCCAAACTCAACTACGCCGACACGGTGTACGGGAACTGCTTACTGGCTCGCACTAAAAAAGTTATACAACGTGTCCAAAACGCTTGCGCACGGTTTTGTTTTCCCATTCCTCCTCGATCACACGTAACTCCGCATCTTATCAATAATAAGTTATTGAATATGAGCGCACGACGTAACCTCCACTTCGCCACTCTTCTTTTTGGTATTTACCGCAGCAAGAAGCCCAAGTACCTATTTGATAAGCTAACATTTTCACAACGGCAGATTAGACACAGCTCCAGATTAATATGTCCGAGGCACAGTACTGCAGCATTTCGTGGCAGCTTTCGGTATGCCGCTACGAAATGTTGGAACAATCTTCCACCACCTATTAAGGATTGTAAATTAATTAGTCTCTTCAAAATTAAACTTAAAAAACACGTTCTAGACTCTCAAAGTACTGCTGCCTCGAAATAGATTGCTGATATGTATAAATCCACCGTCAAAAAATCAACCGCCTACCTACATTATAAAAAATATATATTAACTCCGAAATAATGTATCGTAATATTTTTTATTTTTATTCTAACATATACCTATTCATATATATACATATACATATACATAATAATAATAAATTAAGAATAATAAAAGTTACTTGCTTCGTTTTCGTGTTTGATACAAGTCGCTCAGTATGCTGTCCCGCGAAACCGTCCCTCTGGCTCCACAGAAAACCAGCGCCGTGGGCATTGCTACCTAGCAAAGCCAACAGCATTGCTGAGTGGAGACCATTTCGGATGCACATCTCTTGTACTCTGTCTTTAATACTTAGGTGCGTAATATTGTAATTGTAATGATGTGTTATCTTGAATAAAGCTTTTTCTATTCTATTCTTCTATTCTATTCTATAACAAGGCCCCAGGTTTCGATCTGATCACTCCAAAAGTTCTAAAAGAATTACCGAAAAAATGTATTACTCTACTCGCCTGAACTCTTCAATGCTATCTTTAGGACATCACATATCCCTATGTTCTGGAAAATATCTCAAATAATTATGATCCACAAAGACGGCAAACCCCTACACGAAGCTTCGTCTTATCGTCCAATCAGTCTCACACCAGTTCTCTCAAAAATGTGGGAAAGAATATTTGTAACTCGCTTAAAAGTGCACCCGGACAACTGTGCAGTTATTCCCAAGCACCAGTTTGGATTTCGGAAATCACATTCAACAGTTGAACAAATGCACCGAGTGTATCATGAGATCCGAAGCTGCTTCGAAAAGAAACAGTACTGTTCAGCGGGGTTTTTTTGGTTGTCCAGCAAGCTTTCGACAAAGTTTGGCACTAAGGTTTGTTGTGCAAAGTTAAGGGACAATTACCACACTCTATGTATCTCATTGTGAAATCCTATCTCTCAGATCGTCTCTTCCAAGTGAAACATGGTGATGCTAGATCTGCTTTGCACAATATGGAGGCCGGTGTTCCGCAGGGCTCCGTACTTGGCCCTGTATTATATAATATTTTCACATCAGATCTTCCAACTTCCGAAGATGTGACAGTGGCGACATACGCTGATGATGTAGCTTACCTTGCCAGTGATGTAAGTCCAGAAGAAGCTAGCAACAAACTACAACATCTTCTAGACAAAACCCATGCATGGTTGGAGAAGTGGCGCACCCAGGCAAGTGCTCAAAAGTCCAACCACATCACATTCACATTGAGGAAAAAAGACTGCCCACCTGTCAAACTTGGCCCTGATTTTCTACCGGACACTAGCTGTGTAAAGTATCTAATATTCCATCTATATAGAAGACTTACATGGAAAATTCATATAAAAAAGAAAAGAGATGAGATTAATTACAAATTCAGGAACCTCTTCTGGCTCATGGGAAGAAACTCAGCCCTCTCTGTTGATAACAAGCTGCTGTTATACAACTCTGTCCTAAAACCAGTTTGGACAGATGGCATTCCGCTTTGGAGTACTGCTAGCAAAACCAACGTATTATGCTTGCAACGTGTACAAAATAGCATTCTGCGCAGCATCGCTAATGCTCCTTGGTTCTCCAAAAATGATGAGATACACGAACATCTTGAAGTCCCAACGCATGCTGAAATAGAAAAGTACAAAAAGAAATATGTGGAACGCCTGTCACTCTTCACAGAATCTTCTCTTACTGTGAAGAGGATGAAAAGGAAGGATGTATTATAAAAGGATAGTAGAGGCGCTGGCCTCTATGCCTACATGCCATTAACCACTCCACAAATCAGCTTATAGTCTTCCGACTGATTGCCGATTGGCCAAGAGAAAAAAAAAAAACTATAGTATTTTATGCAACAGTTGTATAAGAGGGGCCAAAAACGCGAGTGGCATGGGTTACGATGTGAGCGTAGCGAGCCTACTTATACAACGTTGCATACAATACTTTTTCTACGACTCGACATTTTAATAAATACAATGCAAATAAACAAAGAAAATAATTAGGTACCTTCATGTTCCCGCTCGGAACCAACAAAAAAAAAATTGTCTGATAAACTTTTTAGGGTTCCGTACCCAAAGGGTAAAAACGGGGCCCTATTACTGAGACTTCGCTGTCCGTCCGTCCGTCCGTCCGTCCGTCTGTCACCAGGCTGTATCTCAAGAACGGTGATAGCTAGACAGTTGAAATTTTCACAGATGATGTATTTCTATTGCCGCTATAACAACAAATACTAAAAATAAAATAAAATAAATATTTAAGGGGGGCTCCCATACAACAAACGGGTTGGTTGCGTTAACTTTGCACCTCATTTGTATGGGGTGCTATACATACCAGGTGCAAACTTAACTTAACCACTTAAGGATGAAAAGTGTTTGTACGGAACCCTCGGTGCGCGAGTCCGACTCGCACTTGCCCAATTTTTTTTATTGACGTCCATCTGTCAAAAAAATATGAACTTATACCTGAAGGTATACGTTCACTATACTATACATCCATGCACAGAGGATAAAACAATTTTTTTAAGTTGGCAGCAATGCATTAGTACCATAAGTTTTTTTTCAAATTGTGTGAATGTAGCTGTTTATTTTGTTATCTTTTGTACTAAGTAATGCTTTTTTGGCGACATTATAACATCGTTTAGCAGTGTTTTATTGGGCAGTAGAGTATAGACTTTTACAGACTTTCATGATTTATGTCTTTATATTAGAGTTAGTAACTATATAAATGACGGAAAAAAGTACTGGAGTAGAAAAAAAACAATGTTTTCCAAATTCGCGTCAAGCGGAAAACGTTAATAGCCCTCAAAGTTATGAAAAAGAGATGAAAACGTAGTTAAAGAAAACTTTGCGGTTAGTTCCACGAACACGCTGTTCCTACCCGCAATTTCATAAACGAAAAACGACTGCATCATTACACAACCATCTTATACACAAACGAACAGGGCTGATTTTCTATAAGAGCAAATAAGAGTATGATTACAATAGTGTTATGTCTTCCCCATTCACAGCAACAAGAAAGGATTAAGCATTAACGACCACATTACGGACCCGAACACAATATCAATGTTATGTCGTCATCTTAAACGACCCAGTCATCTTCAATACCTATAATTGCGCAATAGGTACTATGTACCTATAAATTGCAGAATGATTAAATAATCGATACAATTAGTATATTGGTGTCAAATTATATACCTACATATATGAAATATATCAAGTTATTCAAATCCCGGTCGTCATTTGTACTGTTTGAAATTATTTTAATTAGCCGTGTAGCTATAGTACTAAAAGTAAATTATAATTTATATCCCACCAAAAACATTCTGTAAAAAACTAGCCAAGTCTCGATGGAGCTGCTTGTTTATCTCTAAAAAGTAATGAAATCTAGACAAAGTCGTACCAAGTCTAAGGTTCCTTACTGCGATTTCTTTATTATTATAGTTAATGTTGTGTGACTAGGCCGTTGAAGGGTACACCAGTATGGGCTATTATCTCGCTTAACAAACATAGGTAGTTACAACAGATATAACATTACGTGTAAACAAAATTGCCTTGTAGCGGTTCTGGCGACAGATTGGTGCAATGGTGTCATGGAGCACCTGGTTTTGTACCCTTGTGTACCCTTCAACGGCCAAGTCACACAACATTAACTATAATAATAAAGAAATCGCAGTAAGGAACCTTAGACTTGGTACGACTTTGTCTAGATTTCATTACTTTTTAGAGATAAACAAGCAGCTCCATCGAGACTTGGCTAGTTTTTTACAGAATGTTTTTGGTGGGATTTCACTTCTTTTTGTAGAAACGTTGGCATATTGTTTTATAACAACCTGCTAATTCACTTTAGCAAACCTCACGAAATAATAAGCGAAATCAACGAAATGCAAATAATCCTCCTAATCCCTAGCAAACGTTTCCTAGCGCAGTAGAAGAATGTCGTGAACGATTGTAACGCGGCCGGTTGCCACTTCGCCATATGAATATTATCGGAAAAACAAACGACGGCGCGTTTTAAAATACAGTCAGCTCTAGCGACGTGTGCGGGTATCACCGCCACTCTTAGTCCAATGCATTATATTTTGACCAAATTTTGAGCGAAATTAATATTTTGGTGTAATTTGTTTATTTAATTTGTGTAATGTTCGAATAGAATAAAGTTAATCGTTCGACTATTTCTTCTTGTAAACTTGCAAGTATAAGTATAAAAGCCAGTCTAGTCTTGTCCAGAGTTTTCCTTTAATTTTATTTATATTCGTATTAAAAGCAGAAGAGGAGGCATTCGCCCAGCGGGTACGTATTACAATGCCGAAGTTCAAAATACCGAATATCATAAGACCAATGGACGGAAGGCCGAAAATTAAAATGTCGAATGTTTATTTGACCGAAAGTTTAAAATCCCGAAAGAACGTTTGATCGAAAGCATGAAATACCGAATATTATAATCCCGAAGACTGTAATCCCGAAGAATGTAATCCCGAAGACTGTAATCCCGAAGATTATAATCCTGAAGATTATAATCCCGAAGACTATGATCCTGCCTGAAGGTTGTAATCCGGAATAATTTTTAAACTCTCGAGAATTATCTCGTATTTCTGTAGTCTTACAGATTCTAATGTTTATTTTATACAAAGAATATTAACCTAAATTACGTAACCTACTTGCCCACTACGGTAACCTATCGATGTTCCGAAACACACTTGTCCGATTTTCACTTGTCCGAAAACGGTTAATCGAATTCTTATAACCCATATACTTTCTTTACCATACTTTTGTAATGTCGCCAGTTTGTTTTCCCACATTAACGTTTTCCCGAAACTCGATAACCAGAAGAACGATTGCCAACTTTATTATTTGACAACTGCTTTGTTAACCAACTTTTCATAATTCCGATGCTACATAAAATCGAAATATCATTTGTCCTAATATCATTTTACCGTCACGATTAAAAACCCATTAATTTAGTTCTAAGGCAGGTCCGACTTGGTTTAGGTTAGGTACGACGACGAGCGAAGCGAGGAGGAGTGTTAGGTTCAACTTTGGCCCTAACGAGCGAGCGAAGCGAGCAAGCCGCGCAGGTCTATATCGAGTTTAAACATTAGATATTTGATAACGGTACGCTACCCATTCATCTAGTTCTGTTCTAAGGCAGGTCCGACTTGGCTTAGGTTAGGTACGACGACGAGCGAAGCGAGGAGGAGTGTTAGGTTGAACTGCGACCCTAACGAGCGAGCGAAGCGAGCGAGCCGCGCAGTTCTATAACGAGTTTAAACATTAGATATTTGATAACGATACGTAACCCATTAATCTATTTTTAAAGCATGTCCAACTTGGCTTAGATTAGGTACGACGACGAGCGAAGCGAGGAGGAGTGTTAGGTTGAACTGCGACCCTAACGAGCGAGCGAAGCGAGCGTGCCTGCCGCGCAGGTCTATATCGAGGGTTCCCTTTATCTAGCATAATATCGATTCCCCGAAATACATTTCGCATAGCAGCTATCACCGAAACATTTTTAGCCGAATGATTCTTTAGCATAATCATATATGTCATAATCATAATTGTCAGTTAGCATACTATTCATTTAGCATAATTTTAAATAGCAGAACACTAGTATCACCGACTTTTATTTCACATAATTTTATATGGCAGAACATTAATATCGACCACTTTATTATGGCATAAAGACATAGTTTACGGAACAGACGGGTGCTAGGAAACTAGTTTAGGTTTAGGTTAGATTAGGCGATTATTAACTAAACTGATACCAGTAAAATAGGTTAGGTTAGGTTAGAACTGCAACCACAACAGAACCGAACTGCTGCCAGTAAAGTAGTTTAGTTTAAAACCGAACTTAATGGGTTAGGTTAGGTTAGAACTGCGATCACAACAGAACCGAACTACTGCCAGTAAAGTAGGTTAGGTTGAAACCGAACTTAATGGGTTAGGTTAGGTTAGAACTGCGACCACATCAGAACCGAACTGCTGCCAGTAAAGTAGGTTAGGTTAGAACCGAACTTAATGGGTTAGGTTAGAACTGCGACCACAACAGAACGGAACTGCTGCCAGTAAATTAGGTTAGGATAGAACCGAACTTAATGGGTTAGGTTAGGTTAGAACTGCGACCACAACAGAACCGAACTGCTGCCACTAAAGTAGGTTAGGATAGAACCGAACTTAATGGGTTAGGTTAGGTTAGAACTGCGACCACAACAGAACCGAACTGGAGCTCTGGAGGTAACATTGTAATCCAATAAATAATTTAGAAAACCATTATAAAAACAGCGCCGGCGAACACTCAAGAGTGGATTCGTCATAAGACAGTTTAACAGAATTTACTTATTAAATAAAGTTGGGTTTAATGGGTGGGTAATGATACCCCCCAGGGCTAAAATAACCCGACCTTCCGGTATTTCTTATTTATTTATTTAATTTCGATTTATATCCACGATTTTAATCCTCCCTTATTAGATTTAAATAGTTCTCCGTATTTATGTGCCATTGTGTATTAGCAAACGCCGAGATAGTAACTTCTCACTAAAATCCATAAGCAAATGACATGACTATGTTCATAAAATATAATTTATTTACATACCCACACTACGGGTTAAGCAATTTATATCGACGCCTACCAGATTAAAATGGCTAAGCGATGCATTTATGATTTGCTCCAATATCCTATAATTTCGATTTTTTGATACAGCGGGATAATAATATTTCGGACTTAATACTTTTCGGCATAAAAAGTAGTTGACAAATGATACTTCGGAATTTTAATAAGTGTCGATTTGAATCATATGCGAAACAAAATTGCGACGAAAAATTTCGGGCAAACAAAATTTCGGGCAAATGAAAAAAACCGAAACGTTTTCGGGATTTTAATATTCGGAATTACAATTTTCGAGTTTATGATAGGTAACCGCCTACTACTATACTTAATATTTATAAGTGAACTCTTCTGTGGCGAGCGTAGGTGCCGCACTCTTACGCTAGGGCGGAGGGGCTGAACATCCCGCAGCACCGGAGCAGATCGGTTCCACGGAAAAGTCAGATTAGTTTGTGTCCTGACACTTTTAAAGTGCTCATTGACTTTCGGGATTATAAAATTTCGAGATTTCAAAAATTTCGGGATTATGAAATTTCGAGATTTTGAACTTCCGATTTTCTGAAAATAGGTGATTTGAGCTTCGGTTTATCGAATAGCGACTTTTTGAACTTTCGGTATTTTGACCATCGGTATTTCAACTGTAGGTATTATGAACTTTCGGGATTGTAATACGTAACCCGCCCAGCTGTGGGACGCTATAGGCTAGATTAAATTAGAAGATGTGTCCCACTACGCTGGATTATTGCAATGACAGTCGATTTTTTTATGTTCCAATAGTAGAAGGGGGCATTACCATATCTCTAATACAGCTGAGACCAGCTGAGGGTTCTTCATCAAATAAATAATAAATAAATATCGGACAACCTCACACAAATCGATCTAGTCCCAAATTAAGCTCTAGAAGGCTTGTGTTATGGGTACTAGACGACGATATACATACTTATATAGATATATATATATATATATACTTAAATACATAGAACAACCATGACCCAAGCACAAATATTCGAGTTCATCACACAAATATTTGCCCTGGCCAGGAGTCGAACCCGGGACCGCCGGCTCAGTAGGCAGGTGTTTACAAACCGAGCCAAGCGCGTCATCAAAATACTTCAGACCTTGGATTTTTGACATCAAATGAAGCGGCCCACCAAGTTGAATATTAAAATACTTAAACGGGTTTACTCACGTCGTAGAAATCGAATAACACTCGACATGTTTCGAATCGGTACGCGATCCATCATCAGAAGAGACGATCAGTCGCGACGGCGGCCAACCGAACACAACAAGTTGAATATTTTTTGTAAAGGCGGTATGTCGATCTCTAATAGTTTGGAGAGATCTTCGATTATCCTAGTTTTTAGGGTTCCGTACCCAAAGGGTAAAAACGAGACCCTATTACTGAGACTTCGCTGTTCGTCCGTCCGTCCGTCCGTCCGTCTGTCACCAGGCTGTATATCAAGAACGGTGATAGCTAGACAGTTGAAATTTTCACAGATGATCTATTTCTATTGCCGCTATAACAACAAATACTAAAAATAAAATAAAATAAATATTTAAGGGCTCCCATACAACAAACTTGTTTTATGGTACGGAACCCTTCATGCGCGAGTCGGACTCGCACTTGGCCAATTTTTATAGTTTTCGCTTTATGTGGCCATTAAACCCTAACTCTGTACCAAATTTCAGGTCTCTAAATTTATGGGAAGTACTAGTTCTTTACTGATGATCATGAGTGAGTGAGTGAGTGAGTGAGTGTCGTAAATGCGAAACTTTGCTTTCGCTTAACTTCGGAACTAAATGACCTACAGACTTGAAATTTTGGATTTTAAGTATGTGATTATAGCTTACTAGATGTCGAAAATTTCTGCGTTCTGGTCTTATCCAGAGGTGCTCAAATAGGGGCCTGAAAATGCGGCGAAATGGTTCCAGTAAAGGATGGTACGGCAGTGTTTGCTTCGCGCTCGACTTGGCGGGGGCACTGCCGTGCCCCCCGATTTCGCAAAATATTTGAACACGTAAGATTAGGCTGGGCGTATATCTAATTGCGTAAATACAATGTAAAGAAACCACCACACCTGCTCAAAATAAGCTGATGCACCGTAAAAGTATAGTGACGTGTCTTATGTGTCACGTTTAACACATTGCTAAAATGGAACGGTTTACCTAGTTTCGGTTTATTGAGTAATTCTGGGTTCAATATATAATTACACAATTACATTGTACGATTATATTGCTGGTGTGTGGCCGCCTTATGTTAGAGATGTGCAGTTTCACTCTGCAAACATTAATATTTCGAACAACTTCATATATCTACAATTGAAACTAATAGGTACGGTGGATCGGTTTACCTAGTTTCGCTTGATGACAAATTGCTCGCGATTATTCGCATCACGATGGATGAATCTCGTCGATTGATTTTCAAATAATGGATCTGTAAAGACATTTCCAGATGCGAATATGCTATAAGTAGTGACGTCATTTCGTAATCTTCTCGATCAGTTTCTTAAAAAGGCACTTCTTTTATTTCATAAATAAAAATTGAAATGTGTATTCTAAAACAGCCGTTTAGTGTTTTCAGTTCATGAAATATACTCTAACAAAATTTTTGACATTAGCCAGCCTTTACGTGTATGAAATATCAATGTATGTGAAATCTAACATAAAACAATGTGCGTCTTTTAATTGCACACGTCAGCAACATAAAATTAATCATAAGCCATTCAAAACAGCTTTTTTGTCAAAAAGTATTTTTGGAATGGCTTCAAAAATATTTAATAAATTGCCTAATTCAATTTTGAAATTAGAAACCATGACTGAATTTAAGAATGCATTGTGTTTAAGTTTTTAGCGTCTAAAGCTTACTACACAATTCAGGAGTATTTAAATGACACTCCTAGTACATAGCTAATTTACGCATATGCTGCACACACATAGTACCTAAGATTTGCATGTCTCTGTGACAAAACATGTAGTTCTGTAAATAGATTTAAGACCAACTGTATAGTTATACCATGTTTAAGCAAATAAATGACTGATTACTGACTGACTGACTGACTGATTACTGATTAACTTATTTTGGGATATCCCAATTGACAATATTTCTAAATTCACAGGCATATTTAATATAAACCCATGTTATTGATTTATTATCACGGAACTCATTTTTTTATAGCAATTAGTTGTGAAAATTAATAAATCGTCATCTAATCATTTGGTGGAATTGTGTAAGTCACAGTCATAGTAAGTGAGTCTGCATTTGCTTAGTAAGATAGAACATAGAAGAATCCATACAAAGGAGAAAATAAATATTGTTCGCGCATAAACAGCCACGGACACATGACACCTCCTTTCAATCAGAAACCGAATGCGTAGTTATTTTATGTTGCAATAATACACTACCCTTGTTTTGTCGACAACCTTTTCATCGAATATTATTTCATCGACAACGATTCATCGAAACTTTAGTACCTACAACTAATATTGTTTGGCGTTATTTTATTTCAACTACTATTTATTTAAATTAATCACTGATTTGTTTCAAATTATCTTAATTGGCACAACTACAAAACATTGCAATTCATTTCTTCGACGTATTACTTTAATACAATTTTATATGTCCTACTGCACATTTATACATTTTTCAAATTATGTAGTTAATTGTGTGATATACAAATATATGTAATATGTATGTATAATAAAACTAAGAATCATTGGTGTAAATCGTTATAGAATTGCGACCCCAAAAAAAAATAACTGTTGCCAGAAATGAGCCAGGTTAGAACTGCGACCCCCCAAGAAAACGAACTGTTGCCAGAAGTGGGTTAGGTTAGGTTAGAACTACGACCCCTCAAGAAAACGAACTGTTGCCAGAAGTGGGTTAGGTTAGAACTGCGACCCCCAAGAAAACGAACTGCTGTTAACGAATAAAAAAATCCGAAATGAAAAGCCATGACATGAATTCTATTGAAATAAGTCAACTAGCAATTAAAAGACCTCGGTTCAAATTACCTAGTATCGAGTCCTCGACGCAATGACTGGTCCATGAAATGAAAATACTTGAAACGTTGGCTTTGAATATTCGACTAAATGTTTGTCGGCAATTCAACGGTAAACCGACAGTTACGCTAGAGGTCCTGGATGTTTTATTGGGAATTTGAAGAGAAACGACTTTTTGGTCTAGTTCGTTTAATAAGCAATCTAGGAAGACATTTTATTATAATAAACAAGAAGTGTCATAGACAACTATATGGCTTAATCAGCCAGTATGCAACATGCCCCTTTTTTAAAAGAAAAGACAATGATGTCTTTGGTAACGTCAAAACGTCAGATGTCAAAACGAGCAAATTGCATATTATTTAAAAAAAAATAAACAATTATTTTTAACAGAAAATTATCACTTCTAACTGTTTATTGCCATGATTTTGTGACTAATTACCAGATGGTATTAATTTGGTGAAGTGCTGTGACAAAGTGAAACAGTGTTAACGGACAAAATCATAACATAAACATTGACATTAATTACTAAGTAAAACATGTTGTAGTAGATTATTTACATTATTAAATTTATAAATCTAGTCTCCGTGGTTTATTTACTAATCTACCTGCCCTTGTTCTATAGTTTCCACTAGGTGTTCTACGGGCTACAGTGTTAGAATCATTATTGTTTATATTCGGTATAGGTGAATTTCTTATTTGCTGTGGACTGTCCTGACTATTAAATGGAAAAGAGTTATAGTACATTTTATTATTATCAGTGTATATCTGTTTTTGCGGACGGTATATATATTGCTGATTCCTCCTGTACAAGACATTATTATCATCCTTTACAATGAAAGAACGGGGATAGTTAGTTTTTGAAGTTACTTTGCCCTTTTGCCAAATTTTATCAGAAGGATTCTTTTTGAAGTAAACATAATCATTGGGTTTCAAACATTGATCCTTGTCCCTCCTAGCATGTTGATTATAATAAGCTTTAGTTTTTTCAAAGTTTTGTCTCTTTAGCTGTGAATGTAAATTAAAATTGACTGCCTTAGGCTTTAAATTTGTTACTTTAGTTGGTAATTTAGTTCGTAACTGTCTTGACATCAACAACTGAGCAGGTGAACTAAGATTACCTCTCGGTGAATTTCTGTACTGTAATAGACCTATTATATGGATCAGTACCAGATTCCTCACACTTTCTAAATATATTCTTGACTATTCTGACAGATACCTCTGCTAGACCATTCGATCTGGGTAAGTATGGACTTGATGTTATGTGCTCAAATTCCCAGTTTAAAGAAAATATCCTAAATGCTTGAGAATTGAACGGTGGACCATTATCAGTCAAAAGTTGTAATGGAATACCATGACGAGCAAAAATAGATCTTAGGTGTGTAATTACAGCATTACTATCACTTGCATTTTGCAAATGTGTGACCTCAATGTAATTGGAATAGAAATCTACCACTAGTAGGTACTTTCTTGACTTATATTCAAATAAATCAGCAGCTACTTTTTCCCAAGGATAAATAGGCTGTTCATGAGACATAATTGGATCTTTTGGCTTGTTATTCATGTACATAAGACATTGTTCACATTGTTTTATTTTAGACTCAATATCACTATTAATATTGGGCCAATAGATTGTACCTCGGGCTTGACTTTTGGTTTTTTCAATCCCTAAATGCCGTTCATGTAAAATAGACAACATTTCAGATCACATGGACATTGGAATGATGATACTTTGACCTTTAAACAACAAGTTATTTATGACATGGATTTCATCTCTAATGTTCCAGTATGGAGAAACCAAATGGTCTATTTGTTTTTGACAGTTTGGCCATCCATTTTGGAAGTAAAATTTTAATTTTTGTAATGATTCATCTTTGTTGGTATGTTCCAGTATTTTATCTAATTTAGCTTTAGTTATGACAAGATGTGAAGTTAATAAATTGACATGAATTTCTACATCTTTTTCCAAATCATCTAAATTAAATTGACTATTAACAGATTCATCTTTTATAGGTGCTCGAGACAGTGTATCTGACACATACATCTGTGAGCCTTTTGTATAAGACACTATCAGGTGATATGCTTGGAGAGTGATCATCATCCTTTGTAGTCTAGTTGGAACGTCTGATAAAGGTTTCTTAAAAAGTGTTACTAAAGGCTGATGGTCTGTCTCCACATGGACTATGTTGCCATATAAGTATTGATGGAACTTTTTTGCACCGAACACTATAGCATAGAGTTCTTTCTCAATTTGTGCATAATTATCTTGGGACTTGGTTAATGACTTGGATGCATATGCTATGGGGTTTGTGCCATGAAATATTACAGCGCCAACTGCTGACTTTGAAGAATCTACGGACATTCTGATAGGTTTCTTAAGATCAAAATGGGTAAGAACCGGTGCTTTACATATGAGTGACTTTAATCTAGTGAATTGTTTCTCATGACATGATGACCATTGCCAAATATTCTGCTTTTTTATAAGATCTCTAAGTATGCAGGTTTCTTCCGCTAAATTGGGAATGTATTGACCTAGATAATTTACCATACCAAGAAATCTCTGTAGTTCCTTGACATTTGTTGGAGTGGGCATATCTAGAATAGCTTTAATTTTGGACTTGTCTGGGAAAATTCCATCCTTATTAAACATATGACCTACATAATACACTTCAGACATATTAAATTGACATTTTGACTTATTGAACTTGATATTGACGTCCTGAGCTCTCTTAAAAAGATTCTCTAGCCTTTCGTTATGTTCAGCTTCCGTCTTACCATATACTAATAGATCGTCTATGAAAATCTGAACACCAGGTAAATCACCAAATAATTGTACCATGGTTCTATGGAAAATTTCGGAGCTTGAATTGATTCCAAATGGTAGACGAAGAAATCTGTACCTTCCGAATGGTGTATTGAATGTACACAGGTCACTGCTTTCATCATCTAAGGGAATTGTCCAAAATCCTGAGCTAGCATCCAGTTTACTGAAAACTGTTGCTCCTGCTACGTTTGAGCGTAAATCATTAAATGTAGGAAAAGTATAGTGAGGTCTTTTTATGGCCTCGTTTAGATTACGCGGATCAAGACATACTCGAAGAGTTCCATTTGCTTTTTCTACAAGAACAATTGAGCTAACCCAATCTGTAGGTTTGTCAATTTTTTCAATGACTTTTA
The DNA here is from genome assembly GCA_947623375.1 of Apotomis capreana. NCBI lineage: Eukaryota > Metazoa > Arthropoda > Insecta > Lepidoptera > Tortricidae > Apotomis > Apotomis capreana. The sequence goes on from OX392514.1 coordinate 11,197,959, forward strand.
ACTTTTGCATATTTTCTAGTTCAGTTTTTAGACGAGACTGTAAAGCAAAAGGTATCCTTCGAGCAGCATTAATTTTTGGCTTGACACTAGGATCTACATCCAAATGTGCTTTGACAGGTAAACATCCTAACCCTTCAAAAGTATGTTGATACTTTTCAACAATATTTTGTACTGACCTTGACTTTAGACATGACTTCTTGATATTTTGACAGTTTTCCTCATCTTTTATGCCTAAAATTCTTTGTACAATACCATAATCCTCACAGGTTTTTTGGCCAATTATAGTTTGACATACAGAGTCTGCTACTGCAAAATAAATATTGGCTGTTACATTGAAAATGTACACTTCAAATAGCATCCTCCAATGACTGATATTGGGTTACCTGTAAAAGAACAAAGTTTGTGTTTGGCATTGAGTATCGGGATGTTTTGCTGAAGACTATTCAATGTAAATTTTGAAATAACGTTAATTTCCGCACCTGTATCAATTTGACATTCTATGTTTTTATTTAGGACTTTTATATTTAATAACCAGTTATCGCTATTTCTAGAGTGGTTTCCTATAGCTCCTATGATGTAAGTATCTGCGCTTACCATGTTGACGCGATTTTTATTAAAGAAACAATATTTTTCGTAGTGGTTTCGACGTCCACATGTGTTACATTTGACTCCTGTCGCTGGACATTTGTAGCGATGGATTTGACCACAGCGGCTGCATGTCGTGCTGGGACTGCGATGGTTTTGACGATGATTTTGACGATAATCTTGATGTCGGCTTCCTGACTGATGTGGTTTTCGCGACTCACTTCGTGGTGCTGGACTGTAGTTCCGGGAATGTCTAGACTTCGGACGGCTTGTATGTGATTGGGATATGGCGTTGACGACTTCTTGTGGTTGTTCAGAGTCATGGTTTAATTTTCCTGAACGCTCGTGCGACAATTTCATGCTCTTAGCGATCTTTAGGCACTTTTCGATGTCCAGTTTATCTTCTTGGAGTAATCTTTGCTTGACGTTTTTATCGTGAATGCCTATGACAAATTTGTCCTTAATCAGGCTGTCCTTGAGTGTACTGAATTCACAGGAATTGCTTAAATTGGTAAGGACTGTGACATACTCATCTAAATCTTCATTGTAATTTTGATTCCGTGAGAAGAAGTTATACCGTTCCACGGTGACATTTTTTAACGGATTCAATTTTTCATCAAATTTATTTATGACGGCTGCCAGTGCGACATTTTTCCGATCTAATGAAAATGAATTAAATATGTCAAGACCCTGGTCGCCGATGAGATTAAGAAAAATAGCCACTTTCCTGGGCTCTGGTAGCTCGCACCAGTTATTAGCTTCGATGTAAATTTCGAATTTTTGTTTCCAAGTACGCCATCTTTCCGGTACCTGATTGTCTACCCGTAAGGGTTGGACTCCGCCTATAATTTCTAAGTCCTTTTTATTTTTACACTGTTCTGGTTGTTCGGCCATCTTATTTGTTGAGGTTCTTTACTTCTGACACCATGTTTTATTGGGAATTTGAAGAGAAACGACTTTTTGGTCTAGTTCGTTTAATAAGCAATCTAGGAAGACATTTTATTATAATAAACAAGAAGTGTCATAGACAACTATATGGCTTAATCAGCCAGTATGCAACACTGGAGTGGATAGAAGTATATGAAGTATGATAAATCTATAATAATAATAAATCTTTATTTGCAACTTCAGATATACAATTTTATGTACCCTGGCTTTCAAAGTAGGTTTCCCTGTGTCTTGTAATGTATGGAAGGATAACGCCAAACAATATATACCTAATATAAATATACGCGTATGTTAGGCATGGAATTTACGGGTGTGAACATAGTTGTGAACGGGTTTAACCCAACAACTGTGTCAATCGCTTTAATTAAAACGCCTATGCTACACGGCGCGGTGCAATCTATTGCGTTGCGTTGTGCAAAAGTTTGTTTCGGATACAAGTAGACACGGGCGCGGGCTTTTGCTATCTACGTGTAATTGGGGTTATCTTTTTGTATTTTTCCAATGGGCAGTTGAAAAAAGGCGCCATTAATTCATACGTACCGTAGCTCATTTTATTTTAGTTTTAGTTTTATTGGGCTATTTTTCTTTTCGCCTTTATTTAAATTCGATTGACATTTATTATTAAATTACATGGAGTTAAAATACCTATAGGCAATTTGATTGAAATTCAGAAAATGGTTGTACGTCATGAGGCCACCGATATTAATACGACGGAATCGCTAATAACAATGTCGGTGAAGCAACATCAACACTCGGGTCATATAAATAACAAGAAGTAACAAGTAACGAACACTTCCACATGTCATAGTGAGAAAAGAATTGTTGGTTAAACTTGTGTTGCGATTATGACACAAATAGTAAAGCCGAGAGCCGGGGCCGGAGTGAGTTGTGTTCTTCGACTTAGTTTGTACGTGTGACAGAGGATCGGGCGTAGGGTTACCAGATGGCCCATAAATATGGAAAATTCAAGAAGGGCTCCCACTAAGCGCCATGCTGGCTCGGCGACGACTTAAGAGGCCTTATTCCTTTTAAAAATTTTTTTTTCATATTATGACAAATAATTTAATTTTCCCCGAGTTCTAGGTAGTGACATAGCTATTTCATGCTTTCATTGCGTGTAGTCAAAAATAAGTTGAAAAAACCAATTATCCGCGTGAATTTTGTCAATTTCGAGTAGTTTTTGAAACAAAAATTATATGAAATGAAATGAAATAATTTATTCAGTAAGTAGGCCACAGGGGCACTTTTACAAGTCAGATTGTGAATCTACCGGCATTTCGCAAGAGGAGACCGCTGTTGAGAAGAAAGCCGAAAGAAACTCAACAGTAAGTCATTTTTTCGTAAATAATACTTAAAACGATTACATGATACATTTGTGTTATAACTAATTACACTGGTACACGTAATGGAGATGTTAGATACTCCAAATCAATGTTAAGTAGGAACATTAAAATAAAAATTTAATAAATTGAAAATATTAAATATACCCAGAGATGTATAAAGTCTCTGGGTGTCACAACATGCAATAAAATATAATTACTTAATTAATTTAATTCCATAGAGATGTATAAGGTCTCTAGGCGTCAACGTGAATAATTTAGAAAATAATTATTAAACCTAAATTTCTTAGAGATGTATATGGTCTCTAGGCGTCATAACATGCAATAAAATATTTTAAAATTATTTAATTTCCTCAGAGATGTATAAAGTCTCTGAGTGTCATACTACACTAAGCTGTTTCTTAGAGATGTCATACAGTCTCTAAGAGTTCAAAAAGTTAAAATCAACATTGAATAACTTCAATCGAGTACAGGATGAAGTTTCTCACATTTGCTTAATTTAACACTAGTATGCGGTTGCTAAATATTTAATTTGGCCCTTGCTAGCATGAACAGACCGGACCCCACAAACGGCACCCGTTCACGAGTATGACGCATATCTCAGCCATCGCCTCCCTCAACCATATTATAGGGAAGGCTGCGACCCGATCAACGACGCCACCGTAAGCAAAGACCTTTAAGCGAGCATGACATGCTCAAGCTGCCGGGCATACTTGACTAATACTATTTGCCCGGTGAGAAACAACAAATTGTGCTCTCATGTTACATTAAAAATTTCCCACCAAAATAATGCTTATTTAAAAATTTACTATTGACACAAAACACTAAACTACTGGCTTAAAGGCATCACCGTCGTTTAGAAAGTCATTAACAGTATAATAAGCTTTATTCAATAAGTGACGTTTTATTTGCGCTTTAAATTTGCTACAGGGCAATTTTACTACATTAATAGGTATTTTATTGTAGAAGCGTACACAGTTCCCCACGAACGACGAGCTAACCTTGCGGAGACGGTGGGCAGGTATTGCGAGCTTGTCCTTACTTCTCGTATTGTAGTGGTGAATGTCACTGTTGAGCTTGAATTCATGGAGATTTTTCCGCACATACATGATATTCTCAAGAATGTATTGAGATGCTACGGTGAGAATGTTTGTTTCCTTGAATTTCTCTCTTAGTGACGTACGACCTCCTAGTGCATAAATTGCGCGTACAGCTCGTTTTTGTAGCACAAAGATGGTTTGGATGTCCGCCGCTATATAAATAAAAAATTCAAACTGTAGGTTTCAAATATATACCAATAAATCTCAATAGCCCCGTTCTAGGTAGTAACATTAATAATTATGTTAAGAAACATGTTTGATCGTAGAGAAATGTTTTAGACATCTGTCAGCATTTTAAAAGGAATAAGGCCTCTTAACGCGTCCTGCGGCGCGACGAGCGGTTGAGTGGGAGACCCAAACTCGGCGGCCATACGAGTGAGCGAGACCCACGTACCGCTTACCACTGTCGCTGTCGGTGCCGCGCAAATCGTGGTGGGTCCGTAACAACCGTGATGTGTCAACGAGCACCATGGTGCACTCCAACTTCTGTTTCTGCTTAGGCAACTAGGCATGCATTCGTAACTACGCCCTAAAATTTACGTCGAATTTTACACAAACAACCAACTAATTATAACTCTACCTTTTGCAAAATTTTCACAACATTTTGTAGTATTTTATCCCTCTGTGTCCTTATTAAGTGTTCACCAAATACATGTTGGTACCCGTCTATCGGTCCGATATCCTGTATTTTTTGTTGTATGGGGCTAATGGGGCGCCGTAGAAATCTCGCCAAGGGTCCGACGACTTCGGTCTCAGCGGTGAGCGGAGTGGTGCGCGGCACGTGTCTCGCTCACTCGTGTGACCGCCGCTCGCATCTCTCGCCGCCGAAAATCGTGGCATATATCGTTGTGGAAATTTCGACGTTTCACTTTTTTTGGATACAGATAGCCAAGATGGTTCTAGTATACGAATTAGCAATAAAAAGGTTTACTACTTTTCTCCTTCACCAACAAAGTTGCTTGTACCTTCTAGAAATACTATAAAGCAAAACTAATTTCAGGAAATGTTAAGCCAGTATCTGACAACCCTAATCCTAGTAGGTACACTAGGTGCTCCCACGAGATGCTGAGGTTTGCAGCTGTCTTACAGCGGCCATCTGACGCCGCAACTGCACATATGTCATACACTGCTATTATTTGAGACGCCTCTTTTCTATTATAAAAGCGTAAAAATTAAATGTGACCATATTTCTGCAAAAAATAAGTAAAATAGGCTGTTTAGAGATTGCTAAATCGATTTCTTTTTAATGTATATTTGGAAAAAAACAAACCGGCTAAACGTATGCGTATGGGTTACTTAATAAACAAAATACTTGGGTGGCCACCACTTTCTATTAACGAAAGGTATTTAGATTTAGATTTAATTTATTTGATAATATAAAATGACAGTATAAATTACCCTAAGACAATTTACATGCATTTATATTATGATCGTCATCAAAATAAAAATTAGATACCTATAATAATAGTAAAAAACATAACAATTGATTGCAACAAAAGATATAAATTACATGTCATAATTCAGTAAAATGTGGTTAAAATATAAGAATATCTCCTTAAGGGATCGATACTACCTACAAATTGTTTAAATATAATAATTGTTTATTGTAGCCTACAATAAACACGTATTGTCGAGCTATTTGTCATTTCTATGTGATTCCTCTATAGACGGTTAATACATTTAATATTGATTATTTGGTTAGGTACTAATACACTAAAAAAATTAGCGGTAAAGCCCCAATAAATAACAATCCTATTCATTGCAAAAAATCTTACTATAACCACAAATGGCCTATAGTTAACTTTATAGCCAGCTACAGATAATAAGCTAAAAAGTGGACCTTTTATGGATGAAGTTGCGGGTATCATCTAGTATAAAATATTCTATGAGCATGCCACTGTAATAGATTCCGTGCTACGGAACTTAGTTAGGTAACGGGCTGCTCGCAACACTTTCATTTAATTTACGGCTAAGTTCAGCTGATAAAAACCTCGTCATGCTTAACATGCCTGACGGGAAATGCATAACAGAATATACTGAGATTAGCTTGTAATGGCACAGAATAAAACAACAGAAAGTAGACATTTTTGATCGTCGCTACAGCTGTATTGTACTTGTTGTTTATGTAAAAAGCAACGCAATCGTCGTATGTAGCGAAGCGATTGACTGACACCTGCGCACCGATACTACTGGCACACGAACACTTGTCAGCCAAATTATAACAGGTTGCGAGAATCAGTTAAACAAAAATAAAACTTCAAGGAGTAAGGTCAGTAGCGACAAGTGAGCCAGCGGGCCAAGTGCGCCTACCATATCGAAATATATACATATAAATAAAAGTAAGTACAGATTTTATACTACAACGTATAATATCACCATCTTAAAAACAACGAAACTATAGTTAGTTGGCAAAAATAAGATGGCGTTAGAAGTATAACATTCTGTATTTTTCGATTATTTAATGCCTTACGTAGTTGTGCTGCAAATGGAGTGCTGTAATACTCTATGAAATACTCATATAACTGAGTACTTACCTTTACCGTATCTGTATTGCCACTTTAGCAATAGATAATCTTTGATCTTTCTCTCCAGTACATTATCGTCGCGCCTTAACTTCTCGTGCAAACAGATTTGCCGGCGTCATTTGTTTCAGATGGTTGCCGAAGATTTTATTCATATCGACCAATAATTGTCTCAACCTCATTCTCGTATTACTCTTCCTAAATCAGAACTTTGTTATGCTTAAAACAAAGTTGCTTTTACAATTAACGTTGTTTAGATAAGAGGTTAGGAAAGTGTACACTCGATATTCCAATATAAGCCCACTCTATACATAATCCCGAGGACAATAAATCATCCAGAGGCAATCCCTGTGAATATTGGGAGCGGTCGCGGCCGACACTCGCCGATTGATCGATGTGCTCACATTTATTTATTTCAACAACACAGGTATTCTAGCAAACACTAATTAATCTCGTTGATTAGCTTGCTTTGTAATAAATGACGCAATAAAAAGGTTTTCCTTCAGCAACGCTTGCTGAGGATTTGAGGAACAATAATTGTTCCCAGTTTCGTCTCCCGGGAGTCTCAGTTGTCAGAAGCGTTTCCTTAATTCCGTGACAGCAAAAGATTCATCAAATTGGATATATACACTTTTCTCGTGTACGTAAAAAGCGGCCGAGGAGGGACGAGCGACATCCTGAGCTTAGTTCCACCAATTTAGCCACGAGTTTTCCCGAGTTAGGTATAATTTAGGCCAAAAACGGCTGGTTATTTAGGTAATTTGGTATCCATTTTCCTTGCTGCTTTAGCTATGCAGATTTTACGACAAAAATTCGGCAGCAAGGGGAACGAAAGTCATTACACACAATGCGTTTTCTCGGAATATCTTTCTTTGTAGAGCTTTTTGTGAAGAATAATCACGGTTTCCGCAATTTATGTGTAAATTAAAACGAGACGTTTTGTAAAGTATTGGATGTGAACCGTCTTATATATTTTAAATAAATAAAATAAGACTATTCGCTTAGTTTGCGGTCAATAAAAGCGAAATCACTCGTATAAGAAGCAATTTGCCACGGGTGAATCAACACAATGGGAGGAAGTTCTGCCTTAAATGTAAATGTATCTAACTAGCTGACAGTCCAGAGAGGGGACCATTGTCAGCTTTGCCTAATCCAATTATATAACCCTTCGGAAAGCCTCGGGGAGTCGGGAGCAGCGGAACACATGGATACGCTGACGGCGTGCCACGGCCGAAACTTTGCTTAAGCCGTCGAAACTAAATGAGCACAAAGGGCACATTTTATTTAATAATAAATAAATATTAAGGGACAATCATACACAAATCGACCTAGTCCCAAACTAAGCAAAGCTTGTACTATGGGTACTAGACGACGATATACATAATATATAAATACATATATAGATAACATCCATGACCCAAGAACAAATATTTGCACAAATATTTGCCCCGGCCGGGATTCGAACCCGGGACCGCCGACTCAGTAGGCAGGTGTCTACCAACCGAGCCAAACGCGTCGTCATTTGTATCATTAGTTCTTATACTTAGTGTATGTATGTATGAAAGAAAACATATTTTCTTAATATTTTCTATTTGGTATCTTTAAATATGTTTTTAAAGCGTATTAAAATCTGAAGTTTTCCAAGATTTTCCTTTGCTTTTTGGAAACATTCTTTACCTTCCATATGGGTAGGTACGAGTATATAACTTATTGTTACTGAGTTATTATGATTCTTAAATACTGTTCATTGATACCTATATTCACGCGGGTTGTTAATAGTACCCATTTAAATTAGATTCGTATTTTTATTATGTTTAGTTTTCCTACATATGAAAAAACGTAGTGATTACAACTCTTTGCATATGAAATGAAAATGTTTCTCTTAATAATCTGATTGTTAAGTTTGACCAAACCAACCAAGCGTCAACATTTTAGCGTGTCAATGCTAACATGACAACACATTGACAGACAGACAAAAGAACTTTTTACTAAATGTTAAACGTTTAAAAAATATGTTAATTATATGAAATTACTATATATTTTTTAACTATCCTTAATTAGCTTTTGTTGTAACTTGTAGTGTGTGACTAATACGATGCGCTACGTTTACTTTTTTTAAGATATTTTAATTATCATACAGCATCTTTATGGTATCACAAGTTGTCTTATTAATAGATACTCTCCCACATATTGTCCGATAGCGGAAGTAAGACCATTTGTGTAAGACAGGGTCGTTTATCACCGGCTTTTAAGCTGCGGACTAATTAATCACCTGTAATCCCAGGTGGACAGACATACACGGCAGCCCTCATCGTTATTTATTATTTATATAATTTTATTTATTTATTACCTACAAACTGCGCCGCGCGTTGTTACCCGCTCATCCCGCGGGGACACTACATTTTTTCGGGATAAAAAGTAGCCTTTGTGTTAATCCAGGGTGTCAGCTACCTACTTACCATAACTTATAAAATCGGTCCAGTCCAGCCATTAGAGCGTAAAATAAACTAGTGGCTCTGTGAGCTCTACAGCTAAGAATTTGCCCTTATAGCACTTATAGGATCATTTTGTTGTCCGTCCGTCCTCTTTATCTCGAGAATGCGTGAATGTATCGAGTTGAAATTAAAACCATACACTTACTTACTTACTCCTCTGGCGCAGCGACCCGAAGTGAGTTTTGGCCTCCAATACAAGTTCCCGCCAGCGGTCTCGGTCTTGTGCGGTTTCACGCCAGTCGACGGACCAAATAATGAGATCTATCTATTGTAACTGTAAAAAAATCAAACTTCTAAGTAAACGTAATAAAAAGATACAAAGGACATTTATGCCACTAAAAACGTATATTATGACACTCTTAAGGGAATCAAAATTTATAGGGTTAGGGTTACATTCCGTTGACCTAGAACTATGAAATTTGGCAAGTAATATAGTACTAATATATTTATACTAAAACTACGTTCGCTTAGTAGTTCATCATGCAGTGCCTTAATTTTTCTTTTCGTACGGAACCTTCGGTGCGCGAGTCCGATCAGCACTTAACCGGCTTTTTTATTAATATAATTATAGTATGTTGTATAATTCAACGGTCTACACCCCCGATGCGTCGCGCTTTACACAAACAAGCAACAGATTAAATACAGCTCTTACTCAGTTTTCAGGAGGATCGAAAGAGAAAATCTTTTGTTATGTTCTAAGCCGGAAGTTTCATAGAAGCTAATCACTTTATGCCCCTATCGTTCCATCGTTACTGAACGTAAAAAGTCACACAAGAGTTGTGTTTTTAACGTAATTGATTTGTCGTGTCTCTGTTATTTTCAATAATAAATTTAGCCTTATTTCGCTCAGATTCGTGCAAATGTGTTTCTCTCCGGAAATAAGGAGCGCTTCGCCAAATGTACATAATTGAGCATGGCTTTGAATAACGTCTTAAGGCAGGTAAGCGTATATGTTCTTAGTGTATTTTTACATTTGCTGTGTTGAGTTTTGTTTCCTCATAGATGATACTTATTTGTACCTAAATACATAGTTCAGCCGCTCACTTTCAATCTCATTTTTTTTGGTTATGGCACCATCAATACCGTATAAATCAATTTAGATCTTGACATATCTCGTGTGTTATTTGTTTTTTTTAGCCTTATTTCGCTCAGATACCTACTCGTGCAAATGTGTTTATGTTCGGAAATAAAGAACACTTCGCCAAATGTAGGTACATGATTAGGCTTTGTTTTGAATAACGCCTTAAGGCTGGTAAACCTATGTACCTAGTGTACTTCAACATTTGGTGTGTCGATTTTTTTTGTTCATATATGATACTCATTTGTACCAACATAGTTCAGCCGCTCACTTTCAACCACAGTAAAATTTTTGTCAGTTATGGCACCAACGATACCGTATAAATCAATTTAGATGTTGACATAAAAGTATAAAACATAAAATAATTTTCTCAAAAATTGCATGTAATGTTGCCTTACCATCGCTAGATAGACTACAGTAAATGGAACATACCGAAGACTTTTTACAAGTGTCCAGTAAACAGCGAGATTTTAAATTTGGAATCAATATTTGTCCAGTAAGTAAGTATGTAATTCCTATTACTTATCAAGATATTTGAATATCGAAACACGATTTACATCGTCACCGACCTATAAAAAACTAAGGATGTGAAGGCGATGAGGTCGTATATAAATGTAAAAAGGATGCATTCCACAAATTGTTTTAATTATAAGAACAGTGCGACAACAAATTGTAGAAATTCAAAGTGGCGTCCCTTTTTCATAGATCAAATAGAAAAAGAGACGACATTGCAGTATACACTTGCAATTTACACTAAGAGCAAAAGTAAAATAAAAAGAGGTTAGCACTATTGGCAGTATAAACGTAACTCAAGATGCATATTTAAAAAAAAAAAGTAGCAACAAGGTTTAGTGCGGAAGTTCGTATGCAGCGTTTAGTTCATAATTGTGCTGTGTAAAATGACAATGATATTTCGGAATTCCTTCCGTTTTTGTGTCGTTTAGAAAAAAACGGAGTTAAAATTGAAGGTAAGCTTTATGATATGAAAATTAGTTAGAAAATACAACAATGTATAACAATAATTAAATTTTATCTTTAAGACTTAGATTTGTAAGACAGTGCAAATAAAAAACGCAGTATTTATAAAAAAAGAAATTAAGGTGGGATTTAAATTAAAAGACAAAAATTTCAAATTTGTTTGTGTGATCTATTACAATAATTCATTCATTCATGCAAAAATGAGTTCAGACGAGTCTGATTCCGAATAGACGGCACTCCTCCATACTTGAAAGCGGAGGCAGAGTTAGCTAAAATAATTTACTTCCGACTAAATCCGAGAAGATATAAAAAAATACAAGAGATTCATTAAATGGAAGGAAGAAAATCAAGTAAATAATTGGTCAGATAATGTGTGATAAGGTCAGAATATTTCAACAATCTTTCTGAGACAATCGGATGGCTACAAAGGAAAGTAATCACAAATATTAAGCAGCAAAATATAGAAAAGTTCTTATATCAAGCTCTAGATGATAGACATTTTGGCGATGGAGGTAAATAAATGCTGCCACTATTTGATAACGATATAACTATATCTTTTATCCAAGTATACGTAAACTCATAATTATTTTTGTTATAGGTTGTTATCATGGGAGTTAATGGTGCCTGCGACGACGAATATCACAATGTGTAATAATAAAAATGGGATATAACAAAAATATTCATTAGAAAATGGCCGAATATGAATGTCACCTACAAAATATAATATTAATCTAATTTTATTGTTAAATTTTTGAGAAAAGCACTATACTTGCTTCGACCGTAAGAGCCATCCTGGCCTCGTATTATATCCGGACCTCGCCTACGGCTCGGTCCGTCTAATTCCTACTCGGCCAGTATGCCTTACTTACTGGTCTGTGCCGTAATGTACTATTTCTCAAAAATTGCATGTAATGTTGCCTTACCATCGCTAGATAGACTGCAGTAAGTGGAACATACCGAAGACTTTTTAGAAGTGTCCAGTAAACAGCGAGATTTTAAATTTGGAATCAATATTTGTCCAGTAAGTAAGTATGTAATTCCTATTACGTATCAAGGTATTTGAATATCGAAACACGATTTAAATCGTCACCGACCTATAAAAAAACTAAGGATGTGAAGGCGATGAGGTCGTATATAAATGTAAAAAGGATGCATTCCACAAATTGTTTTAATTATAAGTACAGTGCGAGAGCAAATTGTAGAAATTAAAAAGTGGCGTCCCTTTTTCATAGATTAAATAGAAAGAGACGACATTGCAGTATACACTTGCAATTTACACTAAGAGCAAATGTAAAATAAAAAGAGGTTAGTACTATTGGCAGTATAAACGTAACTCAAGATGCATATTAAAAAAAAAAAGTAGCGACAAGGTTTAGTGCGAAAGTTTGTATGCAGCGTTTAGTTCATAATTGTGCTGTGTAAAATGACAATGATATTTCGGAATTCCTTCCTTTTTTGTGTCGTTTAGGAAAAACCTCGGAGTTAAATTTGAAGGTAAGCTTTATGATATGAAAATTAGTTAGAAAATACAAAAATGTATAACAATAATTAAATTTTATCTTTAAGACTTAGATTTGTAAGACGGTGCAAATAATTAAACGCAGTATTAATAAAAAAAGAAATTAAGGCGCGATTTAAATTAAAAGACAAAAATTTAAAATTTGTTTGTGTGATCTATTACAATAATTCAGCAAAAATGAGTTCAGACGAGTCTGATTCCGAATAGACGGCACTCCTCCATACTTAAAAGCGGAGGCAGAGTTAGCTAAATAATTTACTTCCGACTAAATCCAAGGAGATATAAAAAAATACAAGAGATTCATTAAATGGAAGGAAGAAAATCAAATTAATAGTTGGTCAGATAATGTGTGATAAGGTCTGAATATTTCAACAATCTTTCTGAGACAATCGGATGGCTACAAAGGAAAGAAATCACAAATATTCAGCAGCAAAATATAGAAAAGTTCTTAAATCAAGCTCTAGATGATAAACAGTTTGACGATGAAGGTAAATAAATGCTGCCACTATTTGATAACGATATAACTATATCTTTTATCCAAGTATAAACTCATAATTATTTTTGTTATAGGTTGTTATCATGGGAGTTAATGGTGCCTGCGACGACGAATATCACAATGTGTAATAATAAAAACGGGATATAACAAAAATATTCATTGGAAAATGGCCGAATATGAATGTCACCTATAAAATATAATTTTAATCTAATTTTCTTGTTTAATTTTTTAGAAAAGCACTATACTTGCTTCGACCGTAAGAGCCATCCTGGCCTCGTATTATATCCGGACCTCGCCTACGGCTCGGTCCGTCTAATTCCTACTCGGCCAGCATGGCTTACTTACTGGTCTCTGCCGTAATGTACTTTCTTAGGAGTCTTAAACGTCACGTCACACCGTCATTTGTTACTGTATATCGTGCACCACAGCTTGGAGCACATTACCTCCGTAAAATGACAACGAGGTTATGCTCTCTGGCGAGATATTTAGAAAATAGCTAGGTCGGTTAATTTGTGCATTTTAAAACAAAAAATTCTAAAATCGGTTGAGAACTCGCTGAGATCTGCGCATTGTTACAAAGTCCATTCGAGTCGATCCATGGGAGCTTCGCTCGCTTCGCTCGCTCCGCTCCAATCAAATAGAGTGAGGGAAAATCGCAGACGGTTTCGGTCAAATTTAAATATTTTTGGGTTTGTGCATTGCTGTCGCTGTGTTAATTTTTGTTTGAAGGTTTCTCGTTTATACATGGATCTGCTGCTTTTTAAAAAAGTAATTAAGACATAAGTATTTTTTTAATCTTAATAAACTTGAAATATTACGTCTCTGATGATATTTTCGATATAAAACTTAGCCTTATTTCGCTCACACTCATGAAAATATGTTCCTCTCCCCAAATGTATACATAATTAAGCTTGTTTAGAAATCGCTTTGTAAGTAATACGCGCGTCTTTTGTTTCGCAGAGCGTAAATGGTGATGGCAAGTTTTCTTTAGGAGATTAAACGTCAAGTCACACCGTCATTTGTTACTCTATATCGTGGGCCACAGCTTGGGACACATTACCTCCGTAATGTAAACATGATTATGCTTTGTTTTGTCAAGTTGTTTAGATAATAATCAAATGAGAAACAGTCGCTGAGCAAAATTAAAAACTGTTTTGGAGTTCTTAGCGTAGCTATAAAGCTACTGCGTGACTCACAAAGTTTCTCGTACATACAGCTCTATATCATATCTCTATTCATAGCATATTTCAATAAAATTACTATTTTATTCATAAACAAACACAACCAATGGAACTCCAAGTTAATTGACAGCGACGTATGAACTCCGCCCCGAATCACAAATCCAACAGTAAGCGGGAATCGTTCGTCGAATAGGGTTGCCAACTGTCGGTAATAACATTAGGTTTTTGTCAGCTGCTCGTCGGTCAGGGCTGGCGATTCGTCTTCGTTACCGCGTCTGCCCGCAACCTGCCAGCATTCATCAAGAACCCTGCGCATTAAGGCGGTGTCTCACTAAGCGCTCACAATCGGGACAAATAACAGGTGACAATGACAAATTAACATTACGTAAAGTAAAGCTAATTTTGTCATAATTTGTTTTTACCTTTTAACATGTAACTGTGTGTGACATTATTATTTTATCTATCTACGAGTATGTAATGGAGATTACTTGTGGACGTGACAAACATGAAATTAACCGTGTTTAGCCAGATTAGCGACCACTTCACAAGTCGGACGTCATCCTTCCGTCTCCCTAGCGCTGCGCTGAATGACAAGGGATGAATAAAGAAAATTTGTCGTATGTTCTAATAAAGGTTCACTACTGAAACATCTACTCGCTACTGACATTATAGCGTCAGTAGCTAGGAGTACCGTTCATGTGTCCTTGGCTCTTATATGGTAAACATTTATTCCCCCAATTCAATCTGAACCAGAATATTCAATATTCAATGAGCTCACATTGCTCACGGATTGATGGTTGGTAATGAATATTACCTTACGCATGATGGCTCCTGGTGAAGCAGCGGCCTTATACGCTGTCACACTCCAAATGGAACCGAAATATTGCCACAGCTCCACAAAGGAATCCTTTTTCGGTAAATTCAATAGTTACAGCCCACCGAAATTACAGGAAAATTGCTTTATTTAGATCGTAGTTGGTAATCACGTTTTCTTTTGTAGGAAACGAAATGGTTAATAGGTTTAACGATTTCTCCGGGTTCCGTGCCTTTGTTCTTTTCTTTCCGTGATCTAATAATAGTTACTGTAAAAACTAAGGTCAGAATTGAAAACAACTCGTATGAAGTTATTTATGTACCTACGCTTCTGTTGGAAAGGAAGGATTCTAAATATTTTGATTGTATGGGGAAAAAAATGTATATTGAAAGTGGTTGAACTACGAATAATAAGGTCGGTTAGAATATTTTCTACATAATTACACCCATCGCGCAGTATAGATGACTGCGGCACAATGAGCTTGATACCGCTCTTTTTACGTGAGATAAGGTATATTAATAGTACATAAAATATTTACATATCAACTAAGTACAGACTTATAGCGATTTTCAAATCAATTCTTTTGACCACGCATCGATCTTCATCGACGAAAACCCACATTCCAAGCTGTTGTGTGATTTGCCATTGCAGGCACTCAAAAGATTACATACATAAGATAAGATATTTTGTTTTACGGTAAAAATTACAATCCAAGTTTGATAATTATGTCAAATTATCCGAATTGGTATAAGAATAAAAAAGTAAAAAGTTTTTATAAACTCGATTAATTTATTTTGCAATAATGCAAACATAAAGATAAAACACATGAAACTTATAGCATTATCGACCGACAATCTGAACCTACAGGGAAACAAGCTTAATAAATGGCTCTTTTCGAGCCATTGACGTAATAATACCTCAATGTTTCGAGCACATGTATTAAATAATTATTATTAATAGCGAGCAGCGACTGACAGACAGCAGGGCATAGCCGGAAAAGTTGCACATTCAACGTACCTACGTGACTTACAGATTTAATAAAAGAAGAGACGACATTTTATGCTTTTATGCTCAATACTAAGTTCCATGCTATTAATTTAGTTAATTGTTTGATTAATATTGTATATCTTGTTCTATTTTATGTGATTTTGTTATCATTAATTTTTAGTTCATTGATTTTATTGTTATTGTATGTTTTTTTTATTAATGTGATTTCAAACACAACATACATTGTTAAATGAATAAATAGTCAAAGTCAAAGTCAAAGTCAAAATATTCTTTATTCAAGTAGGCCTAGCTACAAGCACTTTCGAATCGTCAGTTACAGAGAGCAGAGCAATTTATTGATAAACTTATACTAAAAATAAAATAAAAAAACATAAAAAACAACATTACCTATAGAAATAAAAGAAAAATCCTAAAAAGGATCGTCAACACATAAAAAAGTATATAAATAAAAAACTAGAGGCTAGAATATTTCTAGAATAAAATTCTAAATGTCAAAAATTATAATGAGAATTATTAAAATTAAAATATCAGTTCCCTGATAGGTAGGTACTCGTTACAATAATTACACATAACATTGCTTGATTTTCACTAATCCCACGACACGTTATCATTCATGTAGTCTTGAGTGCTATAATAAGCTTTAGAAATAAGTTTACGTTTTACATAGTTCTTGAATTTACCAACAGACAAGTCAGTTACGCTTCTAGGAAGTTTATTATAAAATCTTACACAGTTACCCATGAATGATTTTCTTATTTTATGGAGCCTAGTGGCAGGCACTGCGAGCTTATGCTTATTTCTAGTATTAATATTATGTATATCACAGTTCTTCTTAAAATTGGCAATGTTCTTATGTACATACATAAGATTCTCATAAATGTATTGACAATGCACTGTCATTATATTAATGTCCTTAAACTTATCTCTAAGCGAGTCTCTATGGTGCATTTTATATATCGCACGAATAGCCCGTTTCTGGAGAACAAAAATTATATTAATATCTGACGCACTGCCCCAAAGTAATATGCATTACGACACAATGCTACGGAAATAACTAAAATATACTAATCGAGCTGTTTTCACGTCTGTTAATTGACGGATCTTACTAACTGCAATAGCTGCAGAACTTAGTCTATTCGAGAGATTAGCAATATGGGGACCCCATTGGAGCTTAGAATCTAATGTAATACCGAGAAAAACTGTGCTATCAACTAGTTCCAGTTCCTCATCTTTAACAATAACACTTGCTTGCTCGTGTATAACGTTACTCGTGACAAACTTAACACATTTAGTCTTTTTCTCATTTAACAATAAATTATTTACATTAAACCAATTCACTACTTTACATATAGCATTGTTTACGTCATTATAAGATTGTTGGTTTCGAGCGACTTTGAAAATAAGTGAAGTATCATCCGCAAACAAAACTATATCATGGTGGGTCTTTATGAGCTGTGGCAAGTCGTTAATGTAGATAAGGAACAAGAAGGGTCCCAATATTGATCCTTGCGGCACACCCATAGAGACTAATGACCCAGGTGATCGCTTTCCATTCACATCAACCCTCTGTATTCTACCATTTAAATAAGATTCTAACAATTTCAGTGCCGATCCTCTAACTCCATAGTGGTGTAGTTTCCTGATCAGTGTCTCATGATTAACGCAGTCGAAGGCCTTAGATAAATCACAAAAGATACCTAAAGCATCTCGTGATTCCTCCCAGGCATCGAAAATACATTTTACTAGCTCGACTCCAGCGTCGGATGTCGAGCGACCCCGCGTAAAACCAAATTGCTTGTTATGCATTAAATTGTTCAAATTAAAGTGTCTTAATAATTGAGACAGAATTAACTTTTCAAAAATTTTACTAAATGTTGGTAGTACAGATATTGGTCTAAAGTTATTGGGGTCAGAAGTACTACCTGATTTAAATAAAGGAGTTATTTTACTGTTTCATCAGATCAGGAAGCTCACCGCAATCTACACTGTTATTGAATATAACTACTAAGTCAGGCGCTATGATATCAATAAGGGATTTGACAGCATGGACGGAGACCCCCCAGAGGTCACTAGTTTTTTTGACATTAATCGATTTAAACGCCTTTACTATAGTTATATAACTTATCACTTATTAAGTACGCAAGTCCGTAATCTAGCATTTCAAATTTAACAAATGACAGGCGCTAAACCAACTATCTGATAATGTTAGCTACGGCAAGCTGCAAAGTTGTGCGCTTTGCGATAAGCTTGCGGTACAAGCAGAGCTTTCCGGCTAACTTCTGCGCTTAATCGCTGAACAACTTTAGTAACATTCAGGTGTTAAATAGTCATTTTAGTTTCAAGTTAAAACTGTTACTTAAGGATTATATTAGGGTTCCGCCTGTTTTTACCAGTTTTTATCGCATCCGTATTATTCTTTACCATAATCGGGTAAAAAGTATCCCATAACCATCTTTGAACGTCCAGGTATCTCTGTACCAAAATTGGTTCACATCCGTCCAGCCGAGCCGTTCGGTTTAACGTTTAATTACACTCAATTAATTAACGTTCAATTAAAGTTTTACCAACAAATGGCGGTCTACGGCTGGCGCCACGCTGCTGCATCGTTCTGTAAAGATTTTTCATAAAATAATGACACTTCGCGATAGAAAAAAAAAACAATAAAAAAAAGAATTAGTAGTAATTATTTATTTATAAAGTAACACGCGCAACTTCCAGGTGCAAACATAACTAGAACTCTAGTCTACATATAGTTGTTTCATGTTTCTTTGTTATTGTGTTATATATACCGGGTGTTTCCTGTAATATGAGCGATAAATTAAAACATAGATTCTTCGCTTGAAACTGGACAACATTTGTTAAGCAACTTCTGAAAATAACGTGTATTACATGATATTTTATAGAATAATGTTTAGCCAAAGAAGCAATGTATTGCGAAATGTCCGATATGAGTGACAGCTATGTCAATTCAACGTTGGACGACATTACATTGAAAATACTATATAATTTGTTTGAAATAATAAAATTTTGAAAACTGTCTTTTTTGCTGAACAAATGTTGTTCATAAATAATGACACAAAGGTAAATTAAGAAAGAAAAATTGAATGCGATCTACTGCAATCGAAGCGGGATATGAACCCGCGACCTCTGCGTTTCCGGCGCATTGCTCTTCCAACTGAGCTATCCGACCGCTACGTCAATCGCACGAAATCTTTCATCCCTTAATTCTTTTTACGCTACTGGAGCGCCCTCTGTGTCATATATGTTTTTGAAATGCTTTATGCGCATTAGCCATACCCAAGGATGTGCGTTTTACACGCACGATCCCCAATCCCCATTGCTTTACAGCAAGTGCGAAGACTGCGAGAGAGATGGCGCTGTTCTAAATATTTGTATAGAATCTTTTTATCGATTCATATTTTTTATGTGGTAATACCACATTATTATTTTTATAAATAATGACACAAAGGTAAATTAAGAAATAAAAATTGAATGCGATCTACTGCAATCGAAGCGGGATCCCGCTTAAATAAAAAGATTCTATACAAATAAATGTTGTTCAGTTTAACGAGTAAAATCTACGTTTTAATTTATTGCTCCTTTTACAGGAAACACCTGGTAGAATATGCTTAGGTATCTAATTCTTCTTTATTCCCTTTTCATGTCACAATCTGAAAATACCTAAATACTGCTAACATAAAAATTCTCACCTTTTTCTTTTATTACGCCGGTTAAAAGTTACCATGTTATGTTCCTCTCTTCAATCACTATACCGGGTGATCAATCCAAATGGGTCAGTAGGGAAAAGTCACAAACTATAAGAGATAGGGAATTCTGTTCTTACTGTTCTTAGGGACGATGGGGTCGATTTTAGATTTAATAAAAACGGCGTTATTTATTTTGTATAAATCTCATACATAACCTGGTCAAAACCGCTGTAAAGAATGTTACAATAAGATATGCGATTACTTACAGAATTTTAACCAGGTGTAATTCTCGGTTATGTATGAGATTTATAAAAAAAAAAATGCAGTTTCTAATAAATCTAAAATCGACGCCATGGTTCTTAAGAATAGATTTCCCTATCTCTTATAGTTTTCGTTTTCTCCCTACTGACCCATTTGGATTGATCACCCTGTATACTAAACAATAGAGTTACGAGTAGGTACCTATACATGTAAGGAATAAAGAATCTAATTAATCCCATTTTCCTTCCTAATCTCAGAGTTCATACAGAACAATTACTCTTTTGTAAAGAGACGTAATGCGAATTCAAAGTGCCCTTGTTTCCATTCAATGGATGTCATTTTGGAGCAACCAAAGCGACATCAATCAGATCAATCTGTCGTGAAAAAGGGCCCATTTGTTACCTATTAGCTGAATAAAGGGTGGTCTCGTATCTAAACTCGAGGACTGTAACTTTTTGTGACACAATTTGCATACTTTGGTACTTACTAAATTATCTATGATATAACTTGGAAGATGTAAGTTTAAGAAGCAAGTTTACATTAAATTGAGAAACGACGTAACTTCATATATACTATAAATTTTCTTATCGTTAAAGTAGTTTTTTAAGATTATTGGCTTATTGATTGCATTTTTGTTGATGTGAACACGCACAGATGACATTTTCTTACTTTTCTCTTGTATCATCAACAACTTTCAATTTTACTTAGTTGTTACACATCCCGCAAGAGATTTCATTATTATTGAATAATGTACTTAGTCCCTTTTGTGTTTCGAGATACCCTAAAACATTTGCTTGTCAACAAGATGAAATGTAATTTGTTACCCTAGGGAATAATTAGATAGTAATAATTAAGCTAAGGCACGGTAATATACCTTCAATTACTTGTTTCACAGCAGAGCAAAACCGCGGCAACCATTCCACGAACTTCCACAACCTCATATCAACTCCGTTTGTATCAGAGCATTGTCAACTTTATTCAGTATTGAAAAGGTCACATTCCTTAACAACGTGGATTTCATATGATACACGTTTGAAAAGTAATGCAGAATATAATTATGGAATTATACT
Source organism: Apotomis capreana (assembly GCA_947623375.1). NCBI lineage: Eukaryota > Metazoa > Arthropoda > Insecta > Lepidoptera > Tortricidae > Apotomis > Apotomis capreana. The sequence goes on from OX392514.1 coordinate 11,219,061, forward strand.
AACACTAACTACGATTAAATGGGGGCTTCATTCGTCTCGGTTTAGCGATGATGCTGTAATTGCGTCAATGTTATGTACTTGGTTAATTTTGATTTGACGACGATGTTTCATAGACTTAAAATACAATTTAAAACTTAGAAGTATTCAGAATTAGGAGGCATACTCCTTCTGTAGCAATAAAATATGCATATTTTAAGATATAAAAATCAGTTCAGCACTGATTTCTCCAATACGTGCACGATTTACAACTTTAAGCGCCTTCTATCTGAAATGATACATATACATACTTTCGCGGGCTATGTTAGATTCTGCAAAACAGTACACGACTAGCGTTTAACACCCCTGTCTTAGAAGAACTCCAAATGCGCGAATCCTACATACATTATAAATAACCCTACGGAACACTTGGGAAGATCTAAAAGCGGACGAGTCCTTGACTGTCGTCCAAATTAGGAAGGCAGTAAAAACATATGAAGGTCGTACACCGTTACTGCCTTCTTATTTTGCGTAGCTGTTGAGCTTCTTTACGACTCAGGGATTAGAGCGAGGCGAGTCAAAACGCTCCAAACCTGAACACATAATGAACCATTTTCTTGCCCAACCTCCTATCTCACTCATTTATGTATATGTAGAACCAACTTCACGCCTCTTGGAGTTGAGTTCATACTTCTACAGAACCTCACAAAGGTATGCGAGGGTTGTGAATAGCGGTTGGTATCTTTCGACTGAAGGAGGTAATGCTCTTCGAGCCGCTTTTCTCCGTATTATCTGTGAGAACAAACCTTTAAAATGGCTGCCAGTTTTACATGACAAGTAATAATGAAATTTTAATCAACTGCCGAGTTTATCAATTTCGATGCAACGAACGCGGTGATAAAGCCTTTCGACAAATTAATTAGCATGGAATTCTGTACATTTTAATGAAACGTGTTCTTAGCTCCATAGAATAGGAACTTTAATTAAAATTCTGAGACAGTTGAAATAACGAATAGTGAGTACTTAGTAAGGAGATTATACTTCAGACTTCAGTGAAATTGCAATGTTCGTGATATAAATTTAGTTCTACCTTTTTGTTAAAGAACATTATGTATTTTGAGTCCTTCCGGTGACGCAGAACAAAATAGCCTATAATGGTGACCTCTGAGCTGAGAGAGAACATTCATTAATACGGGATTTGATGACAGTTGAAATCAGCGATTTTTTTGAAACTTCAAAATCGTTAAATCGGTAGGTACTGTTTTGTGTTTTAATGAAGATACTGGCTTATGACGTAATAATTTATCAATTCATTCATCAATCAGTAGTTAACACACGTCATATTACAGTTTTTTGTTCAATTAAAAATTGTATCATTTCCAAAATTTTGAGGTTTATTTTATTCTCTGTATTTTTTCCATGTGTGTTCAATGGTGAGAGTGAAATATTTTATTTTAATTTTTGTTAAATGATCGTTTTGCAACTGGCGAATGGGAAATTATTGCAAGTGGCGTGGCGTCCAATATAACTTGAAACCCATCGACTTCCTTAAAATTGACCACTTATTATTGGAACCCAAGTAGGTACTCAAGGTTAACTTTTCTATTACATTCATTACTGAATATTAACTGACTGACTTCAAGAGAAATCTGAACAAATATATTTCCGTATTAAACATAGATTCGCATTAATGTGCAAGAATAGGATTTGTAGTATTCATGAAGTCGTTTAAATTTGAACACTAAGCAAGTGACATCTGAATTTCCTTGTTTCCGACCACGAAAAATAGTTAGTGCCGTTTTTCTTGATCTGATCACACTTATTTTCTAGTCGAGTAGCTACGGATGATTATCAAAAAAAATACCTATCGCCTTATTCCATTTATTTTTCCTTACAGAAAGAGCATCATTGAACACAAATAAGGCGTAACGGAACTACTTATAGGGATATAACGCAATTAACGTATGACGCCCAAGGCGGTGCGGTATGATTGAACCCGAGTCCCGTAGTCATGGGGTGTGACGAGCTTAATAATGTTGGTAATCTTGCTTATTAATGCACTGGGATTTACAAAGGAAAATACTTCAGGACCAGTAACAAAGGTTTTCTTTATACACCGTGACCGTTAATAACCCGAAAGATTTAAGTTAACGATACTTAGAGCCTAATAAGAGTACATAAACTTATGTAACATAATATAGTCCAAAAACTCATAATTAGGGAGATATAAATTATTTAAAATAAATCGTAAGTTATAAAATCTCCAGTCTAACACACCCTAAAAGGCGTGAGCATATGACGTAGCCACCTACTTCTTTTACACGTAGACGCACTAATTGCACGGTTGTTAGCCAGTTTCATAATGAAGTTTGGTATCTATCTACAAAAAGGTTTTACTATCGAAAATATTTTCATCGTGATTCATGCTCACTCACTGTTCTTCAACTTGAGTTTCTCAACTAAAGACTTGTTCACAAAGAAGCGGGCAATTAATATGATTTAATTTGTAGTGAAATAGTAATTTAATTAAGACACATAATTAGACCCATGTTGATATAACATTATTTACTCGTATTGTCGTCAAAAATACGTGGTTTAAATCGTTCGGGTTATTAACGGCCACGGTGTATAAGAGCTTCATTAAGCAATGAACCCATCCGTCCACTCTAGGATTTTTATCAAATTTCAAGCTGAAAAACCTTTGCTACTTCATCAGTTGTTAGTAAAATGATGGTGTAGGCACACGTATTGATCAGAGCTCTGATGATTCTAAATATTAAGTAGTGTTACTGTTACTATCTTCTATTTTCAACACTAATAAATGGTGTCAACTTATATTCCATTTATTTTTCCTTTCATAAATAGCATCACTGAATACAAGGAAGATGGAACTACTAATGGGGATATAACGCAATTAACGTATGACGCCCAAGGCGGTGCGTTATGAATGAACCCGAGTCGCGTAGTCACGGGGTGTGACGGGCTGAATTGATACAGTTAATGCTCATGAAAGAGTATTTTGTGGCGTTAATAATGTTCGTAATCTTGCTTACCTAATATCTTGGTTATCGCCGTGATTTTCTACAAAAATACTTCGGGGACATACACATAAAATATATAGATTTTGGGATAAGACACGAGTTCACACAGGTACAAGGATTGAACGCTCAAAGTAAAGGCAATGTAGCGAGAGCGAGCTATGCTCGGAGTTTATTTGCTTAATCGAATTAAAAATTCGCAGGAGAACTAAAGTCATTGTTCATTGACATATAGTTTTGAGAGTTGCCCGACTACAGTAGTCAGTGGTGTAGTGCGTATTGCTTGTAGAATCGATATGGTCGTTTATGCAGAAAGGTAGTGCGTTTCGGAAGACGCAGCGTGGACAGGCCATCAACCAGGTGGACAGGTGATCCGGATAGGATCGTGGAAAACCGTTGGACGGAGGTTGCGCACGACAATTTAATTCCATTTGAAGTATAATTTCTAATGATGATGTTATATTTTGTACTTTAGCCGACTGAAGCTTAGGCGACTTTGACATTAGCTATGACGCGGAGCATGGGGTGGCAAATTAAACGCTGTATCTAATCTCACGTAAAAAGAGCGCAGTCAATCTCATTGCGAGTATAAATAACTACTGCGTAATGAGTTTGAGACTGTTTTAAGTAGGTATATGAAATGAAGAATCTTAGTTTGTATAAAAAAAGAGTCTGTAAAACACACCGCTCGACCCTACAACTATTCTTAACTTCCTAACTCCGTAACGTGGGTAATGTGAAAGCGTCTTTAGAAACTGATATGGCGTCTCACCTCAGTCTACCGGAGTCACCCAATAAACATTTCTATAAAGAAAATTCCGCGTCTTAAGAAAAAATATTAATGTTGTCGCGTACGTAACAACATTGAAGTGGGATATTATCATGATATTATTTAATAAATGCCAGAGGACAATCTTAGACAAATCGATCTAGTCCCAAATTAATCAAAGTTTGTACTATTCACAGTACCAACTATAGAGGATAAAGATGATAAATAATATTTCTGGTAGCCCTCTGTGGTTTTACTACTTTATTATTACTTTTAGTTTTTCGTTTTCAAATGATGTTTTCCGGAAGCGAGTAGTTACAAAAAAAAATTAGAATAGGTGTGCCAATAACATTTAAAGGTTTACTATGCGAGTACATTTCGGGAGCTCTTTGTGTTTTAGATACTTATTTCGTTGAATGTTTCATTTGACCGAAAAATAATTTCGCTGATTTTTTTATAATTTTTTCATAATTATTGCAAATATCATATTATTGATTAGGTTAGGTTAGGTTAGGTTTGTTTTATAACAATCTCAAATAGTTTACGGCTGCAAAGAAAAATACTTTCTACGAAATGATTTTTCGACGAAAAATAATTCTAGGAATAGACCCGGAAATCTTATTAAGATTCCATCATCAGATTCTGACCTCATAGATTGCCATGCTCATTTGCTCATGGTTGGTGGCAAACAAAAAGAAGAAAGAGTAAAAATAAAAGGCAAATATCCTAACGAACTGAGAATGATTTTTTCTAGTCTGTTAAAAAATATTAGTCGCCAAACAAGAACTCATACCTACTTTTTTCTCACATCTCTTTTCCCCTCCTAAATTGCCTTATATCTTTTCCACCGCCATTCTTCTTATTTATGAATAGAAATATGTGAAAATATATTTTCCGTAAAATGTGTCACTATGCGAGCTCCTGTCGCATGGCAACCGTATTTTGTTTATCCCTTGCGAATCGCGTTATTCTTTATCCACATCCACCTACACTTGCGTACAAGCAAAACAAAGATAGTGATTTTTACATGATCAAAAGTAATAAGAAGAACGGAAAAACATTATTTAGTAACAATCCTATACCTTTACTGCGGATAGACGGACACAGTCACACATATGAAAAAGTCGAAACTTTAATTTCTGTAGAACCCTAAAATTTACAAAATGATATTAACTAAGCAAGGTAAATTAGCGTTTCGTATAGGTAGCCTACCAAGCGTCGGTCCGGCCCAGGAATAGTGGAGCATCATACGGCAATAATGTGCATACGTCATAATTAAACGTCAATAGCTATTTGTCAAGGATTTGTCACTAACCAAATTCAAAATATTATTACCTAACCGGAATGCTGCTCAATCCTTTGTTCTAATTGCAAAATAAATACGGAATCCTATTGAAAAAAAAAACTTTACTTTCAAGATTGTAGACAGTTTTGGCTTTATTATGCAAAAACTACTTGAAGTTTGCGGAATATTTAGTCCCGTTTCCTCTCTGTTTATATCAGTGACATTCACCGACTATCAACATCAGTTACCAAAAATTTGTCGTTGCCAGTAAAATAAATCCCACCAAAAACATTCTGTAAAAAACTAGCCAAGTCTCGATGGAGCTGCTTGTTTATCTCTAAAAAGTAATGAAATCTAGACAAAATCGTACCAAGTCTAAGGTTCCTTACTGCGATTTCTTATTACTAGACTAGGCCGTTGAAGGGTACACCAGTATGGGATATTATCTCGCTTAACAAACATAGGTAGTTACAACAGATATAACATTACGTGTAAACAAAATTGACTTGTAGCGGTTCTGGCGACAGATTGGTGCAATGGTGTCATGGAGCACCTGGTTTTGTACCCTTGTGTACCCTTCAACGGCCAAGTCACACAACATTAACTATAATAATAAAGAAATCGCAGTAAGGAACCTTAGACTTGGTACGACTTTGTCTAGATTTCATTACTTTTTAGAGATAAACAAGCAGCTCCATCGAGACTTGGCTAGTTTTTTACAGAATGTTTTTGGTGGGATTTCACTTATTTTTGTAGAAACGTGGGCATATTGTTTTATAACAACCTGCTAATTCACTTTAGCAAACCTCACGAAATAATAAGCGAAATCAACGAAATGCAAATAATCCTCCTAATCCCTAGCAAACGTTTCCTAGCGCAGTAGAAGAATGTCGTGAACGATTGTAACGCGGCCGGTTGCCACTTCGCCATATGAATATTATCGGAAAAACAAACGACGGCGCGTTTTAAAATACAGTCAGCTCTAGCGACGTGTGCGGGTATCACCGCCACTCTTAGTCCAATGCATTATATTTTGACCAAATGAGCGAAATTAATATTTTGGTGTAATTTGTTTATTTAATTTGTGTAATGTTCGAATAGAATAAAGTTAATCGTTCGACTATTTCTTCTTGTAAACTTGCAAGTATAAGTATAAAAGCCAGTCTAGTCTTGTCCAGAGTTTTCCTTTAATTTTATTTATATGCGTATTAAAAGCAGAAGAGGAGGCATTCGCCCAGCGGGTACGTATTAAAATGCCGAAGTTCAAAATACCGAATATCATAAGACCAATGGACGGAAGGCCGAAAATTAAAATGTCGAATGTTTATTTGACCGAAAGTTTAAAATCCCGAAAGAACGTTTGATCGAAAGCATGAAATACCGAATATTATAATCCCGAAGACTGTAATCCCGAAGAATGTAATCCCGAAGACTGTAATCCCGAAGATTATAATCCCGAAGATTATAATCCCGAAGACTATGATCCTGCCTGAAGGTTGTAATCCGGAATAATTTTTAAACTCTCGAGAATTATCTCGTATTTCTGTAGTCTTACAGATTCTAATGTTTATTTTATACAAAGAAAATATTAACCTAAATTACGTAACCTACTTGCCTACTACTATACTTACTATTTATAAGTGAACTCTTCTGTGGCGAGCGTAGGTGCCGCACTTTCTTACGCTAGGGCGGAGGGGCTGAACATCCCGCAGCACCGGAGCAGATCGGTTCCACGGAAAAGTCAGATTAGTTTGTGTCCTGACACTTTTAAAGTGCTCATTGACTTTCGGGATTATAAAATTTCGAGATTTCAAAAATTTCGGGATTATGAAATTTCGAGATTTTGAACTTTCGATTTTCTGAAAATAGGTGATTTGAGCTTCGGTTTATCGAATAGCGACTTTTTGAACTTTCGGTATTTTGACCATCGGTATTTCAACTGTAGGTATTATGAACTTTCGGGATTGTAATACGTAACCCGCCCAGCTGTGGGACGCTATAGGCTAGATTAAATTAGAAGATGTGTCCCACTACGCTGGATTATTGCAATGACAGTCGATTTTTTTATGTACCAATAGTAGAAGGGGGCATTACCATATCTCTAATACAGCTGAGACCAGCTGAGGGTTCTTCATCAAATAAATAATAAATAAATAAATATCGGACAACCTCACACAAATCGATCTAGTCCCAAATTAAGCTCTAGAAGGCTTGTGTTATGGGTACTAGACGACCATATACATACTTATATAGATATATGTATATACTTAAATACATAGAACAACCATGACCCAAGCACAAATATTCGAGTTCATCACACAAATATTTGCCCTGGCCAGGACTCGAACCCGGGACCGCCGGCTCAGTACGCAGGTGTTTACAAACCGAGCCAAGCGCGTCGTCAAAATACTTCAGACCTTGGATTTTTGACATCAAATGAAGCGGCCCACCAAGTTGAATATTAAAATACTTAAACGGGTTTACTTACGTCGTAGAAATCGAATAACACTCGACATGTTTCGAATCGGTACGCGATCCATCATCAGAAGAGACGATCAGTCGCGACGGCGGCCAACCGAACACAACAAGTTGAATATTTTTTGTAAAGGCGGTATGTCTATCTCTAATAGTTTGGAGAGATCTTCGATTATCCTAGTTTTTAGGGTTCCGTACCCAAAGGGTAAAAACGAGACCCTATTACTGAGACTTCGCTGTTCGTCCGTCCGTCCGTCCGTCCGTCCGTCTGTCACCAGGCTGTATATCAAGAACGGTGATAGCTAGACAGTTGAATTTTCACAGATGATCTATTTCTATTGCCGCTATAACAACAAATACTAAAAATAAAATAAAATAAATATTTAAGGGCTCCCATCAAACTTGTTTTATGGTACGGAACCCTTCATGCGCGAGTCGGACTCGCACTTGGCCAATTTTTATAGTTTTCGCTTTATGTGGCCATTAAACTCTAACTATGTACCAAATTTCAGGTCTCTAAATTTATGGGAAGTACTAGTTCTTTACTGATGATCATGAGTGAGTGAGTGAGTGAGTGTCGTAAATGCGAAACTTTGCTTTCGCTTAACTTCGGAACTAAATGACCTACAGACTTGAAATTTTGGATTTTAAGTATGTGATTATAGCTTACTAGATGTCGAAAATTTCTGCGTTCTGGTCTTATCCAGAGGTGCTCAAATAGGGGCCTGAAAATGCGGCGAAATGGTTCCAGTAAAGGATGGTACGGCAGTGTTTGCTTCGCGCTCGACTTGGTGGGGGCACTGCCGTGCCCCCCGATTAGTACCACTAAAAATCAGCAAAATGGTGTCGGTTGTAAAACTCCCTGTTGGGCTATACTTTCTACAAATTAGCCTTACTGAGTCAAGACTAATTGGAAGACAAATTACCTTCGCGTTAAGTACTCGCCTGTGAAACTTCGCGACAGTTGAATCAGCCCACAAACAGTTAATAATGTACAAACTAAGTTCTCGCACTCGAAACACCTCATTATTAGCTCTACGGGACGTAAGTAACCTTTGAAATAACAACACGATCCTTTCGTCAACATATATATTTTAACATCAATATCTTAAACCGTTTAAACAGTTAAAAAAATCTAGATAAACCAGCACGCAAAAGAAAACTAGTCGGATGAAACTCATATCCCAATCTCAACTCTATCCAATTTTTCAAATCTCTCTTTCTATCTCTCTAGTGTCAGGTTTTACCGCCCGTTTTTCCAGTCCCCTACTCCCACCAACCTTCTCTCTCCTTCAACTCTTCGTGGTTCTAACCTCGCGGACGTCAGCAAACTTGACGATGAAATTACTATTGTTTCTGACAAGTGTACCTTACAGAAAAAAGTAATTGCTGTATTTATTAGGCTGTCGTCGTAATTATCACAATATTATAATGGTCTGGTACTAACTGCGACGAGAATGTTATACTTTAAATTAAACGTGTCCATCTATCCTATACCTATAGGAATTTCACTTCAGCAGGTCATATGCTGCTATTGCTACTGATTACTGACTATTTTTCTAGTATTAGGAATCTGAATAACACGTTTACACTCACGTGAAATTGTCAGGAACGGCCCGACATGTTTCGAACTCGTATGGAGCTCTTCATCACATTATTCGCTTAATACAATAATTAAATATGTCTCACGAAAGTTTTAATAAAACTATCTCACGGATTAGATGAAACCCCATCGCGCCGGTCGGGCACAGGCTCGGGGTATTACCCCAACAGATGCGTTGTTTTCGATTTAATTTCTCAATTTGTTAAATGAAACACGTAATATGTGCTTCTAAAATTTTACGGGTTGCCCACAATTTTCAACACAAAAACCAGACGCGTGTAACGTAGAACCTCTTACTTTTTTGAAATAGGTTAAAATGTTGGAACACTAATCATGAAAAAAGGGATGTATATTCACGTAATAGTTACACCTATTGCGCTATTTTATAGTTAATCCATGTTGAAAGTTACAAAATAGTAATAAAAAGGGCTTCCAATATACGTCCAACCTGTACCCTTATTCTGATTAATCTAAGTATTAGGAATTCGAATAGTAGCCGCATTAGATCAAAGCAAATACTAGGCACGGCTAGGTTAGGTAGGTGTGAAACCACACCGCGCTCGCGGCATAGCCCTAACTAGAACGCTATTTAATTTCAAAGTTTAGACAATCAGGCTCGGTAACTACGGCTTCATTAACAGTTACAGTCTTGGCACTTATTCAACGGAACTATGTGATATATTTAAATAAGCAATATCATGGAATTATATTGGAATTAGTTTAGTACAAGCTTTTATTTAGTTTCAACAAAAACAACAACAACAACAACACCAACAACAACAACAACAACAGCGGTGTCGATCTGTGTGTTATCAAATCTTGCTAGTTAAATTTGATCCACTAGGTATACTAAACTTCTGCACAATCGGTGTAGGTAACTTTGATGACAATACAATAATATGGCACGATGGATCTGGTCTAATAATATATAATATAATATTACAAAATACAGTCAGCTATAAAACCTTGTCACAAACATTAAAATAATGACATAGACTTCAAAAAGGGCAAGGATATCTATTCGGCATAATTATATTTTTTTCTCAAACATCCAAGAAAATGTCGTTCTTATGATCGTGGTAATAGAACACGAAATTCGTCTTTGTATAAATAGCAATTGTTGAAAATTCGTTCTAATTTCAAATTAGAGGTCAATAAATGAATTTCATACAACCTTATTGGCCGTGGCCAACAAAGAGATTGTCTTTTGTTTCAGTGGGGTTTATTTATTTTATTGATAATCTATGGCATACTGCCAATAAAAAAAAAACGTTGTTTGTGCATGTATATTTCCGTTTTATTTCTTAAAACAGATACTCAATAAAATAAACAAGGAATCACGTTTATTAAAAAAAATATGACAATATCTAATTAATAAGGTGTTGTCATTTTTTTATAAATAGAATCATCTTAAAATTTGGTGGCAAAAACATTACCCCAACATCTTAAAAAAATAAATTTGAAAAAAGTAAAAAGTTGGCGGGAATAGTAAAAATATATGAATATATAAGTTGAACATTTGCATTATTTCCTTGGAAGCACTATACAAGCCTCGGCACGAACAGGGATTGTCGGCCTCGTATCTCTAGATCTAGATCTATTACTACTCGGCCAACAATTCCCTATTTCGCGGCCTCTGCAGTAATGTATGTATTATTATTTTTTTAATGTTTAAACATTCATTACTATTTTGAAACTTTCAACATAACTCCGTAATTTATGGACCGTTTACGGTCTAAAAGCGGCCAGTTTAATATATATTATTTTGGCAAGGCGAATACGATTTAGGAAAAACGTCTAATGACGTCATATTGAGCGAGAATAATACAATTAATTCAATGTTAATTTGGCAAACTTGAATGCTTATACTAACGAATCATATTAAAATGTCTTCACTATCATCTTTTAAGTGCACAGTGGAATTCCTGCCCAGATCTCGTATAGAATTCTGTGTCAAATGTCGAATTGAGACCCTTAGCTATAATTGTAGTTAGTATTCACAGTATACTAGACTAATTAAGTCAGGCATTTTGTACCCACGGAAATCCGAGTGACCCGAAACTTTGGTAATTACAATTATGTAATCATAACCTGGTAATTAGGAAGGAAAATAGCTCCCAGGCGAACGTTAATATAGTTTAATTAAGACCGTGGGCGTAACGGAAAGAAAACCTGCACAAAGTAAAAGTCAAGTCGGTTGAACCGCGAAAATTTTCATTAGAAATTTATGTTAATTTGCGACGAGCGAATGAAATGCCGCCAGGTTGAATTAACGAAATGAAATTGTTTGTTCACGGCTCTCCTGATAAGGCGAATTGAGCGGTGATGCGTGATAATAGGACTATGTTTTGCGAGTACCAATATAATACGCTAGCACCGTCACACCTTCCACGGATCTCGATCCGGGCCTGCGGGGCGGCGGAGACGGCTGAAAACCGCAAAATAAACAAATACCAGGGTCTTGGCTCTCAATACCACTTCACCGCATTTGGTGTCGAGACCCTGGGCCCGTGGGGTCCAAGCGCTAGAATTCTTTTTAAAGAGCTTGCGAAACGGCTCATCGACACCACTGGTGACCAAAGGGCTGGCAGCTTCCTCGCTCAGCGTCTTAGTATAGCAATACAGCGAGGTAATGCTGCCAGCGTCTTTGGTACAATGCCACGGGGGCCATTTTTAGACTTAGTTTAGATTTAGTTTTAGATTTAGATAAGACTTATTTTAATTGCTTACTTGTTGTTTATTTTGTTGTGTTATATTTTGAATAAGAATGGTATATAAGGAATATATTATGCAATATGTCCATATGTTCAATGAGGATATACCCAAAAATTAAGACCCAATTTATAAAAATAAATTTGTAAAATTGTAGGCTATTTTAAGGTAATATGTTCATTCGTTTGCTAATTAGATACGTTGAATTTTTAGTAAGTATTTTGTGATGAACTCTCTACTGTACCTACTGCAAAACGGTACGGTCAAGTGAAATTCGATAATAGATTTTCACGTCATATTGTCACAATCTAATCGTGTAATTCGGTATAAAAGCTCGATCACAGAAATGGTTTCTGAATTAAAATATTATCTGAGCCTTCGGCAACTATTACAGTAACCGTTGAGGTTGACTGACTATAGGCGATATTATAATACGTTTAAGTTAAGGGATTTAAAAAAAAACGATGAATATACTGCGTTCTGCAGGCGACCTGTGTCCACGGACATTCTGCCGGTTTCTGTCAGCTCCACACCGGGGAACGGAAAACTCGAACAACTTTTCCAAATTAACAACTTTTCAGTCCCCGCAGTAAATTCATTTTTATTCAACGAACATTTAACTGGTATTAGTGTCGGCAAAGCATATTTCAATTCTTCCCGTGAATTATTAATCAACTTGCGTTGCATAAATTTAAATAAAAAAATTCAAATGATTCTTGGCTGGATTCGTGATTACTTGCAATGTCTCCAGGATTGACTTCATAATATTCCTATTCAATTTGAATTATGTGACCTGAAGAGGAGCCACTTGAGAGTAATCAGTTTAATTTAAGCTGCCGTCTGAGCCTCAGTTTGCGAGATCGTTAGTTACTTCATTAAAGCACCCTGTGTCTTTTTATGACTATGCCCTTTATTAATGGCTAACATTAAATTTATATAAGACATTATATTTTTAAATAGTGTTAACTAAACATTGTCGCATACAATTCCGCGATTATTATCCATTTAAATAAACTCATTTGCAATATTGGAACAAAAAAAAATACCGATTTCGCAATAAATTATTTAATTTCACTTTCGTAGAGCGATTGCATGCTCTAATATAGACCACGCCTGGTGACAACCAAAACTCACTAAATTTCTGTCACTGCTCTTCAAAAGCTTGTATTTAATAAGTGGATTGACACCAAGATCCGAGCTTCCTTTAAGTAGGTATTTGTTACTTAGTGAGATGATTTGCTGAATAACAATCGCGGAGTTGCATCGATTCTTCCTGATTTCTATCATCAAGTGTCAATTTTGACAACCATGGGATCATCCAGATCATTTAAGATAGTCTTGAATAAAAAAATGGCGAATAAAGACAATGTGCTGAGAATAGAAAATCGAAACATTCGCGTCGACTAAAGAATATCATTACAAATACAATAGAAACGTGATGAATATGTGTATATTAATATTTGCGCTATTGCAAGCTAGGAAGTGAGAATAGGTATTCGCCCACTCCACTATTGTCCGTCTCAGCCCGGGGGGAAAGTTAAGGATCAAGGAAATCCTTCCTTTGCTCCGGGTAGTCGAAGTGTGAATACCCCTTACCCGAGAAACGTCTCCTGAATATTAATCTTTGCAATTATTCGGGTCGAGTGCTGCGTAAAAATATAGAACTTTCTACAGCATAATTAGGTACTGGAGATTTTTCACTGCTAATTGAAAAATCCAGCTGTACGCGAATTTTGGACAGCGGAGTCCTTTTGTTTGTTTTGTTTACTCTATTAATGAAAGTGCCTTAATGGATGTCAGTGTTCGCGACAAACGAAATATAGAGTGGGTCTGACTTGAAAGCTATTCTATTTGCAGAAAGAAAAACACGTCTAGTGTGATATCAAGTTCCATTTATAAAAGAGGAATTCGTTTAAAATTTCAATGAGCTGCTTTTTAAAATTACCTCAACGCAAACTCTTCTCGGTATTCTCTATGGAATAAAGTTTTGACGCTGATTTTTCCAACTGGTTATCTAGAAAGACAATTCAGCGCTCCATCCAGTCTTTGGTATGGAATGCGACAAATTTGATCATAATTTTCCCAAACTTGGTTTAGCTGCCATCTGATTTTCAGTTTGTGGAATCGTTACTTACTTTGTTAAATCACTCTGTGTCTTTTTATGACTATGTTTTCGTTTCTGTTGGTTCTAGATTGTGTCTTGGGTCAAGATTTAAGATTAGGTTCTCCTTAATAAATCTTAAATAATCTAGACAGCGTCTTATTCTTTTATTCTGGAACGTACGTGCACGTGTTATTTGGTTGACGTGAGGTGGATTGAACTGAATAGATGTCCTCAGCTTAATAATGAATCGAGTTTTATTTGCGTACAAGTCTTTGCCTTTTTCTAGGCCAAGTCTTATGCAAATATGATATAAACATTAAAATAACAATTGAGAATGAAAATATTCAAAACCGAATCATGAGTAGTCAGATATTGGACTGTGTCGCGGCCATGATAAAATGCTAGTTATTGAACACGATATGAGGATAGCAAAAATGTTTGTTATAAATTGGACTTTTATACAGATTTAGAGTATACAGCTACAAACTGTCTGACTTTATTCAGAAATAGTTTAGTGTTGGGTGATTTTCATAAATAACTCGAAAAAAAAATTACGATTAAGAGCTTATAAACGACAGCCAACGACTAAATCACAGCAGTAGTGTACAGGAACAAGTAAGTACTAGTGTTGCCAAGCTATCGCATTTAGGATCAGTAAGCGCGCATAATGTGGAATAAATTATGTGTAAATTGAGTTTAAGAGTGAAGGCTGCTTTTCCTTTAAACATCGTGTGACAAAAGATCATCATAGGACTATTAAACCGCTAAATGGACCAACCATCATCAAAATTGGTCGACGAAAGTATCTAAATAGTCAACAATTATAGATATTTACTTTATCTTACCGTATGTGTATAGCAACAAGTTCAAGTGATGCCAAGCTATTGCGTTCAGGATAAGTAGGCGCGCGTTGCGTGAAGAAAAATGGAGTAGGTATAATATGAGTGTAATGACTTGATACATCGCTTGATAATAGTGACCATCGTACATTCGAAACCGGCAAAGAGCTTGTCCATCCATAATGCGAAATTGGCAGATGAAAGCTTCTAAACGACAGCTAACGACTACAGCTACATTATCTTAATACTAAACAGCAACAAGTACGAATGTTGCCAAGCTATCGCGTTCAGGATCAGTAGGCGCGCGTTGGCGTTGCGTGGAACGTGCGACCTATCGAGGGTAGAAATGAGGAGCAATATCTTACAAAGGAGAGTTTTTTTTAACTGCCCAGGGGCAAGCAGTAGCGCTAGAGTGGCAAGATAGTAAAAAATTCCAAGTCTTACACGGAGTGAACAGTGTCGAATTGAAACTTTTAATATTATCGGTGACTAGAGTATTTCCGGTTTAGAATTCCTTTAAGTATATACAGGCAAAACGCATAATTTAAAAACCGTTGTTAAGTGACGTAACTGATTTCAGTCACGCCACCAATTTAGTAGCGCCTCCAATTTAACACCTTTCAGCAGACACTTTTAAAATTTTGCATAAAAATATTGCTCCTCCTTTCTACCCTCGACGGTGCGCTGTTAACATCCGAAGCGATATGACGCATCCGTTTTATTATCTATTTGCTCGAAACACCACTAAATCGTTAGATCAACAGATGCTACTTCGGTCGACAGTTGTGGTTTACTTTTTTATTAATTTGGCCGATTATATCGAAGTCATCTTCTAGTTTTTTTTAATAAAGATCGACGTACAAATAAAAAATAAATTGCACTCCCCCGGGGTCCCACGTGGTCGCTCGTATGTAGTGGTGATAATGTGAAAGGCATTTTCTCATACATGGCGGTAAGGTTAAACACTTTTAAATAATAATGGGTAGAGGGATCGAAGCGGATAGGGAGATTTAATTGTCTATGGTCGATTGTTTGAGACCTTGGACAGGCAATCTTAAATCAGGTTCGATTCCCAGCGTGAACCAAGGCGCAATTTATTTATTATCAGCGTTTTTGTATTTTTATCGCATTAAAAACATTTCCCGTGAATCGGTTAAATTCTATCAGGGTTATTGAGCTATTCAAATCGTTAATGTCAATGTAGATTTGGCGGTCGGCCAGCCCTCGCGCATAAAAAGTTCATTAATCATCTGAAGGCGACGCCCAGTATAATTGATTTAATATAAAACCTTTTTGTAACGGCATCCGTGCTTCGATGCACGAATCGACTTCATTATCTCAGGCTGAATAGAAATGCCCGATTGTACCAAATCTACAAATGTACATAACCCGGTAGGTATAAGGTTTTAGCGTCCGTCCTAGTGAGGGACCTCTAGCTTTAGATAAAATCGGTTGGATAGTTTCTGAGCTGAAAATTCAATTGTACATTGGCCATGGAATATTCTGTTCAGCAATTCCAGTAAATGAGCAGATTTGTTTTTGCATATTTCTTTATTTCTTCCGTGAAAATTGGTTAGTACCTATTTGGTATTAGTTAGGAGTAGTTTGTCATTCTAGAAGTAAGTATAAGAAAATAGTCATTTATGATAAGTACAAGTGTGTAAGGTATGTGCTTTCAGACCAGTGTCATGATTCTATACAAGTCGGAGATTGTCTTACACAAGTGTATCATACAATTTTTTACTATACTATACTATAAAATATTTTTTTTTCTTTGGAAAGATTTCTATTTAGCCAGTAGGAAGCTGTTTCCAACATTGTGTGCTTCTGGAATAACATTTTCCGGATTTAAATTTATTTACACACTCCGACTTCTAAATATTACAATATTATTATTCCATTCCAGATAACTTCTGATTCCGAAGAAGCAAAACATTTGATACATTCATAATTAATGTGGCAGCTATAATTAATTCACTTTGATGTGGACACCCGAAAACTTTACGGAAGTACGCCTCGCTTTCGACGCGTTCGTCTTTATAACTAATAGAGAATATGCATTAAGTTGGAATTTCTTATTATTTTAGTAGTACCGCATCACAAACGCTAAATTGAATCAAATAATAAATCACCATAATTATGTTACTAACTATTTCATAAAACTGCATCAAGTCAATCATATTTTCCAATTTTCAGTGACACTTTTTCACTATCAAGTTGTTCACACATAAACGTATAGGTACCTACCTAATATGTCGTGGCGTCACAGTTACGAGCTTTTTAGGGTTCCGTAGCCAAATGGCAAAAAACGGAACCCTTATAGATTCGTCATGTCTGTCTGTCCGTCTGTCCGTCTGTCTGTCCGTCTGTCCGTCCGTATGTCACATCCATTTTATTCCGAAACTATAAGAGCTATACTGTTGAAACTTGGTAGGTAGATGTATTATGTAAACCGCATTAAGATTTTGATGCAAAAATAAAAAAATAATAATAAATATTGGGGGCTCCCCATACTTAGAACTGAAACTCAATTTTTTTTTTTCATCAAACACATACGTGTGGGGTATCTATGGATAGGTCTTCAAAAATTATATCGAGGTTTCTAAAACATTTTTTTTCTAAACCGAATAGTTTGCGTGACAGACGCTTCCAAAGTGGAAAAAAGTTGGTCCCCCCCCTCTAACTTCTAAAATAAGAAAATGAAAAATCTAAAAAAAACATATGATGTACATTACTATAAAAACTACCAACGAAAATTGTTTTGAACGAGATCTAGTAAGTAGTTTTTTTTAATACCTATTAATACCTAACTTTGCACCTAATTTATATTGGGCGCTATACATACCAGGTGCAAACTTAACTTAACCACCTAGGGATGGAAAGTGTTTGTACGGAACCCTCGGTGCGCGAGTCCGACTCCGGTTTTTTTATTGAGCGTTTTCAGCGCTCAGTAGCCAAGTCTGATTTAAATTCCGTTTATGAATTTAGTACCCTAATCACATTTCTCATTTGTATGAAAATCGAATTTAATTGATACTTACGATATATATTCTATGTTGCTATGTTCGGAATATCATAAGACTCGTTTAATATTAATCTCCCGTTAATGAATCTCTCACGATTCCTTTTCGCTGTGTAAACAATGTGAATAGCAGATCAAAGGGGACGATTCAGAGGGTGTCAGGCGTGAGCAAGTGGCGCTGGGAAGGAATGTGACGGCAATGAACAACCTGCGCGCGGATCACTTTTATTTCGCTTTTTTTACATATTATTTGATTGTAATATATTCTTCGGTTTCAGCGACTTTGACACATTTAATTAATAGTACATTACTGCAGACGCCGGGAAATAAGGGCTTGCCGGCTGAGTAGGTATAGACGGCCGACCGTAAGGGAGGCCGTCTAGTGATACGAAGCCGGCAAGCCCTTTTCACGGCTAAGGCATGTATAGTGCTTTTCTCAAACATATGCAATGAAATAAAAAAATACATCACTCAAAAAACAAATTTTATATCGCGGTAACCGAAGACAATAAATCCGTGATTTTTCAAAATTGCCGCCGTTTTTTACTGACAATTTAGGCTTGCTACACTATATACATATTTATTATTATACTACTTTTTCGTTACATTTATAACTTGGGTTGAAATTAAAATAAGATTCATTCCAATTGAAGTTAGTACAGCGGATCGCTTATAACTTATAAGATAAAACACGTTTTTGAACGAAACTTTAGGACAGACATTTTGTCAATCAATTGTCTGTGACATCTGACTGACATTATAACCTTTCTTCTTTCTTTCATTTATGATGTGTAAAGTTACAACAATTTGAAAAAATTATCAAAATATCACATAGATCCGCCGATCTAACATATATATTGCATATTACGTTCTACAAGGAAACAAGAGAACAACCTAGCATTACCTATAGATATAGATAGGCAGCTGTATTCTACATACACACTATTAATATCACCATGGATTTGTACATGCTAAGTGCACAGAACTTTTTAAAGGTACGTAACTATTATTTTTAAAACAGATTATTAACAAAGTTTTTGACAAATTTAACTGATATTAAATGACGCATTCGACATATGGGGGCAATTGCTTATTGATTTTTTTATTGTTTTTCCAGGTACACTGATATTAGTTAGCTGTACTTCCGAAACTGGTCTTGGCTGTGATAATGTAGCTGACTGTTGATTCTGCTGAGATGGCAAAGGAGGCTGAGGATCTGATCTACCGCGTGGTGACTGTGGATCATGAATTTGGCTGTGAAAATGAAAATGAAAAATAAAAATTATCAACTGGCAATATATGTGCTAGGAGATTTTGGCGGTGGACTATGATGCTTAATGTAAACAGGAGGGTCACGGAAACCGGGAACAGCCTGGCCGTGGATTTATGTAAATTGATGATGGTTGGGGTACATCATTTTGAGAGTTGGCTGCGTGAGGATTTGTCGCCTTCTGCAACTTTTATCAGCTTTCCAACCCCCATGCATTTTGACCATCAGAAGATTGGCAAGGAGTGTAGCTGAAATACAGCAGAAACAATATCCAGTATAGAGGTCGGGACAATCTAGTTCTTAAAACGTTGCTATTTGCTTAGGCATAAATAGAATTGTGTGGCGTCCAATTACTTGTCTTGTACATTTTCTTTTCTTGTAGTTTAGAAAGATTAAGTCTGCCATTTGTACTTTTACTTCTGTCTTTTGTGCAATAAAGTTTAAATAAATAAATGTTATAAGACTGAGCATAATTTTTTTTTTCATTCATGTATGTCTCCGTTCGACTTTGGTGGCAACAGGTTATTAATTGTTAATCCTGCCTCCGCCCTCAATTCTGGTGAAGTACAATTAATTTCTTTGTCGCTGTTATCATCAGAACTCATTATGAAATTATATTTATAAATATCAACAACAAATATAAAAATAGGTACATGACAAAAGTTTTTTTTCATTTTCCCTCCAATCCCCCATAATGTTTTTTTTTTATGGAAGTTGTCCGTATTTCGCGTATATTGTGTTCCAATAGACCCTATAAGGGCCGTTATACACAACCTGATACTAAAAATTCAATTTCTATAATAAATAAAATAAATGCAGAGGATTTTAAATATTGTCTATGGGCTCTGGTGACTTACGTATAGACAGTATTTTAAATTTATTCATCAACACATTGAATTATACAGATTTGTATTCATAATATCAGTTCGTGTGTACTAGGCATTAACGCGGATATTGTTGGTCCGGTGGCTGAATGGGTAGCCACTAGAAAAAAAAATTATATCAGCTGTTCATAAACACAGACGCCATGTTTACATTAAAATTAAAAACAAATTACTTCCCGGCCTAGGCCTTCAATTTTGTATGAAATTCCTTTACAGTTCCTTCGAATTGTTCCGCCCGAAACTTGACACTTCGAAGCCTGTTTTGACGCACGTTACGACGATATTTCATTGCATGTTTGAGAAAAGCAATTTAAACGGGTTACATCTTTATTTTATAGAATGGTTAGGTTGACAGAACTTTGCTCAGTCAAACTTACATTTATTGTAACTTTGACGGAAAAAATGTGTTTTTTACAGTCAACTTTTATTGAGAAAATTATGGTACGGCGTGCCGGCGCGCGCGTTTGGCGACTTGGCTGGGGCACTGCCGTGCCCCAAGATAATAACGGTAATCGGTAATCGTTGCTGTAACATCAGGAGGGCTCAAATAATTAATACACGCGATTTAATCCCTTTGTATTGGGTTATTTAAATTATTTGACTATACAAAACTTGTCTATTGTCTGTGTCATCGTGTCCCATTGATAAATGAAATAAAAAATTTAGGCAACCTCTCACAAATCAACCTAGTCCCAAATTAAGCTACGAAGACTTGTGTTATGGGTAAGGCGATGATACCTATACCTACTTACATAGATAAATACATACTTAAATAACAAATATTTGAGTTCATCACACAAATACTTTACCTTACCGGGATTCGATCCCAGGACCGCCGGCTCAGTAGGCAGCGACTTTTCCACCGCGCCAACTGCGTCGTCGCTGATGTCTTGTTTCATTTGGAAGCACTGTCTGTAAGTATAGTAATATTTTTCTCAAATATACAATGAAATATTGACTTTATAATAAACCTGCAAGTCACACATTTAGGGCGCGGTTTTATGAGATATCATATCATACTATATTGTAGGCGCATCGCCTGCAAAGCAACCTTATTTTGTTTTAATATAATTTTTGACACAACATCATAGCGTTTAGTCATTTAATTAATCTCTCACGATTCTTATACGCTCCTTTAAAAAGAATGTGAATAGTGGATCAAAGAGGGATACTTCTGAGGGTGTCAGGCGTGAGGAAGTGGCACTGAAGAGGAATGTGACGGTAATTAACAACCTGCCTCACGACGTGGCTTTTGTACCTTTTTTCATAACAAATAATTTTAATACACGAATTTATGAACTTGTTGCTTGACAGTGACATCGTGTTCCGTTGATTTCTCGTTTCATTAGAAAGCGCGGTTAGTATATCTTAATTAATTTCTGGACAGATTTATTATGGCGTGAAATAACTGGGCAGAGTCCATTTAAATATGTAGCACGACTAATGTTTTCTCATAGTTGTTTCCTCTGCAAGATTGACTGTGTATCATCCGAGAAATGGTTCATTTCATTTTCTAAGATAATCCTACATCACCTGTTAGGGGTGTATCATCCGAGAAATGGTTCATTTCATTTTCTAAGATAATCCTACATCACCTGTTAGGGTAGGGTAATCACCGCGAGCATAATATAACAGTATGCTATGGTAAATTTGTGAAACGTGTGATGTCTCATTATTTTTGTTCAAAGCACAAAGAAAAATAGAAAAGCGTTACCTTGCGGAAGAGACCGGGAATCGAACCCGGTACCTCTGGATTTACGGTCCTGCGTATTGAGCTCTCCACCATAACGCCAGATAACCTTTAATTTTTTTCCTTATGCTTTATGTGTCTGAAGGTAACCTGGAGGAATTTACACGCATCAATAGATATAAACAGGAGAAGTGAAGATCGGAAGACACCCCCATTATTTTACAATATCCAGAATGCGATATGATTTCAATGTCGAGGGCTTGTGAAGTGCGAGTGAGGATGCTTGAGCCGGGCCGCGCGGCTCAATCCAAAGTCGACGCTCTTATCAATATTGTCGTCCCTTACAGAAGGCTGTGGTGTGAGTGAATGGTAACCACCATTGTGTCACTAGTGTGGGTGTTGGATAGGGTTGCTGGTCGAGGGCTGGACGAGTGGTCGCGTCAGCTAGATCATGCTCTCAAGCCGAACTCCACTCGCGACGAGAAATTTATAGCGAGCTAAAGGCTGTAAGCCGTGCGGACTTATGCTGTGAAAAAATGCTTATCGATTTGGTTGTAAATCAGAAATTGGTCATTGATTAATGTATATCATGTAAACACTTTTTTGTCATTTCGACAAACGACCGTATTTCCGAGGAACATCCAACCATTACTACAGAATAAAGACACTACCATTATTTGAGATCTGCACTAACTAGCTTTAAATGCAACAATGATTACTGACACTTATAAAAAATGTGTACATGATAGTGAGGCGGCGAGCAAATACTCCAAATAAGAATAGTTTATTTTTCCTTTTCATATTTTTTGTCCATAGTCGGGTAAAAAGTGTCCTATAACCCATCTTGTATGTCCAGCTTTCCCTGTACTAATATTAGCAAACATTTGTCCAGCCATTTCGGCGTCATGAGAGGCCAAAGCAATGCTTACCAACAGATGGCACCAGACTGGCATGGCCAAAAATAAAAAGGCGATCCTACATCGCGCTATTAAGATTGATATGATTTTCGATGCAATCTAGAATTTTATAATAGTACAGATGGTTAAGCATAACGATAGTTGAGAGTCACAGTCACAGAATTTTAAAACTGACTCAATTTTTTTACTTGCCTATTTATCGGTCATACCACGTCGTCGCTCAAATATTATCGATATGCATGCATATCAATGTTATCGAATCAAGCCCGAGGATTCGTATGTAAAATCGAATACACATAAAATATAAGTAATAATCATAACTTGATCGAGAACCCTGAACCTCGAACCTCAATTTGCGCCCACCGAAATGAAAAGTCAGAGATCGCTAAGTGCTTTTCCGATTTGTGCCGTAAGCCCGAATTTTCTTGAGAGCGAGGCAAAAAGGTATTTTCATAGTGTTTCAGCGAATATTAGAAAGCTAGAGTGAATATTTAAAAATGGATGGACGTCAATTAAGAAAAAGACGTAAATTTCTGTAGAGCAATGCTTCGAAAACAATTTTGAAGTTTTTTCCTTGATTGTTTAATAAAAACATAGGTAATAATAAATATTGGATAACCTCACACACATCAATCCAGTCCCACAGTAAGCTCTAGTAGGCTTGTGTTATATTAATGGCGCCAACCGCATCGTCAAAAACTTTCACGATATTTCTTTTGTTTAGCTTCTACTAGTATTTAGCACATATAATACGAGTACATAGAATAGTAGTTCACATGACTAATAGTTAAACACTATATTTCTAACATAAATCCTTTGTCTGGTTAAGAAACCTGCAAAATCCATCACCGTAGCTAGTTTCGCGCATTAATCAAAGCAACTGCACTTGAATAATGAGCGTTTTATCGCATCAATCTAAAAAGCTTTCCGTTTCCATCCGAATGACTCCTATCTTCGTTGAGCGAGGAAACCTCTCAAAGAAATCACACGAACAATTATCTTAAAGGCCAACATCCGAAGCCAAATTGGCGCATATTACCAGTCAATACTTTTGGCGTAAAATAGACAACAGATTTTTAGACGCCTATCTGACATTGTGATGTTTTTGATTTTTAACCCCTGACGAAAAAAAAGGGTGTTATAAGTTTAACATGTGTATCTGTGAGTCAGTCTGTGGAACATAGCTCCCACACAGATGGATCAGTGCGGTTTTTTTAAATTGAAAGACTTTTCCGTCGAAATGGTTCTTAGCTATATTTGATGGAAATAGGACCAGCAGTTTCCAAGATATTTAATTGGAAAAGTGTTAAGATCTCAGCCAATATTGAAGCTAAGAATTCCAAATTTTGTTGTAATATTTAGTTTAAGTAGCATTTTCTATATCACATAATCGGCGTACAGTGAGAAAATTTTACTTTCTGTCCTGTATTTTGTAGCTGACTTTTGTAGTTATAGTGTATAGTCCCACTGTCTGTTGCAGGCACAATTCACTTTCCACTCATTCCCGATTCATTTCAGATCGATCGAAATCAACACGATCATTTCGTTTTCAATCTTTGTATAGTACCAGGTAGATACTTGGTAGTGGTAGTTTAGTAGTTAAGGTCAATTTGTTTAATATGTTTATTTGTGAGACATAACATTAACAATATTCAAATCATTTATTTAGCAAAATAAATGATTTGAATTTTTGTATAGTACCAGGTAGATACTTAGTATTGGTAGTTTAGTAGTTAAGGTAGATTTGTTTAATATGTTCATTTGAGAGACATAAGATTAACAATAACATATGATAAAAAATGTACCTACTTGTTGTTTTGCTCAACAACAGTGCGACGTGTCAAAGGGTTCTTTTCTTTTGCATACATGTACAAAAATATGACTCAGAAAATAAATATCCCTGCTTAAAACCGACTTATATTTGTATTAGATTCTCAGAACAAGATAAATAAAGTCAACTGGTTAAACAATTTGCCAATTCTCTCTTCCTTTTTAACAGTGTCATAAAATCGTATTCTGTAAAACGTAAACTCTCAATACCGTGCGCCTATCTCCGCGTAAACCGTTTTAGCGAACCCCGTGAAGTGTGAAGCGTTAGAATGAGAATTACGTTACAGAAACAATTTTCAGAGTGTGCTACTTTACGAGGGTGCCCTTCGCTTGGTCTAAAATTTTATGTTCTAAAATTGTTTGGCCGAAAATGTTTGGTCTAATATTTAATGGTATACTTATTCTTTAGCATAAAGATTTTTTGGCATACATATTTTTTGTCCTAAAACATGTTTGACCTAAAATTGTTTAGTATATTTTTTTTATGACTAAAAGGCTAAAAGTATAATATTGTTAGGTATAATTATTATTTAGCCTAACATAAAACCTCCTAAAAACCCATATGCTGAAGCGAGCAAGCGAAAGTATAAGTCGCTCCCAGAACAATAGTTTAGGTTAGGTTAGAACTGCGTCCCTAACAAAAATAAGGCGCTCCCAGAACAGTAGATTACGTTAGGTTAGAATTGCGTCCCCAACAAAAATAAGGCGCTCCCAGAACAGTAGGTTAGGTTAGGTTAGAACTGCGTCCCTAACAAAAATAAGGCGCTCCCAGAACAGTAGGTTGAGTTAGGTCAGAACTGCGTCCCTAACAAAAATAAGGCGCTCCCAGAACAGTAGGTTAAGTTAGGTTAGAACTGCGTCCCTAACAAAAATAAGTCGCTCCCAGAACAGTAGGTTAGGTTAGGTTAGAACTGCATCCCTGACAAAAATAAGTCGCTCCCCGAAAACTAGGTTAGGTTAGGTTAAACTGCGTCCCCAAAAGTAAGGCGCTCCCAGAACAGTAGGTTAGGTTAGGTTAGAACTGCGTGGCGGCCACCCTCCTGGCTAGCGACCCTCCCTGGGAACTCCAGGCTGAGGCCCTCGCAGAGGTGTACGCCTATCGGGCGGAGCTGAGGGCCCGGAGGGAGATCCCATGTCCAAGGGAGGTTGAACATTTAAGAAGTGCCGCCGGAGCCGCCCTGCTGCGGAGGTGGAAGATGGACCTGGAAGCGGCCGCGGTGGGCCGGGTGACACTGGACGCACTTTTGCCCAGTTTCGAACGGTGGGTCACCCGAAAATGGGGCGCGTTGGACTTCCACCTGGTGCAGGTCCTCACCGGACACGGCTGTTTCGGTGAGTACCTGCACCGAGTGGCGGGCCGTGAGGAGAGTCCCCGCTGCAGCGAGTGTGGTGCCACGACAGATACGGTGCGCCATACTCTGGAGGAATGCGCAGCGTGGGGGCCGCAGCGGCAAATCCTGGCCACTGTTGTGGGAGGGGATCTCTCGCTACCGACCGTCGTAGCGAAAATGCTCAACAACGAGAGGTCCTGGAAGGCGATGGCCTCCTTTTGCAAAACAGTCATGACGCAAAAGGAGGCCGCGGAGCGGAGGCGGGAAGACGACCCACAAGCTCCTCCAATCCGAAGACGCAGGGTGGGCCGGGCACGTCGGCGATACGCCCATCTGAATGCCCCACCCTAAAAGACTGGTGAGCCAGGTCGGGGGACCTGGGCCGCTCACATCAGCTCGCGGGAACGGGATGAGAGCCGTGCTCGCCTAGCGGGCTAGTCGCGAGAGCCGCAGTAGAATGCGCAAGCGATCCTGCTGGCTCCCCTCGAAAGCGACAAGGAGGGTGACACTGGGTTTTAGTGGGTATCTCGGCTGCTCTAGCCGGGGAGTCCCACATACCCGCCCTGTGTCCCAGGGGCGGGATGCACAACAGCATTTCCCAGTATAAAAAAAAAAAAAAAAAAAAAAAAAAAAAAAGGTTAGAACTGCGTTCCCGACAAACATAATTCACTCCCAGAACAGTAGGTTAGGTTAGGTTAGAACTGCGTCCCTGACAAAAATAAGGCGCTCCCACAACGGTTGGTTAGGTTAGGTTAGAACTACGTCCCCTACAGAAATAAGGCGCTCCCAGAACAGTAGGTTAGGTTAGGTTACAACTGCGTCCCTGACAAAAATAAGTCGCTCCCAGAACAGTAGGTTAGGTTAGGTTAGAACTGCGTTCCCGACAAACATAAGTCGCTCCCAGAACAGTAGGTTAGGTTAGGTTAGAACTGCGTCCCTGACAAAAATAAGGCGCTCCCACAACGGTTGGTTAGGTTAGGTTAGAACTACGTTCCTGACAGAAATAAGGCGCTCCCAGAACAGTAGGTTAGGTTAGGTTACAACTGCGTCCCTGACAAAAATAAGTCGCTCCCAGAACAGTAGGTTAGGTCAGGTTAGAACTGCGTTCCCGACAATCATAATTCACTCCCAGAACAGTAGGTTAGGTTAGGTTAGAACTGCGTCCCTGACAAAAATAAGGCGCTCCCACAACGGTTGGTTAGGTTAGGTTAGAACTACGTCCCTGACAGAAATAAGGCGCTCCCAGAACAGTAGGTTAGGTTAGGTTACAACTGCGTCCCTGACAAAAATAAGTCGCTCCCAGAACAGTAGGTTAGGTTAGGTTAGAACTGCGTTCCCGACAAACATAATTCACTCCCAGAACAGTAGGTTAGGTTAGGTTAGAACTGCGTCCCTGACAAAAATAAGGCGCTCCCACAACAGTTGGTTAGGTTAGGTTAGAACTGCGTCCCCAACTAAATCTAAGTAATATAAATTTTTAATTTAATAAATGCGACAGTTTGGATGCGATTATTATTGACACCAATATTCGGAATACCAATTTTATGCCTAAAATACATTCGACCAAACAATGTTATTCCATACAAATGTTAGACTAAACAATTTTCGGCCAAAAAAATATATGCAAAACAATTTCGGCCAAACAATTTTCGACGTAAAAAATAATCGACCAAAGATTATTAGGCCAAAAAATATGTGCCGAAAAAAATATCGGCCAAAAAATTTTAGACAAACAGATATAGACCCACTTTACGATCCTCCGCTTTCGTAAATTTGGATGATCCACAGCGATTTACGCCGCGCGTGCACACCCTTATCAAGCTCATGCGGGTATTTAGATGTTTACGTCAAACACAAAATAATCCCGTCTCTCTCCCAGAAGGCAAAACATAATCTCTAGCCCCTATGTCACGGTCTGTCTTGAAAGGAATGAAAAGCCGAATTGAAGCTAAGATTATTCGATTACGTTTACTTCTTTTAAATAGGAAGATGATGTGTAGGAAGACAATAAATATGAAAGATCTGATCAAGATCGGAGTTAATTCTTGGATGAGGGCAGAACGGTCATTGCAATCTTTGGGAAGGTATTTGTCTTTCAGGGACGTATTCGATTGGCGTTTTAAGTGCTAGCTTTTTTTAGTTTTGTTGTCTCGAGGCGTAATTATAATAACACGCACGTGCAAAAAATGCTCCGGTGCCTAGACAGTGGAATATTAGTGAGTATTGTCACGTATATCTGTGGCACAGGTTTGTCCCTTGTTTGTATAGTGATGGGATATTCCCATCACGTTTCTCGAACGCGGATACCGATAACCGTACGTGTTTTGTTTCAGATGCATAATGAAGCCCGTATTCCTTGGCCGAAATTAAATTAAAAAGGTATTTTGAGTACAAAGATGGTAATCCGCAGTAGATTGCACTAAGCCAGCTTTTGTATCGTACGTTATCCCGTGAGTAACTGGCGCACGAGCCTATTATGTGGTTGCTTGTGTGCTTTGGTAGCTAAGTAAAACAAGAACATAAACTGCGTTCTCAGGGCTGTTTCGGCCGCGATAATATTAAATTTACTTTTATTTCCCCCAGGCTGCGTAAGTATTTCATTTTATTACTGCTTGATAGGGACTATCATAATTATGTACAATGTTTTAATAAAGTTCCGCAAATTAATTCTGAGTCCACATACCGTAACGGAGACGCAATATTATAATGAATACCTTTAAGAATTTAAGGTTCACTAAATTATTTCACTATATTAATTGTCATTAAGTGTTTCAGAAATTTAATGGAATATACGTCAAAAAGTTAACTAAATAACTGGGTGTATGTAGTGGTGTAACTAATTGGGAGAAAAACTGACATTTTATCACGCCAGGTGGCGCATAAGCGACTGTACCTACCCAACTAGCACACAAGCGAATTATACAGCCATTGTGCAGCCTGGTAGTTGTATAGGAGTCGTTCAAGTGCTGTACAATATTCCTTAAGACGTACAGTAGCATTTGGGAAAACCCTTTAACAGTAGGTGGTACTGTAGCCGATTAATAGCAATGGAATAGCTTATGGTGGTATAAGAGCATTCAGTACCGCAGCAAGACAGCCATGAGAAGTATTATGGAGTTCATGTAAACCATTGTGCCACCATAAGACGTAAAGGAGTGCTTTAGTAGGCAAAAGAGTTTAAAAAGAGTTATGAGTCGCTTTAATGGCGCTTAAGAGCGTACAGAGACATTTTACAAAGCCAGAGCCCAACAAACAAAATGACCTTATAAAATTAAATTTATAAGGACTAAAGTCTCATAGTTGTTTTAAAATGGCATTCATTACAACAACGTACCTTTTAACGGCTTTTTATAAGACAATTTGGCTAAAATTGCCTTTATTCTTATAATTTGGTTATGTTAACGTTAATAAAACCAATTAATATGGCCACAATAAGGGTTAATTTTTTTATATTCTTATAGAAGCTAGCTACATTGCGTTTTAGCTGTATAATATTGAAAGCCTAGTAAAGGCGTTTTATATGGCCAATCATTCTTATAAAAGTAATGCACAAGGTACCTATAAAGCTTTTCGGCTTATAGGAGCTTTTTATAAGATGTTTACCCAACGAATGAATTATAGCATTTTATATAGTCTTAATAAGAATTAAAGCAATCCTTATTCACTTATATAATACTAATAAGGGCTATGTTCTCTATAGTGTTATATTAAAAGGTTTTATATGGTTACGCCTAATACTTCTGTAAATCTACAAAATGACCAATCTGGTACCGAGGTAGCAGCCGGTGGTTCCGTAGAAGATTATTTTATGGAACATGAGAGTGAGCAGGAAAGCACTGAGGAATACATTTGTAGCGGCAGTGACAGTGATACAGACAATTCGTCAAATGAGGAATTGAAAAAACTTCGAAATAAACTAGTAATTAATAAAAAAATGGCGGGGTTATTTGTAAACCGCGCTTGACATCTACTACTGCGCATGTGCAAAAGCATTTTTTTAATATTCGTCTTATATCAAAATGGCACAAGCGCGTGTACATTCAGCCAAATGTATTTAATGAATAACGATTTTAAGTTCGTTTATTAATCAAATTTTATATCTAATGTAATTAATGACGTGTTAAATGAATGAATTAATGAAGTATTTGGTTTTATTGTACTTTTATATGTAATAATAATCGGTATTTGACTAATTTATCAAACTTTTTTAAATATTAAATTTATACTTACTCGTCCGATTAATAATAAGTGTCAATGTTTATTTAGAAATATTGTTACTATTTAAATTACGGATTACAATATTCGCATTCATCTGCAATAAAATGGTCGTATATCAAATACGCTTTACAATTTTGACAGAAAATGAAAGTGAATTGTTGCAAAACTTCTATTATATTCACGACGTAACATTTCTTACTTAGTTACTTAGTAGATAAGGGACTTCACTTGTGAGAAAGGAACCCTAACGACATATAAAATGGCGAATCATAAGCAACACCTATTGCTAATGATAGATTTTTAATCTCATAGTGTATTTGTAGATGATGTGCAAATTTCTTTCGCTCTTATAATGGCCTTTTATAAAACATGACTAAATAATTAACTACATTTTCAGTACAAAACCGCAATAATACAAAGGCGCGTTGATAACACTTCATGTTTTATACCATAATCTATCACAAATTTAAATTCCCACACAGTTTTCACTATAGATTCGGGTACTCTAACATAGAATAAAAAAATAACTTAGGTACCGTTTACTATTAATCATGAAGATGTTGACTAATTATTTTTCGTCAAACTATTACAAAAAAGATAATAAACTTATTGCGCAGTCATAAACATACAGTTATAAGAGCCAAATACCTTATTAGGGGCATTTGTTTTGCCGTTATGAATTTTACGCCCTTAAATCGGACCATAACTAAACGCGTATAAGGACGATCGCCCTTATAAACGCTTTAAATATAGTTCTTATAAGTATATTAACCTTTTTAGTGCATTTTCCATGCCATTAGAAGTTTGACTACCTTGTTGCTTGTCACAATAAAGCACTTACAAGATAAATAAAGCAAATAATAAAGCAACTATAAGTTGAGTATAAGGTTATTGTATTTATAATTTGTGCCCAAATCCACCCTTATTAGCGATAATATGGCCTTTACAAGAATAATATTTTTGGCTATATAAGCCACTACAAGAGGATTTTTTGTTTGTTGGGAGGTTCTTGAACGGAGTTGTGTTCGGCTGTTGTAACACTTATTTATAACAGAGTTAAGTAGCGCTAGAATAGCGCCTTAAGCGCTATTTGTGAGAATTATATGGCTACTGTACGGCTTGTAGTTATATAAAGAACCATACGAAGTATTTTATACAGGCGTGGGAGTTACAGAATAGTCTTATGGCACCTTAAGTGTTTTAATAAAATCCATTAGCGCTCTTGTAACTACGTATCTACAACGGAGGAACATAGCTTCATATTAGAGCTCGAAGCGCTATATTAGAGATTTATAGAACGGAATTGTGACGTAAAGCTGTAAAACGTTAGGTATATGTTGCTTTATACAGCCCAAGGCGGAGGAATGAACCTTACTGGCGCTTTTATGTCGTTTACAGACGTATAGTAGAGTCATTATACTGCCAATAACTGATCTCTCAGTTCAGTCTTACTATAGTCTCAGTTTTGTCTTAAAATTTAGTGAGTGAGCCAATTTGGAGCGGTGACTCACTCGGTCAACAGGTAATTTTAACATTGAATTCATACTTGAATTGACTTTCAAACTTTTTAATATTCAACGATGGACCCCTAAAATAGTTTTATAAAAGGATACCTTGAACACCATTATACAACTTTAAGTTCTTAATATTAATCGCAAAAACCTGCTGTGCCACCTAAATAGTTGAATAACACAACTATAACACTACTGTTAAACCTATAAGTCTACAACAGCAAGCACTACAGCCGTTGTACGACTCAAACCTGCATAATAGATATAGATAACACTGAAAGCTGCATGATTGAGACGCCATTAATTTGTTTAGTAAATGTGTTTTTTTAAGGTTATGATGAAGTTTTGGACATCGTATATATGCGTAATTTGTAACTATTAATATAATTAAAGTCAGTACTTTTCACACATCAAACCGTACAAAACTGTTTGTAACCTTTAAAGTCTTCTTTTTGCTAAAACACAATTTTGTAAACAACGCAGAAATATATTTTATGCATTAAAAACTGAATATTACGAGGGCGCATGAAAATTATGACTAGAATATACGTATACATTGACAGTAAACTGGCACTCGCACGGATATTTAACGGCACGTCGAAGTAAAACAATGCTAAACTTTGTTATTGTATCATCCACAGATCCCATTCGTATCGTTCCTTTCACTTCAATTGCCACTGCACTTCACTTTCTTTGATTTTATGAAAATATATTGAGTGTTGCCCACAGTAGACCTACTAAATTACTAACTTAGAACCCAGAGATTTAATATAGCGGTTTAGCGGTACAAATTTAGGTAAAGGTGGCGTTATGGCGCTACAAGCACTTTTTCGAAATCTCATAGCGCTGATCATCCCTTTTAAACCACTTCTGTAGAGCCGTTATAACATACATATCCGACCACTGTAGAGCTATTGTAGAACTATAAGCTGTATAATTTGGGGCCTAATTGGCGCTACAAGAGATCTATATCTGGATATAGAACCACTATACCACTTATTTAGGAGCCTAAAGAGTTATCAAAATCCTTTATCCGGCTACTATACGGCTTCTTATAGCGCTTGTGTGCTAGTTGGGTAGGTTTGACATAAGAACTGTCAAATCACATACATTTATTATAAGTAATTTTAAACTTCGACAAATTTTTCAAGAATGCCTCAATGTAGTGCGCCGAATTGTAAAAACAGAGGAGCTCACTTATTTCCCAAGGACCCAACACGGAGAAAACGTTGGGAAAGTGCTCTGCATATCAAAAATTTCAGGGCAAGTGATACTGCCCGTTTATGTGAGATGCATTTTAAAGAAGATGATTATTTTGGAAAAAGTAGATACACCGGTAAGTATATTAATAGATACTAATAAGTTTCGACAAAATTATCTTGATTTCTAACATAACCTCACATGGCACTGTTACTTAACATACCTAGGTCCGTATTAGTACCACTTCTATTTTCTTAAGCTTATTTACATTTTCAGACAATGAACCAGTAGCAAAGTTTTTGAAAAAAAGTGCTGTACCATCCATATTCTGTTTCACCAAAATAAAACAGGAGTCACCAGCAGCACTTATACGTCAGGAGCGTTATGAAAAAAGGAATCAAAGAAGACTATTTGAAGATAATAAACTAACAATACCCGGAACAAGCAGAGAAGCAATAGAACCCGGTGTTTGTATAACTCGAATACTCAAACTGTAAACACACACTATCAATAGGTACTGACTCTTTATTATATGGTAAACCGTAAAAACACAAATTTATAAAAACAATAATATATCACAACAATATACTTTTTCAGCCTCTGCTGACAGATAATTTTCACGAAAGACAAACTCTCATTCAAAATCAAATATACGTCATCTTTCATACCAGCCAGTCTACCAACAATTGTACCTCTTTGCTTCAACACTCCTCCTCAATTGTTTCCATCTGGCATCCCATCATGATTCAGACTCCTCAGGTTCCATTCACTCACTAACTCTTGAACAGCCTTCAACATACACCCATCTCTTTTCGACAAAAATCATGCTTCCCTCTTGGCACGGCCTTTGTCAGAACATCAGCTACCATTTGTTTAGTTTCGAGGTATTTGAGCACGACTTGTCCATTCTCGACTGTCTCTCGTATAAAATGATAACGAACATCAACGTGCTTTGTACGTTGATGGTGCACTGGGTTCTGTGCGATTGCCATTGCAGATTGGCTGTCCGTATGAATTATAATGGGAGGCTCCTCCTTTCCCATAATTTCTTTCATGAACCTCTTAAGGAATACAGCTTCTTTTGCAGCTTCAGATAGACTCACATATTCAGCTTCTGCCGTAGATAAAGCTATACTCCCTTGTTTAGTGCTTTGCCACGAAATAGCCCCTTTGGCTAACATGAATAGATTCCCTGAATAAGATTTTCTATCGATTATGTTACCTCCGTGATCAGCATCGGCAAAACCTTCTATATTCCTGTATGTATCTTTCATGTATAAGAGTCCCATAGCCTTTGTACCTTTAAGGTATCTGAGTATTCTCTTCGTTGCAGTCCAGTGAACTTCAGTGTAACAGTTGCAAAACTGGCTCATAAAGTTAACTGAGTGCGCTATGTCTGGTCTAGAGCACACTGCGATATACATTAACGATCCAACAAGCTCTCTGTATGGTATCTTTGCATCAGGTGTGAATGGCTCTTGTGGTTTCTCGAATCGTTGGCCTGGTACTCCTGGAGTGCTGACAGGTCTGCAGTTTTCCATGTCGAATCTGTGAAGAACTTTCTCTATATATTCTTCTTGGTCAATTCTTATGGAACCCTGTTCTTGTTTTATTCTCAATCCAAGAAACAACTCTGCCTTTCCTAAGTCCTTCATCTCAAATTTTGACATCAGTTCACGTTTCACTTTTGCTACCTCTTTATCATTGTCGTGGAATATTAGGATGTCATCCACGTAGATGGCTAAAATTGTGGTATCCTTGTTCGTCTTTCTTATGTATACACAGGGTTCATTCTTGCAACGCTTGAAGTTAAGGCTCTCCAGCTCAGTATGTAACTTCGTGTTCCAAGAACGCGGTGCTTGTTTAAGCCCATACAAGGATTTTTGGATCAGACACACATAATCTTCCTTTCCTTTCTCTTCAAAGTGCGGTGGTTGACGCATGAAAACCTTCTCATTGAGGTTTCCGTTAAGGAAGGCTGTCTTAACATCCATGTGCTCAATTTTCAAACCAAGGTTTGCTGCCAAAGCAATGAGTAGTCTCAGTGAACTATGTCTTACGACTGGTGAGAACGTCTCGTCGTAGTCTATCCCTTTTCTCTGGCTAAAGCCTCGTGCAACCAATCGAGCTTTATAACGAGTCTTATTCCCCGCCTCCTTTTTGATTCTAAATAACCATTTTTAATCAACAACATTGCTCGCTTGGTCAGGCTTCACTAGAATCCACGTTCTATTTTTCTTCAATGCATCTAGCTCCTCCTGGATTGCATGTCTCCACTGTTGAGCATCTTTTCTCGCTAGCGCCTCAGGTACTGTAAGTGGATCGTCCTTTTCCAACAACGCTTGGTATGTCACGTAGTCAGGTAATTGAACCGCTTTTCTCTCTCTGCGTGGGTATCGCCGTTCTTCCACTATGGGTTCAATATGGACCTCTTCAGGTCTCTCCTCACACGATGTCCAATCTTCCTCTTCACCATCAGCAACATCAGTATTCGCAGCGCCATGATCTTCATCATCAGGTTCAAGACTCTCTTCCTGAACTCTCTGCTCATGATTTCTGTCATCCGGTTCTAGATTCTCTCCCTGAACTCTCTGCTCATTCTGAATACTCTCTCTTCGGTCTTGCTGTTGCAGTATATTCTCTTCTATCTGCGGCTGAATCCCTTGTTCATCGTGTTCTAGATTGATTGTCACGTGGTTTTTTTTGCTTTTTAGAGTTAGTAGCTCCATGATACAATTGATCCTCAAAAAAGACTACATCTCGTGCTCTATAAAGTTCACCATTTGACGGGTCAATCAGTCTGTATCCTTTCGATTCCTCACAGTATCCAACGAAGATAAGCTCCTTGCTTTTTGCGTCCCATTTCGTTCTCTTTTGGTCTGGAATGTGCATGTATGCTTTACATCCGAAGACTTTGAGATGACTCAAATCCGTTTTTCGACCAGTCCACACCTCGTCTGGTGTCTTGTTTTTCACAGCTATGGTAGGGCTCCTGTTTTTCAAGTAGATAGCGGTGTTAGTCGCTTCAGCCCAGAATCTAACAGGAAGTCCTGCTTCTTGAAGCATAGCTCGTGCTTTTTCCGCTATTGTACGATTGGCTCGCTCTGCAACACCATTCTGCTCGGGTGTATACGCAATCGTAAGTTGATGCTTAATGCCATGATCCCTCAGGAATTCATTTACTCTTTTGTTGACAAATTCGCCTCCATTGTCAGTTCTCAATGCCTTCAGCTTCTTTCCGGTTTGAGTCTCTGCTAAACTCTTGAACTCCTTTATCTTCTCAAAGGCTTCGCTCTTTGCTTTAAGAAAATACACAAAAGTTTTTCGCGAATAGTCATCGATAAAAGTAATATAATATCTATGGCCTCCCATAGAATTATCGCTCATTGGTCCACTTAAATCTGAGTGCACCAATTCTAAGAGCTCTTTAGCTCTTGTAGCCTTATTGCGCTCAAATGGTTGTCTAGTTTGCTTACCCTTTAAGCAGGCTACGCAATCCAATTTTGAATTAATAATGTTTGGAAAACTTACCCCAGTTGCCAATTTGTCTCTTAATAAAATGAGGTTACGTATACCCAAGTGTGCCATCCTTTTATGCCATAGCTCCATCTCATTTCTCATCTCGCTCCTAGAAGCTAGTGCTTGTGAAGTTACCTGTGAAGAACATTTCAGTTTATAAATGCCCCTATCAAGCACTCCTGTGACACATGGTTCACCTTTTATTTTACACTCATCTACATTAAAAATCTCGCAACCTTTTCTGGAGAACACAACAACCTTACCCTTAGTATTAACCATACAACTTATACTCAATAAGTTCGAAGACAGTCCTGGTACATACATGACATTACCTATACTGATGTTAGGTGACTCATTCTCTACAGTACCAAAACCTTCTCCATACACCTTACCTCCATTCGCGCAGCTCACTTCTACCTTTCTATCTACTTTCACAAAGTTACTCATCCAGTCTTTTCTGTAACTCATATGTCCTGACGAGCCCGAATCCAGGATCCAATCATCTTGCTGGGTCTTCTCTTGATTCGCAGTTGTAAGTGCCGTCGCCATATGGTTGGTCTTCGACTGACGTGGGTTTTGTGGGCAGTCGCAAGCTTTATGCGGCCCTTCGCAGATAAAACACTTCACAGCTTTCTTCTCTTTATTCCTCTGAACATGTTTTCTGTGGTGTTTGGCAGTAGTAAGAGCAGAGCTTGGGCCTGGAGTGCTTAGACTTGCACAGGCTCTGGTGTTATCTAATTGAAGTAATTTGGTCTTGATATAGTCGGTTGTCAATGCTGTGTTGGCGTTTTCCAATGCCAACCTCATGGGTGCATACTCCTCTGGTAGTCCCTGTAGCATAAGTGCTGCTAATAACTCGTCGTCGATCTCTTTCCCTAGATCGGATAGATGATTTGCTATCTGCATTAGCTCTGTTACGTATTCAGTTATCGAATTAAACATATTAAGCTTAAGGCTCACCAGCCTTGACAGCAATCTACATCTATTATTAATGCCTTTGTCTTCATAAGCAGTTTTTAGATTTTTCCACGTCTCATACGCAGTGGTTGCTTTACGAACATGTACCTTACATTGGCTCTCAATTAGTAGGCATATCTTGGTGCGCGCTCTCTGATCATCACGCTTTGCTGCAGCATCTCCATCAGCGGGTTTATTCTCTACGTACTTCCAGAGATCATCGTGGACTAGTATCAACTCTATATCGAATTTCCATGTATTGTAGTTGATACTTCCTTGCAGTTTCTCTATGGTCGGAAGTCCTGATCCCGAAGTAGACATTATTGTTACTATTTCTCTATTTATTGTGCTTGTAATAGGATTTTGATAGTTCTCATCACTTTCCATTACATTACCATTTTTCAGTACCTTCTAGTGCTCCATAATAGAATCGTGCAGGCCATAACCTGTTTGTATAACTCGAATACTCAAACTGTAAACACACACTATCAATAGGTACTGACTCTTTATTATATGGTAAACCGTAAAAACACAAATTTATAAAAACAATAATATATCACAACAATATACTTTTTCAGCCTCTGCTGACAGATAATTTTCACGAAAGACAAACTCTCATTCAAAATCAAATATACGTCATCTTTCATACCAGCCAGTCTACCAACAATTGTACCTCTTTGCTTCAACACCCGGAACCAGCACAGAAGCAATAGTGAACCATGTTGATCTAGTTGTAGGACGAGAAGAAGAAATATGTGCTATTGAGGAAATTGAAGTATCTGTTGAAAGCGCACACACAAATCATGAATATTTGTCAAAGGGTACTCAAGTTGATCATGAGCATGTGTATGGTTCAATAAACAGGTATAAACTTGATGACAAAGCAATACTCTTCTATACAGGCTTCGAAACATACAAGAAATTCCATTTTGTGTACTCCACACTGAGCCCAATGGCACCCAAGATAAGGTACTTTGGTAGCAATGTAACTAGCATATCTACAGAGGACCAATTTTTCCTTACTCTAATGAAACTACGGCAGAATAAATGTATTTTTGAACTTAGCAGGTTTTTTAACATTAGCGAAACAACTGTGTCAAATATATTTATAACATGGATAAATTTCATTCATCAACTATGGAGTAGGATAAATATTTGGCCCAGAAAAGAATTGATTAAATACTACATGCCAGAGCATTTCAAGCAATATGATGAAAATATTAGAGTAATTTTAGATGGAACTGAAATAACTGTTCAGAAACCAAAAAATCCAATGTCCCAGCAAGCTTCTTGGAGTAGTTATAAACATGCAAACACTCTTAAAGTTTTAGTAGGAGCCACACCAGGTGGATTGTTATCTTACTGCTCACAAGCGTATGCAGGGTCTATAAGTGACAGACAGACAGTTGAACGGAGTGGTCTAGTGTCCAAGTGTGACAGTGGTGACAGTGTTCTAGCAGACAGAGGATTTACAATACAAGATATGTTTGCAGACAAAAATATTGCTGTAAAAATACCGACTTTTTTAAAAGGAAAAACACAGTTACCAGGTATAACAATCATAAAAGATAGACAACTTGCAAGTAAACGTGTCCACATAGAAAGGATTATTGGATTGACAAAAACCTACAAAATATTAAAATCTGAACTGGACCATAGTTACATTCCAATAGCAAGTAAAATATTCTTTGTATGTTTTATGTGTTGCAACTTTAGAGAATGTATAATGAAGAAAAAGAAATAAAATCAAATTGTATTTTTAATGTTTTTTTATTAAAGACAAATAATCTCTATATATGTATTTGTTCAATATTGCTGACTCAAGGTCATGAATATAAAAGTTTATTAAACCTGTGAGCATCTCATTAATATAGGAATCATCCCGGTCTATAAACATTACTTTCATGTCCTTAAAAGTATACACAATAAAATTGCAATATTTTCTGGCACTGCAATACAGCTGCCCTTGTACCTGAGCATAGTAAGGGTGTCTTTTTTTTAATTGTAGATTACCATTTATATTTTCTAGATAAGGCACTGTTACCTCACTGATCACACTGTACCGTGCAGCATATGGGCACTTCACTTCGATGACAGTTTCTTCTCCTATCAAGCCATCTGGTGATGCAGCAAGAAAAGGATATTCTTGTGAAATAAACATTCCACACCTTTGCACGTCGAGACCATACATCGCTTCATATTTTTGTATTGCAGTTGTCTCTTGGATTTTGCCGTGGGTGACGGCTCTTGTGTACACTGGCTTTGGTGTGAGAATTTTCTCGATTATAGCCTTTTTACCAATATGAGTGCTATGGCTCACCGTATAAAACATACTGGCAGTAATCCTACAGGATCGCATCTCATGCCAATCTGAAGAAGCATCTTGTCCTCTTGTTTTTTGTTCCACCTCCTTTATTTGTTCAGAAGATATATTTTTTAGATACAAATCATTTAAGATTTGTTCTTGTACAGTATTCTGAACATATGAGTGATCCCATTCAAACCCATGAGGATTTGCAGGTTCATAAGTTTGCAGGATAGGCATAGATGACTCCCCATATCCTATGGCCAAATTTCTTACATAATATTCATAATTCTGCATAATGTCGTCCTCTTTCAGGGGTTCATAATTGCAGCTTTTTAATCTTTTGCTGGGTAAGTTATGTGAAGCGATAGGTGATTTTTGGAAAACCTTTTTAGGTTTTCTAAATGTCATCAGCTGCTGGGTGCATACTTGATGTAGTAATATATAACTCTTGTTTACAATATCATGTGCACCTAACAACACAGCAGCACATGCTTGCAGCTAGCTTCTGTACCACTCCCTGCGGCACACTCACAGTGACATTCTTCTATAGAACCTTCTTGAGAGACTTTCACGTCCACAACATATGTGAGACTCTTCATGCTAGCCTTACACTGTCCGCGTAAGTAGGTGAACATACCATCGGACGAGTAACGAGCCGTCACTAGATGACGCGACTCGTATAGAAGTTGCCCCTTCGGATGGGTGTTGAATCTGTAAGAAAATAATTACACAGACATTAGGTTTTTTATGTCAAATTTCAGCACATTATGATTATGAATAGTAATATGTAAAGTTACGAAATAAATTTGTTGATGTACCGTTGGAAATATTCTTGTATTTCATGCTTGCTGATGTTGGGAATAGGCGAATCGGCGTTAATATCTCTGTAAGTATCAGATGGTGGGCACACATATGAACGATCCTCCTCAACATCCAGGTTAGCACCAAAGTTTAGGTTACGATCGTACGCCTCTAATCTAAAAAGAAAAGACGCACATGAGCATTGAAAAATTAAATTAACACTAAAAATACGGAACATAACCTCAAATGTATTAATTCATTACCTTTGTATCAAATCAGCCTTTTTTCCGGCAACTGCCGCATTTCTCCTTCGAAGCTCAGCTTGGAGCTCACGTACAGTCATAAACGAGTACATATTTTCACGTAAATCGCAAGGATTTGAGAAAAAATCGCAACTACACTCTTGACACGAAACGTAAACAAGGTACAGTCGATAGTGGCGACATCTGCCTTGACCTTTTAGTGTGCCTCCCAATTAGTATGGAAGTTATGTCAAAATTCAAACATAGAACGCCAATTTCTGTACTTATCCAGACACGATACTATGTACCTCATACACCATACACCTAGTCCTGTAGTTAAATTTTTCACCCATATCTACAAGAATTTGCCTGGACATTATCCGACAGAGTGATTGTCGTTTATAAATAGTGTGCAAGGAAATTGTACTTAGCATTTGCACTATAATGAGTTCATTTTTGCAGTGG
This sequence comes from Apotomis capreana, assembly GCA_947623375.1. Classification (NCBI taxonomy): domain Eukaryota; kingdom Metazoa; phylum Arthropoda; class Insecta; order Lepidoptera; family Tortricidae; genus Apotomis; species Apotomis capreana. The sequence goes on from OX392514.1 coordinate 11,260,027, forward strand.
TGGCTGAGCGTTTATGTTTTAAAAACATTAATAAAATTGTATCCTAAAGTGACTTGAATTCATCGATTTATGTCCATAATGTCTCGTTTATATCCATGTCCATGAGAAATGAGTATAATAGGTATTTGTAAGTGCGAAAGTTTGTTTCATTTATAAGGGAAACACTGATCATTATCGAGTTTCTTAACAAAGTTGGATACTTATACGTAAGTCAATGAGTACAGTCAGCTTCCAATACAGAAGCCGCCAATGAGCTGATGGGATTGTGAGCTAAGAAGTTTATCTTGAACATTGCTGGTTAATACTATTGGTTTTAAGTTACTGCTTCTCTTGGTAATATTTTCTTTACAAAATTGACTTGAAAACTATCAAAAGAAAAAATCTTGTGTACTGCACATATAATTTATGAGTGAATAAATGCTTAGGTGCTAGAACTAGGAAATATTAATATACAGATTTCCAATACCTGAATTTTATAGGGAAATAAGTTAAAAATTAAAAGCTAAAATTATTAATGTAATATATACCTAAATTATTTATAAAAATAAGAGGGCCTATGATGTTTGCGTTTATCACGTGACAAATAAGTGACAAAGCATCTGTCACTCACACTTGCATTTTGTTCAAACGTGACGGATGCTTTGTCATTTATTTATCGCGTGATAAAAGCAACCATCATAGGCCCGACGGTTACTATAAGTTAGCACTAGTTTTGGAGGTACAATTTAAGTAAATTTATATTAAATTACCTATTGACTTTGTAACTTATATTTTTTTAATAGAAACCCAGACGTGATTTTGCATAGATATGAAATACAAACAAGAATGATAATAAAAACATTTTTTAGCTCGGGATTTTTTATTCTCAAAATTATAACAAAACACACTTGTGACTGGAGCGAAGCCACAAAAAAACCGTATTCAAAGAAAAATTAACACACATTTTGTAAAGATAAAATCTACGCTCTTGTCCGCATGAAAAGGTTTACCAGATATGTTTATTCCATGCTCAACATATTTTATTGCTGATACCCGACGCAATTTGTCGCTGAGCACAGGGGCAATGATAATAATATGTAATATGATGTACGAAGCTCGCCATTCCTGTGACGAATTACTGCGGTAGAGGTCGACCGCCAGTGGTAGAGTGGTCCTTGTCCCGGAATGCTATACCTAATCTTAACGTTTCTATAGCGAGTAAAAAATCTACGGGCCTATGATGATGGTTTGGTTTTATCACGCGATAAATAAGTGACAAAGTATCCGTCACGTTTTGACAAATTAAGATTGTGAGTGACAGATGCTTTGTCACTTATTTATCGCGTGATAAAAGCAACCATCATAGGTAAACGCCTAAAATAACGATGTCATAATAACTACATTATAGAATGTATATAGGTAAATCAAATTATTTTAAATTACTATTTCAAGTTGTCTTTCACTTCCAATTTAGAATTAAGTAGGTATGTCTCGTAAGTCACTGCCATCTGCGGTGCATTTTAACTGATCTTGGGCCAATTAGAACAATTTCATCGGGAATACATGAAAACACCCCAAAATACTTTAGGTATCTGTGGCATCCGATATGTTTACTGTTTGGAAACCCTGTTACCAGGATTAAATGTCAGGCACAATAATTAATTGTCAGTTGTCGCATGAAATAGAAGCAAAAAGATTGACGGGCATCACATGAATCACTGAACAGCGAAGTATGAAACAAAACAGTTGACAGAAAACAAATGAATTACGTTGACAAAAGCGAATAAAAAGTAATGTATCAATGAACCGTCGGATTTCAAGGGTCTTCGTTTGTTGGCTTGAGTCAAGAAGGTCCCACTAACAAAAACCAACTACACTCGAAGACAAATGTTCCGGGTCACTAACACATCATCATCATCATCAGCCAAAAGACGTCCACTGCTGGACATAGGCCTCCCCCAGAGAACGCCACCATGACCGGTCCTGCGCCTCCCGCATCCAGCGGACTCCAGCGACCTTCACCAGGTCATCAGTCCACCTTGTGGGGGGCCTACCCACGCTGCGTCGTCCGGTGCGTCACTAACACAAAATATTATATTTCGTAAACGAAAGTACCGTTTTCAAATAGGCAAGTTAGACTTTAAAGCAAACTTAATTTTTAACTTCCACGAAGTTTCACCAAATGATGCTTTCCGAGCTCAATCAGCATAACTCTACCTAGTTAACTCGGGGCACGTCCTAGGGATAGGATATCAATAAAAAAGATGTCGATATAATTAAATTAATATATGTGCTCAATGAACATTCTGGATTACTATAAAGAGGTTCGATGAAATGAAATGAAATGAAATAATTTATTCAGTAAGTAGGCCACAAGGGCACTTTTACAAGTCAGATTGTGAGTCTACCGGCATTTCGCAAGAGGAGACCGCTGTTGAGAAGAAAGCCGAAAGAAACTCAACAGTAAGTCATTTTTTCGTGAATTATACTTAAAAACTAATACAATTATATTATAGCTAGGTAATTGATACATATATGTTAGAGGAGATGTACAAGTCTCCAAATCAATGTTTACACTAAAAATTATATAAAATAAAGTGATTTTTTCAGAGATGTAGAAGGTCTCTAGGCGTCACGACACGCAATATAGATCGGTATAATTAATTAATGAAATAATTCAATTCCGTTGAGATGTATAAGGTCTCAAGGAGTCAAAATCAATAACTAATGCAACAAAATAATTAAGTACTTAATTTATGATGTCATATCTGATCTGGTATCGAGCCTGTTAAATTAAAATAATAAAAGTATGAGGATGTAATTTCAATCAAAATGTCAATTTACGTATATTATGAAAATTATTTTAAAATAAACATGTAAATACACGTTTTAATATTTTTATTTTTTCATTTGAAAATGTGGAGAAATAAAGTAATATTTAGGTTGACAGTAACATCGATATATTTTTTGGAGTTTACTCCTTAAGAATCGATTTTCATATATAAGCCCGGGGTATGAAAAATATGGGGTGTAAAATCGAACGTATCTGCCGTGCTAATTTAAAAAGTCGTATCTCAGTATACGATCGGGGTAAAAATACGACTTCGTAATTTAGCAGGTTATGCGTTAAGCGTTATAGGCTAAGATCCCGATATAAAATAACCTTCACCGAGATGTTTATTGGATGAGATGTATTTTATATTTAATTTAATATGTCAATAATTATATTGCATATGGGTTGCCTAACAAATTTTAGTCCAGGGTATGTTTAATTAATAAAAAAAAAAAAATGTTTTAAACATTTCACCGGTTTGATTAATATTAGATAAATTCTATACCAATCGAAAGTATGAAGCCCATAGAATATGCAAACGTTAGGTTGCCTATTCTTTTCCCGTCACAACTATTGGGTAGCCAGGTATAAACAGGTAAATCTATACCTACTAGCATTTTGCAAAGGTCTGATTGTTGAATTGAAATTAAATAAAATTAAAGATTATTTAATTATGAATTTATCTAATTATTGTATTAAGCGGTTTACACTCACGTGAAATTGTCAGGAACGGCCCGACATGTTTCATGGTCCGGAACAATCTACCTGCTGAGTATATGAAGCTGATAGAGTTTTGTTTAACGAACGGCTATTTCATGTGGCAGGGGGAGTTCTATTTACAAACTGAAGGTGTATCAATGGGATCGCCGATTGCGCCGGTTGCTGCCAACATATTTATGGAAGATTTTGAGGAGAAAGCGTTGGAGGGATGCCCTTTTAGGCCTAGACGGTGGTGGCGCTATGTGGATGACGTTTTTGCGGTGATTGCGGAACATGATGTAGAGCCACTTCTGAACTATCTGAATGCGATACACACAAAGATACAGTTCACCATCGAGAAAGAGTCCAATGGAGCGCTTCCATTTTTGGACGTGCTGGTGAAACGCATGCCGGAAGGACGGCTGAGTCATACGGTGTACCGCAAATCCACGCACACTGATCGATACCTGCAAGCTGATTCACATCACCATCCAGCACACTTGTCGGCAGTACCGCGGGCGCTCATTAATAGGGCTCTGCGTTTATGCGACCCGCAGTACGTGAATATAGATTTGGCGCATGTGCGACAAATGTTGGAGAGCAATGGATACAAGTAGAGACATAGTCAGCGTGTAGCGAACCAGAGTGTAGCGCAACGACCGCAGACTGTAGAGAGAGCACCTGCGTACTTGCCTTATATTAAAGGGGTGACGGATACCATCGGACACATGTTACGCCGCCGATACAGTATTAGAACCTGGTTCCGTCCGTTGACTAAGGTAAGGCAGTTGTTGCAGTCTCCTAAAGATAAAGATCCGTTCGGTAGCCCGGGCGTATATGAAATACCCTGTGAGTGTGGCAAGGCGTACATCGGGGAGACGGGACGTAATGTGTCTGCAAGGTTGTCTGAGCACATACGCAGTGTACGGAAGCTGGACACGAATAATTCCGCGGTCGCTGAACATGTCGTCGAAGCCGGTGCGTCTCATTTTGTCCGTTTCGATAAAGCAAGAGTGTTGGTACGTGAGAAACGTTGTATACAACGTAAGGTACACGAAGCTATCGAGATCGGACGGCGCCCGAATTTTAATAGAGACGGCGGTTGGGCTTTACCTCCAGCATGGAAGCCTGTGCTTCCGGCGGCGAAACATATTGTGCGTTTGGACAATCCCGTGGACACCATTAGTCAAGTGTGCGTAATGTCTATTGAGGACAAAAGTGACGTTGGAGTGCTGGACGAACAAGTTGCGGGCTTGCAAGCACCCCCCGCCCCCGCGCCATCGGCGCGCACGCTCAGAGCGGAACGTCGGTCAAAGTATCAGCAGTGACGAGTTTGCCGCGGCGGTGTACGGGCAGCCGTCCCTGATGAAGGGCTCCTTACGAGTTCGAACCATGTCGGGCCGTTCCTGACAATTTCACGTGAGTGTAAACCGCTTAATACAATAATTAAATATGTCTCACGAAAGTTTTAATAAAATTATGAATTTATCTAATAATCAAATCGGTGAAATGTAAAAAAAAAAAATTTTTAATTTTAAACTAAACATACCCTGGACTAAAATTTGTTAGGCAGCCCATATGCAATATATTTATTGACATTTTAAACTAAATATAAAATACATTTCATCAAATAAACATCTCTGTGAAGGTCATTTTATATCGGGAGCTTAGTCTATAACGCTTAACGCATAACCTGCTAAATTAAGAAGTCGTATTTTTACCCCGATCGTATACTGAGATACGACTTTTTAAATTAGCACGGCAGATACGTTCCAAAAATATAAGTATTGCGAGGATTGACGTTTGGTTGTCAAAGGCGACGGTTGAAAATTTTATCAAATTTTATTTTATTTATAAGTTAATTCAGTTTTAGAGTCCTTTTCGCTGTTTTTGCGATGAGTGAGTCAAGTCGAGGTGTCGTGAGTGATACGTCACTTTTAGAATGTGGGCAGCGGGCAGCTCCGTCGTGGCTATCTGAAGTGGAGTTTGATAATAAGGCAGGGCCGAGTCAATCGGATATTGTATCGGACGCTGAGTCCATGTCGGATGTGCGGCATATAGCGGTGAAGCGTGCTTGTGGTCTGAGCGACGAAAGCTGTGGTTGTAGTGATAGTTTTATCACAATAGGCAGGAAACCTAAACGCTTGCGGGGCTTAGCAACCGCCAAAACGCAGCTGGAGCCGGACGGTGTGCCTGACAAGCTATTTGAAGTTTATATAGTGTCAAAAGAAGATTTACCGAAACAGATTGGTTTGGCAAAGTTGCTGCAATTTAAGGGTATAAAAGGAATTTTATCCGTGAAGTTTATGGGTCCACGTAAAGTTCGCATACAGTTTAACTCTAAGGATGATGCGGAGAAGCTTCTGGCTTCTCAGGAGTTTAACAATGAGACGAGACGTTCTTATTGGTCTAATATGGCATGCTGCACTTATGGAATTATAAGGCAGGTCGAGTTGGAGGTTGAGGAAGACGAATTTTTAAAGAATATTGAAGGGTCTGAAGACATTTTGTCAATATGTAGACTGAACCGTTTGGATCATGATGGGCGTTGGGTTAAGGCTGAAGCTATTCGTCTGTGTTTTAAGGGAACTTCTTTACCGCCATATGTTTATGCCTACGGTTGCCGATTTAAGGTAAATCAGTACACTTTCCCGGTTACCCAATGTTCAAGATGTTGGAAGTTCGGTCATCTGAGAAGGTTTTGTCCTACTACTAAAGTTACTTGTCCGAAATGCGGCGGGCAGCATGCCAATTGCGAAACGACTATTTTTAGATGCATTAATTGTAAATGCAGCCATATGGCCTTAGATAAGTCGTGCCCGGTTATTGTGAAGGAGTAAGAAATTCGCAGGATTATGTCTGCTGAGGGATGTATATATAAACGGGCTTTTTGGTTGTATATGCAAAATAAGGAAATAAGGGATACGGATGTTTGTAGTCAGGATGCGCCATCTGTTTTTGAGAATGACTTAAGTTTTGGAAAGTCATATAGAGATGCTGTTTTGTCGAAGCCGTTACAATCTAAAGAGTCTGAAGATTCTGTCTGTCAGGCTGAGGGCCAGCGATCAGTAAGTCAGTACAGATTAGAGAGCGAGCCACAACAAGAGGTTCGTAAGCCGCGGAAGTCAAAAAGAGTAACAGATGTGAAGAGGTCCGAGTGTCTATTGGTCAATCAGCCTACTATTGAGCGGGCTGATATGGAAGATCAAAGACAAAATAAGGACAAGAAGAAGAGACGTATTACTTTTGAAAGGCTGGTTGAGAAGACGAAGGATATTTTGTTTTCTACCGAAAGTTGGAAGGAGAAGTTCAAAACGCTGTTTGGAGTTGTTGTTAAGGAGATTTTGGATTTATTTAAGGATTTTTTTAAGGAAGGTGATTTTGTACGTTTGTTTTTGTCTAATGTAAATGGCTAGGTCTAATACCAGATCTTTCTTGAATGTAATGTTCAATTCAATATTGGCGGAACCCTTATCGGAATCGGCTAAATTTGTATACAGTTTTTTTTATGTAAATAGTGTATACAAATTTAGTTGTTTTCGTGTACATGTTATTTTTAAGTTTATACGGTTTATGTTTTTATTTATCTATGTCTTTTAGATGAATGATGTTGTGTATTAGGCCTGCTGGAGCTGGCTAGTTCATAAAAATGATCAAAGCTCCTTAATTAATAGATTAAAAAAAATAAAAAAGTATCGCGATACTACGGTAGAAAGGTCGTATCTTTGTATGGATTTCATAGTAAGATACGGTTTTTTTTCCGTAGCACTGCAGACTGTAGTAACTAAACTAGCCGCTCGAGGGCGCTTTACATCACGCTTCCTTATTTAGTTACTACTCATGATCTCTCCAATTTGTTAAAAATGAATCGGAAGTAAATTTTCCTTGTAAAATATTGTAATTTTGCTGCATATTATACTCGTATATTAATATTATGTAAGTGCCTACCTTCTCGTTCTTGTTTGCAGCACCCAACAGGGTACATAAAGTGATACTTAAACTATTCACTAATCATTATGTGCAATAAACGTATTGAGTATTGAGTATATATTTTATAATCGTTCTTAAGGCCAGGCGCGCACCACGATTTTAGTCGCGCGATAATTTTGTCGCATAAATGCAAGATATGGGTTTATATGAGAGTGCGCGCACCACGATTTTCATAAACCCAGAAGTAAAATAAAAGAAGTAAAATTATCGCGCGACTAAAAAAAATCGTGGTGCGCGCCTGGCCTGAAGAGTAAACTCCAGTCGTGCGTCGGAGCTGACACACACTCTTTTTATTTGTCGATAAAATATTTTGCTACGTCACTTTCGTATAGGTGCCCCGAGTTATCCTAGGTATGAGCATAAATTACCTACAGTAAATAAAAAAAACTAATCATGATGTCTGTGCCTATACATATATTATGTAGGTATTATTAGGCGAGCTCCATCGATTTCTCCAGGATCCCATCAGTTTAGGATCATATAACAAAGGGGCCAACTAGAAAGTACTAGAACATAGGGTGTATGACCCGTATTATTTGACCGCGAGTGTATGTAGCCAACTACAGGGCCTATACCTCATTATTGACACATCAAACAACGACGGTTATTCTCCCATGTCAGGATAGGTTCAACAAAATCAACATTCCTTTGAAGTGGAACCTTCCCCGTCGAATCCTATCTAAATTCGATACCTCTTCAGAAGAACTAAAAGTCAAACAGCGTTTGAACTCTATACAATATACGCCACATAATTGATTTATCATTTTTTATGTGTACTTTAAAATAAGAAGCGATTAAAAAAATACTATTACTGATTGACCGAACGTGCGCGAAGGGTCTCGTTTCAGCTTGGGCAAAAATGCTTTCGTATGTCTTGATGTCCGGCTGTTCTCCTGAACAGGCCGCTTTAATCAACCAATTTTCGTGAAAGTGCCAGTTTGATAATTATATGGCATTTTTCATCCTTTCAATTTTGTCAACTCAAAGGTGGAGTTTACATTTACATATTTCAGCTATTTCAAAACTTTAAATAAGGGCAATTCCTCCTAAGTGAAACGCAACTTAAAAACGTGTTGTTTTTATTGGTGGTGCTAATATAAGTGTTAATTTCTGTCTAGATACGTAGAAGTTTATCCCAGATAATATGTATGATGAAAATTAATTTATGTCATAAATAAAAAACACGTAAATAAATGGCAACTTTGACATCTCTGTCGTGGAACCCATACTATGGAGTGTAGAAGGGAGGAGCAGCAGAATCTTCATATACCTATCCAAAAGTGTTCGCTGAAAGTTGTTAAATTGGTGGCGCTACAGAAAGTAGTTCCTTTACTTAGCAACGGTTTGTTTAAAGTTTTAATAAATATAATGATGCGTTTTTTGTATAGTGTAAGGTTGCTCAAGTCGTACCCCTTAAGGAAATAATGCTGTACTTAATATTAATGTCATACAACTAAAACAAAATATTTGCTATGTATGGAACCTTTATTTAGTTACCTTCCAATCAACATTCATAGCTCTTAGCAATATAGATATTTTAACGATTATCACAAATGTACCTTCGGTACGGTACGATTAAGGCACCCAGTCGCCTAATTCGTACCACCTAGCCTTCAGTGAAGACATTATAAACTATATAGAAAACGCTCAGGTAATAACAAGACATCACATTACAAAAAAACAAAAATTACAAACAATTCAGTCTGAATCTCTCAGATCAACTTAAAATGTGTTTCTTTGGTTATGTCACAAAAATCTGTCATTAGTGATCTACAAACTAAACTAAACATATAAATGAAAATTATATTCTCTGAAACATAAAAAAATGAGCTTAGGAAATGATTGTGGTTGAACACAGATATCACAAAAAATCTTTTTACTTTGCTTTCGACATCAGCACATAGGTCATGTACCCAACCTTTAATACAATGAAACATGTTTTCTTGTCGATCTTCCTTACTCTAGCTCTGATGTTTCTCTAAAGCTTCGTTCATATCTTCCTGCTTCCAACTATTATACTTTCTCTTTTCAATATTTATTGCCTGGCAAAAAAAAAGGTAAATTCACAACATTTTCTGAATACCTAAGTCGTACCGGTACGAGTAAAGAATTCTCCACAGGTACCTACGACTTAAGCAGTGAGGTATTCTAAGTTTCTAAACAAAATCGTTTAGGCACGTTCAAACTACAGGTATATAACCTAAAAACATTCTACCGTTTGAATGTGCCTAAACGACGGACAGATTATCATAAAAAATAGATGTAATCAAAAAAAATAAGTTGAATATTACATTCCTTTTATAAAAAGCTTACAAATGGGCTAATTTTTTTATTAAAAACTGTGTTAAAAACTCACTTTTAGATTATTTTTGCTCCGCAAGACCGGCCGGCCGTTCTATTGTTTTCACATGCTCGCTCAACTATTTAGCTCAGTTTAATGTCACTTGATGGCACTTTTTATAGGAAACGGCTGGGATATCATCCGGGTACGACTTAGGCGTTAGTACGACTTAAGCAACCTTACCCTATATACTTAAAGGAACTAAGTAGGAATTACTCTGGTCACCTAATATATAAAAAAAACAATTCGACACAGTTCACTCCGTCTAAAACTTGGATTTTTTTAAACTTTCATGCTACTAAGGGCCAAATTAAATATGTAGCAACCGCATACTAGTGTTAAATTAAGCAAACGTGAGAAACTTCATCCTGTACTCGATTGAAGTTATTCAATGTTGATTTTAACTTTTTGAACTCTTAGAGACTGTATACATCTCTAAGAAACAGCTTAGTGTAGTATGACACTCAGAGACTTTATACATCTCTGAGGAAATTAAATAATTTTAAATATTTTATTGCATGTTATGACGCCTAGAGACCATATACATCTCTAAGAAATTTAGGTTTAATAATTATTTTCTAAATTATTCACGTTGACGCCTAGAGACCTTATACATCTCTATGGAATTAAATTAATTAAGTAATTATATTTTATTGCATGTTGTGACACCCAGAGACTTTATACATCTCTGGGTATATTTAATATTTAAAACTTATTAAATTTTTATTTTAATGTTCCTACTTAACATTGATTTGTAGTATCTACGAGTAACATCTCCATTACGTGTACCAGTGTAATTAGTTATAACACAAATGTATCATGTAATTGTTTTAAGTATTATTTACGAAAAAATGACTTACTGTTGAGTTTCTTTCGGCTTTCTTCTCAACAGCGGTCTCCTCTTGCGAAATGCCGGTAGATTCACAATCTGACTTGTAAAAGTGCCCCTGTGGCCTACTTACTGAATAAATTATTTCATTTCATTTCATTTCACTCTAGCGCTATTGCAGATGGCATTGGAACTATTATTTACTGCTGGAATTTTTTTCTATGAAAGGTGTCACTCCTTGTCTTCTACCCTCCATATCACATACGCTAAAACTTATAATACGACCAACTTATTTGTGAAACGGCGAACTTAGGAACTACCTACGACTGTCACGCTGATTTCTCTGCTTTGCGGACCCTTCAGTTCATAGAAAAATTGGTCGCACTATACACAAATTGACATTCATAAAGCAAACCATTGCGAAGAACATAGCTTTTCTGAAATAAGACCTTCAAGAAGAGTACGCCGAGGAAAATTCGCAATTCCGGCTACAGGCTGGAAATATTTTTATTCTGTCAAGTCATTCTTTCCATTACACGCATTACTGAAAACAAATGGAAATGTAAGACCGGATCCGGAAGCTCGGCGCCTTTATTTTAATAAAAACCTTTATTTCGTGAATATTGAAAAATATACATATCTTAAAATCTCAACTTCCCTTGAAATTGGTCTTGTCAATAGCATTTTAGCTTTGCCCATATCGGATGAAGCTGAAATGTTGTACATTCTTGCTGATTTAGCGTAAGCTAAAGTAGCGTCTTTAGTAAGTAGTAATAAGTTATCATTTTGTATATTGTTTGTGTACTGTTTTTACGGGGCGATTGTCGCTCTGCGAGAAAGCCCTTTCAATAAATAAAAAAAAAAATATCGACTTCAAAAACTTACGAGTCAACTGCATAAATACTTCATTTAGCTCCCTATAAAAATTTGGTACCTAACTATTACGCAACAACGTACCTACGCACATATATTGGAGCGACCGGTGGGATCGGTTATCAGATCTATTGAATATAGTAATTTATACAATGGTCGTGAAATCGGGATTTTAGGATATGAAAACGTGGCGTAGGTTGCAATTATTTGCACTTTGGTGACAATTTACATAGAGATGTGTGCGTGAGAACGTTTCTCGGTTTGAATTGGAAATATTCTCGAGAAGGTTCTTTCCCCATATAAATCATATTCTCGAGAAGGTTCTTTCCCCATATAATTAAATCATATTCTCGAGAAGGTTCTTTCCCCATATAAATCATATTCTCGAGAAGGTTCTCTCCCCATATAAATCATATTCTCGAGAAGGTTCTTTCCCCATATAAATCGGAAAACGTTATCTTTATTTACAGCAATACAGTTGCGATACCATTTCTGGACGTATATTACTGATATAATTTTTTCTACTACGAAACCCTACTTCAATTATTTGCTCGTATTTCATTTGAGCTAAATTCCTTTAACGGAATAACGGATATCTGAAACGTAATCTCACGCCACAAGTTGAATAAAATATCGCATTTTATTGAAACTTCTTCGAATTCTTTGCTTACTTACTTAGTGATACTATACGAAATCGATATATTTTCAAATGAAAATATTTTGTTTGCTAATGTGGAATTAACACACATAATTTCAATTACTACATTGCCACAAAGATCCATATATAAAGTAAAATATAGATATAAATTAATTCAGGCAAAATAGGCGCTTTGTAACACGTCGAGTTGAGGAAAACTAGCCCGCGATAACCTATAAAGTAAAATTAAACGTGATCTACTGCAGTCTAAGTGGGAACCACACCCAGGCCTCTGTTATGCCGGAACAGCGTCCTCAATTTCCGTTACACCATCAGACCCTTACCATGAGTTAACGTTGCCGTACTCGCTAGCAACAGCGTAAATGATTTGTATAGAGAATAAGTACAGTGCCCCTAGCGTAGCGGTTACTTTATAGAACTACAATTTTTCATACAAATCGTTTATTTTTTTATTTTTTTATTTATTTAACATTTCAAGTCATGTTTATTACAGGGGATGTTAATTGTAGGTAGTTGATATACGACGCCCTGACAGGCCGTTTAATGTGTTAATGCTTGGATAATAAGCATCTTGCCTTATTCTATAAGAACTCTGTTGATGCATATGGGTATTAAATATTACCTATTACAAATTCAGTACGTTTATGTCAAAACAGTGCTATTAAAATTAAACTATTACAAATATCTAAATGATGTCATTTAAATTACAATATTGTTTAATAAATTAAATTAACTACTTGTCATTTACTATTTATCATAAATTACTGTATTGATGATACGAAATGGCGACTTTAATGTCTAATGTTTTAAGGAATACATTTAGCAATGTATGATCATTGAAATATTCGTCCATTGTATAATGGACGCACTTGTCGGTTTTTCAGGGTTCCGTACCTCAATCGGAAAAAACGGAACCCGTATAGGATCAATTTGTTGTCCGTCCGTCTGTCTGTCCTGACCCTTTATCTCAAGAACGCGTATCGAGTTGAAATTAATACCATATACTCAGGTCTACAGTCCCTTAAAGCTGTGAATAAAACAAACTTGTACGTTAACGTGAAAAAAAGGTACGGCCGTTTATTTCGCAAAAAACTTACATTTCGACACTCTCAAGGGAATCAAAATGATAGGGTACTTCCCGATGACCTAGAACTGAAATTTGGCAAGTAATTTCGTCACATACTACAAATACTTATAAAAATCTGAAAACTATATACATATATAATAAAATCCTAAAAATATAGTCCTTTCAAACATCATATTTGGAGAACTCGGTTGCGTTAAGTTTGTACCTCGTTTATATGCGGCGCCATACATTTCAGGTGCAAACTTTAGGTTAACTCAACCAGGCCAATTAAGATTGTACGGAACCCTCGGTGCGCGAGTCAGACTCGCACTTGGCCGGTTTTTTAACTTACTTTCAAACAGTGTATTCTTAGTTTATTGTTTTAACTGATCAGCTTATTTGTTATAATGGCGCAACGATAGTACGGACTATTTGTATGCATACCTAGCTAATTTGGAAAGTTGCAGGAAACGTTGGTTTTTATTCCGTCTATTATAGGTGACGTTTTGTAATTGAAATAAGTTTGGGTTATTTCTTACGAACATTGCCGCTTCCATAATGTACATACCTGGCAAGGTAACGATTTTATGTTGTTTAAAAAGCGGACGGCAGCTGTTAGGTATACGCGTGTTGGTTAGGAGGCGACACCGTTTCTAAGCCAGGAATTCACATATACGCATAATAATCTGATAAGATAAGGCTGTTTCGAAGTTTGTATTTTGTTTTAGAACGCGTAGGGCATATATGAATCGGGATAATTTTGCAATCAAATTGTATTCCTAGTAAATTAAATTCTGTCCCTTCTTCTATAGTCGAGTTGTTAGTTTCTAATGTCATTTGCAATGCTCTTTTTTATGCCGGTCTCAATTGGATTATATTTTTTTTACCCAGTCGAGTTGCTAGCGTGTAGTGTCGCTGTAAACTCATAGTAAGGGTGCTGACTGCTTAGTACATCGCGTCAAATTTTCCATATACCTGTGATATTTCAATAGTTATAGAAACGATTTAAGTTAGAAATAGGAGGTAGCCAATCAAATAGTGTTCTGGATCTGCCCGCTGATCAAGGAGATTTGATGAGGGTAGTCGCAGGAGTGGGCCTTTTCATCTACCCGCCTGAGATATTATCAGAAAATAATATAAAACGAGTGGCGGTTAGAAGGAGGGGGGTGATTCGCAATCTAGGTCCAAGCACGGTTAGCGTGATTTGATTGTCACGGTATATTTAAGTAGCATAGCGTGTGATCTGTGAATTACGTTGTGAACATACATGTAATAAAAGTATTGTTAACCGTAAGAAGTTGTGTTTAACTCGTCACATACCTTTACCTACTTGTGTTACTAGCAACCCCTGTGCCAGTTATTTTTAAAAGGCTTAATGCCTTAGTTCCGCTCTAAGAACGTTTAGGGCCTTATCACACTTGCGATTTGCAAGCGAGTTTTCTATACAAATAAGCGGAGCGGCGAACTCGCTGCGTGAGCGCCTTTATACAAAATTCGCTTGCAACTCGCAAGTGTGATATGATGGCCCTTAGATCCGCTCTAAGCGATATTGCTAATTTAGGCCGGATTTGCCACAGACGTAATAGATAGATTTTTGTTATTCGAGCTGCAGTTCATATTTTAAAGGTTTGATAAAACGAGTTTGGCTCGAAAAAATTAATAAATAAGAAAATTTAGTTTCGAGACATTGCATTGGGGCATTAATACATCATTGAATTAGTACCCTCTATATGTATAAAAAATAACGACTATTTGCTCACTTAACAAAATTGGATCAACTTGTACCGTGAAATCGTCCAATTTTGCCCTAGCGGGTAAACATCCCATTGGCCTTAAACTATAAGGAAAATAAAAATGTTTGAAATATTTATTTGCGAATAGATGAACGTAAGTATATTTATCTTAAAAATTAAATCCTTAACCTATTTCAACATATATTTAATACCGCGGGGAGATTTACCCACTAGGGCAAAATTGCTCGATTTCACATGAATAGGTTTTCCCTGAGATGACGTGAGAATATCAAATAACGCCCTTAATTAGGCAAGTTAAGAAGGAATGGAGTTGACTCACCAATCAGATTACACGAGCTATTAGTGTACTAAACGGACTTATTGTTCACCAAAGGCTGCCTGTTGTTGCCTGTTTCTACAGGGATCGGATACCGGTATTGAGTTCCATACATTAATACCGGTTTTCAATTTCGGTATTTCGCTTATTATTACACATTTTCATATTTTTTAAAATTATATTTCTTAAATTCTATTTCATATCATTTGAATAAAAACGCGAAATTAATAAGATATTCCAATTCTAATTAATACAGTCAACGATCCCTGGTTAATTTCTACTGACGACAAAACATTACTGATGTGCTGTCAAAATGAGTGATTAGATCTTTTCCCCGAAATCGTTAATTCCGAGTAGCAAACTTTCCATTCGCATTTTTCCCCACTCGAACTTCTACCCGCCACTTTTTTTTCTCATTTGCTTGCTTCCTCATTCTCAAATATGGCCAAACGACATTTATCACAATATTTCTAATTCTTAAACGATATTTTTTCTATAGCAAAAGTTTCCCAGTCGCTTCTTTTTGCAATAGTTTTGTTTCTTACGAGATATTTTTCCTAAACTCAAAGATTCCATGTCATTTTTTTCCCCAATGTTTTGATTTCTTAAGCGATATTTTTCCGAAACTCAAAGTTTCCATGTAATTATTTTTCCCAAAAAATATCCCACTCTTTTTTTGCAAAATTTGTATTCCTTAAGCGATAATGTTACTATTCTAAAACTGCAACCCTTTCAGAATAACGTCAATGTATAACAAACTCACACACATTGCCGCGAGTCGACAATCGAGATACACGGCAATGTGTAGTTCTAGCCTTAGAGCATAGACAAATGGAGAGTTCGTAATGTAAACTCTTCGAACAAATTTTTTCGCTAATTTTAGCGGGGGCGAGGTAAACATGTACAGCACACCGCCAAAAGATGAATAGCTCATGGCGATGGCGACCACGTATAAGAAAGCGCAGCGTAGCGAGCGTTGTGGCGAGTCTGTGGCGAGGCCTATGTTCGGCTGTTGCTGATAGAATAGGTAGATAAATATTAGGTATTTATTTAATTTTTTTTTATACGTGATAAATTCTAATTAAATTAATAACAATTTGATTTATTGTTTTCTCTTTGCTCATTCATATGTTTAAATAACTTCATAAGTGGTTTCATATAAGTACATAGGTTTTTACAAATGCCACTCTACCTTATAATATACATTTGTTAAACATATCGGATAAAATCAAATAAAGGATGAGAATAAATAATTTCTTATCATTTATTTGATTTATCGAAAGGCAACTGCAAGAAAGGTTTCAAGTGTGTTGCTGGGTTTTTAGATCGGCATCGGCGTACGTTCTTTTCTTGAATGTTATGTTCACTGACTTCTATACTACTAGCACGTTGAACTAATTATTCCATGAACGCCTCGGGTACTAAAATTGACATTTCATACAAACGGCTGTTTGATCTGTGAATCACTAATATTAGATCCATGGACGCTAACACAGCTTGCACATAGCTATCAGCCAAAATGGCGAAAATCAACTGGTTTCATTTTGACAACGACAATATCACGTCGAGCGTAGTTGTTTTAGAAGTCAGTGGTTGTTTAAGCCCGAAACCACGGGCGGCAGTTTCATTTCAGTTTAGCTGTGCGAGAGTGATAAGGACACAATGTCACAAAATATAGACAGACAAAGAAACAAATATATGAGTTTTTGGATAACATCTTCTACAAACAGAATTTTCACTTTAAAAAATTCCACACTAAAAAGTTCTTATAAGACAATGCAGTTCATTCATCAAACTGATTTGACTCATTCTTTAGATGTGTCCCATCACTAGTTTGTTCGTATGTATGCTGCACAGTTACTTGAAAACTGTGTTTGTGTGCTTGGCATTCTTGATGTGGTGAATTTTTCTGTAGTGTGCGTTTATCGCAACAGCAAAAATTGTGTCTATTGAGCTATTAATCTTTTGGCGGTGTGCTGTACATGTTTACCTCGCCCCCGCTAAAATTAGCGAAAAAATTTGTTCGAAGAGTTTACATTACGAACTCTCCATTTGTCTATGCTCTAAGGCTAGAACTACACATTGCCGTGTATCTCGATTGTCGACTCGCGGCAATGTGTGTGAGTTTGTTATACATTGATTCTGAAAGGGTTGCAGTTTTAGAATAGTAACATTATCGCTTAAGGAAAACAAATTTTGCAAAAAAAGAGTGGGATATTTTTTGGGAAAAATAATTACATGAAAACTTTGAGTTTCGGAAAAATATCGCTTAAGAAATCAAAATATTGGGAAAAAAATGACATGGAATCTTTGAGTTTAGGAAAAATATCTCGTAAGAAACAAAACTATTGCAAAAAGAAGCGACTGGGAAACTTTTGCTATAGAAAAAATATCGTTTAAGAATTAGAAATATTGTGATAAATGTCGTTTGGCCATATTTGAGAATGAGGAAGCAAGCAAATGAGAAAAAAAAGTGGCGGGTAGAAGTTTGAGTGGGGAAAAATGCGAATGGAAAGTTTGCTACTCGGAATTAACGATTTCGGGGAAAAGATCTAATCACTCGTCAAAATTATGTTTTATATCTTTTTAGCTACTTTCGCGACGTTTTTAGGGTTCCGTAGTCAACTAGGAACCCTTATAGTTTCGCCATGTCCGTCTGTCCGTCTGTCCGTCTGTCCGTCTGTCCGTCCGCGGCTTAGCTCCGTGATCATAAGTGCTAGAAAGCTGAAATTTGGTATCAGTATGTGTATGTATCACGCCGACATAACGGTAAAATAAAAACTAAAAAAAATTTTTTTTTCGGGTACCTCCCGTACTCCTAAAGTGAGGTTGAATTTTTTTTTTCGTTCCAACACTAGCGTGTGGGGTGTCGTTGAATAGGTCTTTTAAAAACAATAGGGGTCTTCAAACATAATTTTTTGATAAAGTCAGCAGTTTTGTAAATATTCGCTCGGGAAATCCAAAAAATAGTGTCCCCCCCCCTCTAACTTTTCAACCACGGGTCATAAAATTATGGAAAAAATCATGAAAATTAGGCCTTATAAGTACTTTCAATGAAAACTATATTGAATAAAATCGGTCGAGCCGTTTTTGAGTTATCGCAAAATTTCATAACTTTCTTTAAAATGACGTAAGTGCCGCGCGGTGTTCTTATACTTCGAACGTTACACATATTAGTTAAATGCCATACTGCATTAAAACATTTCGCTCAATCTGGTGCGTATAATCGATAAATTCCAGAAGGTTATAAGTAATTACAGTTGCTTCGGCGTTTACGACCTTTTTATAGAGCTTGAAATCTTTCTCGTAATTTATATTTTATTTTATTGTCTATTGTGAAGGATGGGCAACTATGGAACCCTACACTGAGCGTGGCCCGACATGCTCTTGGCCGGTTTTTTGTTACTAAATTTCAAATGACAGAAGCGAGCAATATATCAAAAAGACAACTTATTAATGTCAATCAACGCATGAATAGCGTAAATAAAACAACAACTCTAATTTTTATGAATAGACTTTCCCTAAAGATGACGTCGGAATATCAAATAACTCCAGTAATTGGTCAAGTTAAGAAATGGAGTTGGTTTACCACGCCGGTTTCACGAGCTATTTGTTGTAGTAAATGGACTTATTTTTCACCAAATGCTGGTTTGTTGGTGCCTATTTTTACTGACGACGAAACATTGTTCAATAAGCCGTAAAAATTGGGTCGCTATGGATCTGTTTTATTGGGAGTTTTTAATAGTACATTACTGCAGACGCCGGGAAATAAGAGCTTGCCGGCTGAGTAGGTATAGACGGCCGACCGTAGGGAGGCCGAATAGTGATACGAAGTCAGCAAGCCCTTTTCACGGCTAAGGCATGTATAGAGCTTTTCTCAAACATATGCAATGAAATAAAAAAATACACCACTCAAACAAACATAATTCAGCTATCTAGCTCGTTCATGAACACATACGCCATGTTTAAAAAAAAAATACTTCCTGGCCTAGGCCTTCAATTTTGTATGAAATTCCTTTACAGTTCTCTCGAATTGTTTCGCCCGAAACGTGACACTTCGGAGCCTGTTTAAACGCACGTTATGTTATGACGATATTTCATTGCATGTATGAGAAAAGTTAGTTGAGGGATGTAGTGGTCGTTGCCTAATTCGGCAAATGGCCATTTGAGTGATGTATTGACCATATTACAAGCACAGAGACACTTTCGTAGTCGTGATATGGTTCTGCTAAGACACTAAAAAAGTTATTTATATAATAGGTAAATATAACACATCGCTAATGTAAACATATCAATGATAAAATGATGATGATGATTGATGATATTCCCGACGGATGTTATAAGACATGAAGAATATTACGAAATGGCGGCCACATAATGTCTGTTATATGACTGATACGACCTTTTTCCCGAATGACAAAACATTGCTCACAGTGCTGTAAAAATTAGGTCATGATAGAACCGTTTTTTCAGCGTTGACACAATTTGTGGGAGATTCACAAGTTAGCACCAGCTAAACGACATCAATTTGTAAATGTAGTAAAGATCGAACAGAAAACAAACTCACTTATTGAATGTTAGGGCCTTTCAAAGGATAATTTTCAATTTGCCTGCTTGTCGCTTGTCGAGTGGTTGTGTTAGCCCTTTGGGGCTAACCACGAGCTAACCAAATTCCATTTAAACCCTATACGGTTCAGTGAAAACTGTTGAGTTTCTTTCGGTGCTTCTTCTCAACAGTGGTTTCCTCTGTGGATCAGATCAGCCACAATTTCCGAGGGCTTCGTAGCCATTTACATAAAAATGGAAAAACGCCTAAGAAATTTGATCTTACAATTTAATTTTCTCGAATTCGAAGCAGTCTTTACCACGTAGCTGAAAGTTATTATGATACTCGGATAGATTTGTCCTCTGTCACTTAGTTCGCTCGTATAAATCATTTCTCCGTGTCATAATGGCGATTTATTAAATAAATAAAAAATGCAAAATTTTGTCAATGTGAGATTTCCAGAAATAACGAGATTTATATTGCGTCCCCGTAACTAGAGCGCTGAACGATTTTTCAGTGAATTTGTATGCAACGATTTTTCAAGCACTTCTCAGAGTGTCGGTGCCCCGGAGGTGCCACTATTTCTCCAATGCAATCGCTCTCGAAAGTCTCCAATGTGCAAATCTTTTCCACATGGGTGGTACGCCGACTACGGGTCCGCTTCGTCTAACCCCCGGATACTTATATTGATTTAAGCTTTTCTATCAAAATACAGTGTTGCCAGCCAATCCAACTCGTAATTTAGTTATTTGTGTTTGCCGAGTGACTTTACGGCTATGCCAATTTAGATCAAACTTCAACAATTGGATTTATCTTTGTTATATCCGATCTGACCCAAAATATGCCGACAGCTCCTCAGACGTGACGGGAATATTGTCACTCTCAGTGTAAACCCATTTATAAGAAGCGCTACATAAGGCAGTTTTTCTTCAGTCAAATATTTGTTTGACAATAGAATATTTCGATATCAGGGTTTTCCTGATTTCTTCCGTCGTTTCTGTCCTCGAAATCAATCTGAAGGATCGCAACAGGGGAATAGCTCTGAGTCAATGAGACAGCGCAAAAGGTTGTCATACATAATTAAGATTCAGAAATGAAACAACGGGGGATCTTCGAATAATTTAAAATATAATTGTTAACTTTGACTTCGCAATTGAATAATTTTGTGTTAAAAAATACATTTCTGATACAATATTTTCTCGGCGTTTGTTATTGCGTTGTCATCGAATTTACATTTAAATATACTCAAAGTTTATGTCAACATCTGAGTACTGGAAGTGAGCGAAAGTGACAATGGCTGCAATACAATATGACACGTATTTTGATTTAAAATGCACTGATAAATAGAAAAGCGTGGAAATGTCTTCTGATTCTGATAATTCGGTCGCCGAACGTCGATTACCGTTCGCGTGATTAAACTCGATCACCAATTATTGTTGAACGATCTATTTCATATTTTTGCTCTTGACATAATCATACTCTAAAAAAAAAAAAAATTTGGGCAAGTGCGTGTCCGACTCGCGCATGAAGGGTTCCGTACCATAATCTATAACAAGTTTGTTGTATGGGAGCCCCCATTAAATATTTATATTATTTTATTTTTACTATTTGTTGTTATAGCGGCAATAGAAATACATCACCTGTGAAAATTTCAACTGTCTAGCTATCACCGTTCTTGAGATACAGCCTGATGACAGACGGACGGACGGACAGCGAAGTCTCAGTAATAGGATCCCGTTTTTACCCTTTGGGTACGGAACCCTAAAAATAAATTAGCTTAAACAAAAAAAAACACATAGAAACGAAAGTAAACACTATCACAACCGAAGATAGTAGCGCTACTTTCGCATTTTCCTACGTTATCTAACATAGGAAAATGCGTATTTAGTAGCTTAGCGCCTATTACTGAGTCGGTTTCCGGTGTTGAAAGTGTAAAATATTAGGGTAAAGTTGCGATTATTGGACCACTTTACTTGGGATGGCCATATCAGCTGAAATATTATAATTAGGGAAGTATAGAATAGTAAGTTTGATAAGTCTTCTATAAAAGAACAATGTAGGTGCCAATGTAGATTTTTATTTATTAGCATAAATTAATAAAAAAATTAAAACCAGTTTCGCAAAGGTTGCTTTGTTTGAACCACTGTCTCCTTGATTGGACCAGTAAGTTGCTATAATTGGACTTAGGGAATTGTTTGTACCGGTCCATTCAACGCACCCATTGGAATTCAAACAAATAAAATAAAATTTTATAATCAAACCAATGATTTATTATCAGAGCGGTTTTTTAAAAGGTAAGTACAATTTCAAAATTCGGGAGTAAGCCTTTACATTCTTTTCGTCAAATCTATGCTTTAGTGTCGCCTTTGGTACACCATACATTCTACTGGCCTCATTCAGACTAACTTCTTGGTTACGTAAAGCATCTAATGCAAGTTTTGCCATGTTCAAACAAAATACACCAATTAAAATTTCAATTTTAAGTTCCTATGATTGGACCAGTCCAATCAAAGAACCTCCCTCCGGTCCAATCATGGCAATTTGCTGTGCAAATACTAAACCATTTTTAGAAAAAAAACCGTTATTTATTGATCCATATTGATTAGAAAATTGGATAAACAGATGAATAAAGTACGCAATTAATAAAAAACCCATATTAAACATCTTTAAAAACGGTATTTACTTGGTATAAAAAAGCGCCGTAATTTAACATCGGGAGCGCGCGAAACACTCCGACGTAGGTGCTTCCTCGACGAAGGCCACGGGCGAACTGACAGGACCGGGGACCGGGGGGGTTTGCTGGTACAAATAGGCAGCGTTTAGACGCCATCGTGGATTTTTAAATTTGTTCGTTTCCGAGAAACCAACGCGGTCCAATGAAAGAGCCGAGCCGGTCCAATGATCGCAACCTTACCCTAGGTAAGTATTAAATAATTAAGTAATACATTTTACGGACCGAGTATATTCTCTGTGATAAACGGTTTGATTGTGCAATAAATCACAATTCACTGATAAATCGAAAAGCGTTGTTGTAAATTTGTTTGTCAATTGTCGGACAATCGCCGTCTGCTGATTCCATCGAGCAGCCGATTACGTGCCCGCGGGATTAAACTCGCTCACCACGATTATTGAACGATCTATTTGATATTTCTTTCCACCTAATCCGACATACTCTTTTATTTCAGCGCTATGAGGAAAAAAATCACGATTCACGAGATAGTAATGAGAAAACTTGCTAAGAGCATAGCGTCCACTGAGTCGGTTTTTAAAGTGTTAAATAATTTAGTAATATATTTTACGGAACGAGTATATTCTCTGTGATAAACGGTTTGATTGTGCGATAAATCACAATTCCCTGATACATCGAAAAGCGTTGGTGTAAATTTGTTTGTATATTATCGAAATGGAATCGGACAATCGCCGTCTGCTGATTCCATCGAGCTGCCGATTATGTGCCCACGGGATTAAACTCGCTCACCACGATTATTGAGCGATCTATTTCATATTACTCTCGACTTAATCCAACCTATTCTTTGATTTCTGCGCGTTGAGGGAAAATATCACGATTCGTGACACAGTAATAAGTACAATACCAGTAAAATAGAGTGGGAATCGATAAATCCTGCAGTTTCAACTCAAATAATGTCTAATGTCTACGTGGAAACAAAAACTGCGAATTCGAATAACGCCAAACATAAACGGGCAATGAGCATGATCAATGTAGGGTAGTCATACTACCTATGTACTTCAACAAAGTAAGAATGTTCTGTAGGATAATGCATTACATTGTATAATTAAATATGTACTTAGCCAGTTCATAAGTTTTGTCACAATGTTGGCGTCCTATGGTACCCCAGTGGTACAGAGGGCTTTCGTGAGACGTCGCCATCCGCTCCTGCACTGTTAAAAATTTTCAGGGAATTTTACACAAAAGTGAGGGCAACTTTCGTTGCCCTCACTTTTTTGTGTTTTTACATAATTATGTAATTTTACAGGGCTATGTAATTTTACATAATTAACGATTTTACATATATGTAAAATTACATAAAGAAAATTTTACATATTTGTCAGTTATGTAAAATTACATAAATGTAATTTTACATATCTGTCAGATATGTAAAATTACATAAAATGTAATTTCACATAACTGAAACTGTCAGATATGTAAAATAATATTTTATGTAATTTTACATACCTCTTCATGTAAATTCTAGGATATGTAAAATTTTTATTTATGTAATTTTACATAGACGTTAATTATTTTTACATTTTCCGGTACTATTACTGAAATATTATGTGTTTTTAGTACATATGTTTTCTGTAAAACTACATGTAGTTTCTGTGATATTAATGATATTTTATGGATTTTTACATTTATTCTGTATTGTTACAGAAATATTATGTGTTTTTTGTACATATGTTTTCTGTAAAACTACATGTAGTTTCTGTGTTATTAATGTTTTTTTGTTGATTTTTACATTTATTCTGTAATGTTACAGAAATCTTATGTGTTTTTTGTACATATATTTTCTGTAAAACTACATGTAGTTTCTGTGTAATTACTGTTTATTTGTGGATTTTTACATTTATTCTGTAATGTTACAGAAATATTATGTGTTTTTTGTACATATATTTTCTGTAAAACTACATGTAGTTTCTGTGTAAATACTGTTTATTTGTGGATTTTTACATTTATTCTGTAATGTTACAGAAATCTTATGTGTTTTTTGTACATATATTTTCTGTAAAACTACATGTAGTTTCTGTATTTTTAATGTTTGTTTGTGGATTTTTACATTTATTCTGTAATGTTACAGAAATATTATGTGTTTTTTGTACATATATTTTCTGTAAAACTACATGTAGTTTCTGTGTAAATACTGTTTATTTGTGGATTTTTACATTTATTCTGTAATATTACTGAAATACTATGTGTTTTTTTTACAGATATTGTATGTAAAACTACACGTAGTTTGTGTTTTATTAATGATTTTATTATGTAATTTCACATACATTCAGTAATATTACTGAATCCATTTATGTATTTTTACCTAAAGAAAATGTATTTTTAAGTAAGGGTAAGGTAAAATTACATGTTTATTATGCATTATTAACAATAAAATTAGTTAGTTTTACATGTAACTGTAAAATATTTTCTGTAAAATTTAATAATAATTCGGTTATATTTACATAATATCTGTAATTCTCGGGATTTAGTTTTTTTTTGCCAGAATTCTTTTTCTACGTATTTAAATTAGTGCAGTTGTATTAATCAAAATATATATGAAAAAGAAAACACTGGGAAACAATAAACTGGAAAGATTACTGATCTTGGTATAATCGTAGCTTCTGTATATAAGAACTATCCACCTATATAACATAATTACAGGGGTGATATGTACTCTTTATAAAATGCGTAGTCACACAGCAGTCAAATAAAAATACTGCTTTATGATTAACTTACTTGCTTTGAGGATACACATTTTACAAGTATTACATATATCCCCTGTAATTTTGTTATAGGTGGACAGTTTCTATACAGAAGATACGATTATATCCAGATCAGTAATCTTCATAGTTAATTATTTCCCAGTGTTTTTGTTACATATATATTTCGATTAATACTATTGCACTATTAAAATACATAAAGAAGAACGTCCGTCAAAAAACCTAAATCCCGATAATTACAGACATTATATAAATCTACCGAATTATTATTAAATTTTACAGAAAATATTTTACAGTTACATGTCACATTAACTAATTTATAGTTATAATAATGCACACCAAAACAAGTAACCTGAAAAAAAAAACAAATTAAAAAGTAGTAAATCAATTTATTGTCATACAATGATTAATATAAACAATACACATAACTGAAGTTATATATTATAACACCTTTTTTACAATGAAATACAGTGATTGAAATTGTAATTAATTAAGCGATTTTCGATTATATTTGAAATATTGATATGTGACTTGTAAAATGCATTTGCTTTTATTAATAAATTATCTGTATCTGTATCTGAATCCCCTTTACTTAAATCTAGTTTCAGTTAATAAGGTCAACGTCTTTCTAGCGGTAGCGAATGCGCAGTAACGTTATATCATATCAAATATACCGGGTGTTTCCTGTAATAGGAGCGATAAATTAAAACATAGATTCTTCGCTTGAAACTGGACAACATTTGTTAAGCAACTTCTGAAAACAACGTGTAAAAAAGGATATTTTGTAGAATAATGTTTAGACAAAGAAGCAATGTATTGCGAAATGTCCGATATTAGTAGAGTGACAGCTATGTCAATGCTCAGGGAATGTCAATGTTGGACGACGTACATTGAAAACACTATCTAGTTTGTTTGAAATAATAAAATTCTGAGAACTGACTTTTTTTTAAAGTTGCTGAACAAATGTTGTTCAATTTGAAGAGTAGAATCTATATTTTAATTTATTGCTCCTTTTACAGGAAACACCTGGTATTACATATTGCGAGTGTATTGCAACATATAAAAGAATCAGCCTTATTGTTATCGTGTTAGTAAGAATTTTCGACTATTTTTTTATTTCGTCTTCACATAACGACACGTTGATTCTTTTAACATGTAACATTAACTAATTTATCGTTATAATAATGCACACCGAAACAAGTAATTTATAGTTAAAATTAATTAGGTATCTGAGGTGGCTGACTAGAATTAATAAACTGGTAAGGTAATACAATTTGAACCTTCTAGAGAGTGAAATCACTATTTGAACAGATTCTTTAGTATTTCCTTGCAGCCACCTTAAACATACAAACTGAAATACAAAACAAAGTAAAACGATCAATTTATTGTCTTACAATAATAACAATAACAAAAATGAACAATACAAATAATTGAAGTTATATACTATAACTTTTTACAAGGTAATGTTATAAATTATTTTGATGTAGATAATGTTAAATATTACATTGCAGTTTAGAAACTGTTACATTAAATCATCAGAAGTGTTAAATCATGAGTCGAAAATTAAGCCGTCTAACGTGGAGCGATTAACTAAATTCTCTTGCCACTACAACTTTAAAACTAGATAAATGGGTAATTGTAACCATTAAGGGAGAATTGCTCTATGCCTATAGTCACGAAATAAGGCTTTAAAACAGAAATTATCGCACAAATACATAAAAACCTAAGTAGAATGCGAGGGGGTTTGGCTGTAATAGTGGTATATATATATATATATTAAGCTTTAGTCTCGAAGAAAGCCCGCGAACAGAGCGCTCACAACGGCAATGATTTCATAGATAATATACGGCTGATTGCTGTATATTATAAGAAGATATATCACACGTACCAAAGTGATAAGGTATATCTACTATATTGATTACATTATTTCCTTCCGAATTTCGTTCCTTGCATAATTTTATATATATATAGGCTCCTGTTTCCCGGCTCAAGGGTCACGGACCCTTTCAGGCACCTTTAGCCGGTGAACCTGAGCTAATATCATAAGAAACTATGTAGAATGCGAGGCGTTTTGGCTGTAATAGTGGTTTATATATATATATATATATAGGCTCCTGTTCCCCGCCTCAAGGGTCACGGACCCTTTCAGGCACCTTAAGCCGGTGAACCTGAGCTAAGATCATAAAAAACTATGTAGAATGCGAGGGGGTTTGGCTGTAATAGTGGTATATATATAATAATGAGTTATGTAAACCTTAAGTACTAATAATAATGAGTTAAGAGTAATAATAACAACATAAAGTTAAGAGTAATAATAAACATGGATATAATTAAACCGTTTTTCCAGACTGAATATCGTGAATTCTAGAATGGTATTCAACATTTTTTGATAAAATTCTCTTATTACACACTGTACATTTATTATAGGATGAATTAATGTCAACATCAGCACTACTAGTTTCGGACTGGTGTAATCTAAAATTGTGATTCCTAGATGACATAATTATTGAACATACTTTTACACAAAGGATCAATACACATAAATTTTACATTTTTACAGAATCTATGACATTTTTGGTGGTTATTGTACGAGATCACAGTTGAGAAATTCTAGTCACAATTTTCGCATTCAAATGACATTTTATTCAAACTTAAGTTTACCCATTAACGACAATACTTTTTTCAGCGTGACACCTTTACGGATTTTACAACCTTCTTTGGGATTTATTTTGAAAACATACCTTTGCATAAACTCTAACGTGTTTTGACATTCCACTGGATATTCCAAATTAAAGTTGAAGTAAGCTGCCATCAATAATTGTAACGACCTGGAGAAGCTCGCAGTTTCGCTGACGATGTTTTTTTCTACCAGCAAGTAATATATATTTTCAATATCTGTGCGAAAAAAAAAAAGGTTAAAACAGGCACTAAATGCTGCTTATGTTAATAGCTACCTAGTTACATAAAAAACGTTCAATTTCAACTTGGGCATTAATTATTTCCCCTGGTTGGTATTTCGGTAAGGCCGTTGAGCGTTTAAACCGTCGCTTCGTTCGTTCGTCTTTAAATGTAATTGCAAGCGATAGTTGAAACGCTCAGCGGCCTTCCCCATTTATAATTGTAGTAAAGTTACATCTCACCTGAAAATACAATATTAGGTGCAGCAACTTTGGGGAGGTCAGCAACTTCTGCCCGTCAATGGTTTCTGAAAAAAAAAAATAGATCAGTATAGATGAAACTACTAATAAAATTAAGCAAGGAACGAAATTCGGAAGGAAATAATGTAATAAATATAATAGATATACCTCATCACTTTGGTACATGTGTGATATCTCTTCTTTAAAATATACAGCAATCAGCCGTATATTATCTATGAAATCATTGCCGTTGGGAGCGCTCTGTTCGCGGGCTTTCTTCGAGACACACCGGCCACTTCAACAATACTTGGTATCGCAGGTGTCGAGTTCAGAAATTTGCTCTGCTGTGAATAGGTTCTTCTTTCATTCTTTTCATTGGCTGCAATCAAGAAGATAATGTTATTTTTACAATTTTACAGTATATAATTGATATCCTCTTTTTTTAAACTGTTAACAAAGAAAAATATACAGCCATAGTAAGTCTTTTACATTTTATAGGAGATTTTAGAGAAGATAAGATAAAGATAGGATAAGATAAAGATAAAGATAAGATAAATATAAGAAAGAAGATAAGATAAAGATAGGATCAAGATAAGATAAAGATAAGATAAGATAAATATAAGAAAGAAGACAAGATAAAGATAAGATAAAATAAAGATTAAATTTATTTTGTTAAAAAGAAGTACTTTATATGAAATAACATATTGTTAAATGATATTTTGTCAAGTGTAGTGTTTGTAAAATTATAATTTGCTAAGTGACTTTTTGTAATATGATACTTTTAGTCATATGTCTCGTTTGCCTAATGAATATTTATTGAAACGTTGTTTGGTCAAATGATCATTTGTCAAACGTTTTTTGGTCAAACATTAGTGAACCATTAAATTGGCTTTTGGATAGTATTTTTTATACACCAAGTTTAATACAAAAAATATGAAAATATGAGGGTTGGTTTACATTTTGTTAGTACTAAAAGTTGATTATTTTAAGGATTGCGTCATATTTTGCTACGGGACCCTAAAAACTGGCACAGGTAATGAATTGGGCATCATCTAATTACCGGATAACGCCACCGTGCTCGGCACCTTCGTGCTGTTCTTCTACGGCATCGCGCGCAGCGACGTGCGCGCGCAGCGAGCGCTGCTGCCGTGCGCGCTGCTTGTTCGCCGCGGGCGGGCCCCACGCTGCGCCGCCGCTCGTGCCGCGCGACCACCGCGACCGCTCCGTCAGCCGCGGCTCCGCGCGCCCCGCGTCCAACGCCAACAGCGCCGTGTACAAGGCGGGCGCCGAGCTCAACGGCCAGACGCTGCCGCGCGACGCCGAGGCGGCCGACGGCAAGTCGCCGAACATCAACCTGGTCGTGCTGCCACCCGGACGGTCGCGCCGTCGGCCCTGCGCCGTTCTACAACCCCGACGATAGATATTAGAAATATATACCAACTCGATTATATAGGACTTAAACCATAATTACATGGGGTCCCGCTGCATATACGTATATGTCGCTGCGCTCGCTGGTTTCGACTTCACGACCGGGACCTTCGCGCAGCGCGTGCTATCGCGACGAGTTTTGACTTGCCGTTTTCGTGGAAACGATCGGGTTCGCGGTATACGCGGTAATGTTTAGCCCTTAAATATCCCAAACCCACTTCAGTTGAATTTTTCAAAAATGTCATGTCCGCCATCTTGGATTTCAAAATTGACATCATTTTCGAATTTCCAACCCCCGATTTATTCGAAATCCATACCCCACATGATATGTTTAAAAAGTCATTACTTTTTTCAAAAATGTCATGTCCGCCATCTTGGATTTCAAAATTGACATCATTTTCGATTTTCTAACCCCCGATTTATTCGAAATCCATACCCCACATGATATGTTTAAAAAGTCATTACTTTTTTCAAAAATGTCATATCCGCCATCTTGGATTTCAAAATTGACATCATTTTCGAATTTACAACCCCCGATTTAGTCGAAAACCATACCCCACATGATATGTTTAAAAAGTCATTACTTTTTTTCAAAAATGTCATATCCGCCATCTTGGATTTCAAAATTGACATCATTTTCGAATTTCCAACCCCCGATTTATTCGAAATCCATACCCCACATGATATGTTTAAAAAGTCATTACTTTTTTCAAAAATGTCATATCCGCCATCTTGGATTTCAAAATTGACATCATTTTCGAATTTACAACCCCCGATTTAGTCGAAAACCATACCCCACATGATATGTTTAAAAATCGAAAATGATGTCAATTTTGAAATCCAAGATGGCGGACGACATTTTTGAAAAAAGTAATGACTTTTTAAACATATCATGTGGGGTATGGATTTCGAATAAATCGGGGGTTAGAAAATCGAAAATGATGTCAATTTTGAAATCCAAGATGGCGGACATGACATTTTGGAAAAAAGTAATGACTTTTTAAACATTATATCATGTGGGGTATGGATTTCGAATAAATCGGGGGTTAGAAAATCGAAAATGATGTCAATTTTGAAATCCTAGATGGCGGACATGACATTTTTGAAAAAAGTAATGACTTTTTAAACATATCATGTGGGGTATGGATTTCGAATAAATCGGGGGTTGGAAATTCGAAAATGATGTCAATTATGAAATCCAAGATGGCGGACATGACATTTTTGAAAAAATCTGTTAGGGTTCCGTTTTTTGCCATTTGGCTACGGAACCCTAAAAAATTTGCTTTCAAAAGTTATATAAGGACTACCCGTTTGGATTAAGTTTACACCTCATTTGTATGCGGGGCCATAGCTACCAGGTGCAAACTTAACTTAAATACAAAAAATATGAAAATATAAGGGTTTGTTTACATTTTGTTAGTACTGAAAGTTTATTATTTTAAGGATTGCGTCATATTTTGCTACGGGACCCTAAAAAACTGGCACAGGTAATGAATTGGGCATCATCTAATTACCGGATAACATCACCGTGCTCGGCACCTTCGTGCTGTTCTTCTTCGGCATCGCGCGCAGCGACGTGCGCGCGCAGTGGGCGCTGCTGCCGTGCGCGCTGCGCCGCCGCTCGTGCCGCGCGACCACCGCGACCGCTCCGTCAGCCGCGGCTCCGCGCGCCCCGCGTCCAACGCCAACAGCGCCGTGTACAAGGCGGGCGCCGAGCTCAACGGCCAGACGCTGCCGCGCGACGCCGAGGCGGCCGACGGCAAGTCGCCGAACATCAACCTGGTCGTGCTGCCACCCGGACGGTCGCGCTGTCGGCCCTGCGCCGTTCTACAACCCCGACGATAGATATTAGAAATATATACCAACTCTATTATATAGGACTTAAACCATAATTACATGGGCTCCCGCTGCATATACGTATATGTCGCTGCGCTCGCTGGTTTCGACTTCACGACCGGGACCTTCGTGCAGCGCGTGCTATCGCGACGAGTTTTGACTTGCCGTTATTTAAACTTTATTGCACAATATGAAATTATGTCAATTTGTTAAATTAATAAATGAAAATAGTATCAATGTACGTAAATGACATGGAAAATATGAACATATTGGGGAATAAGTAACGAAACTTAGTTTTAGTTATTAATGTAACTAGGATGTGAAGAATATGCATTTTATTATTTTTACGTGTCGGATGGCCGAGCTGTAAGGCCCATAAAATATGGATAGGCAAACCTTACCTATTAATTAACCAATTATTATCTCCTTTATTAATTTAAAGTCTTAAGTTAGGTTTTTTCAATAAAGTTATATCAAAAGTAAAATACAATACAGAAATTACAAAATATATAAACACATTATAAAAAAACCTAACCTAGGGTGCCACCGGCAGCTGGGCAGGGCCCAGGCTACCGGTGGTTAGGGCTGCAGAGAGAGGAACCTCCTGACAATGCGCGCCGTGTCCAGGAGTACCGCCTTCTGTATCTGACCCTTGATCCAGCCATCTAGCGAGAGTCTAGTCGAGAGAAGAAGGAGGACTTTACTTACCTTTATACACAATTACTTCGGTTTCACAATCACATAATTCACAACACAACCTAGGACGCAACGCATTACTGAAGTGACTCTTCATTGTGGCTGTAGAACACAAAATGATTTTCGCGCCATGCATCGCGCCATTTTGCGTGACGCTTTTGGACGCGCATAGAGTATGGAGCTACATAGACGCGAACGCCGCAAAAATGACTTTGTGGTGGTTCTTTTTTTTTTGCTTTTTAGTGATTGAAATTGAATTATTATTATTGAGTAGTTGTAGTAGCTCAACGTCACTAAATTATACTTTTCGATATAGGTATGTTAAGACTGTTAGACTTTAAAATAACTGAAAATCCAAAAATAACCCGTTCATGTACAGATTACATTTGAACAAAAATACTCGTAATACCAAATGGTGATAATTAAAGGCTTTATGCGCGGAATAATTTTTTATAGTAAAAGTTGAGTGGTTTGGCACCGACTTCAAAAAGTGGTTCGAATCCCGGCCAGTGCAAATATTTGTGTGATGAACTCGAATATTTGCGCTTGGGTCATGGTTGTTCTATGTATTTAAGTACGTATATCGTTCTCTCCGGTTCACTATTTAAGTACTTACCTACATTAACCTCATAAAATCCTGAGTGTTCTAAATCAATTATTACGACAATACTCAAAGAAAAAGACGATGACACTTCTATAAATTCTAACGGCATTTAATCTATACAGAGATCATCATCGCGACCACAAAACGTCGTAAGCGCCGTGTAAATCATGGCGCTTAGGACGTTACGAAAGCGGGGCATTGAGTCTCGCGACCTAAACGTGTAAGTGCCGTGAAATTCACGGCGCTTACGACGTTTTGACCCGCTCTCGCCTACAGTAGCTCTCTTCTATTCTCTCTCGCCTATTTAGCTGAGCCTCGACGCGAGTTTGCCGGCGTGGGGGGGGCGTCGCTTCTCCCGACTGGCCCGCGATCCGTTCTAGCGCCACGGGCTTCGACTAATTTGCCGTCTGATTCGAAAGATTATCGACAGTGCTCTCGTCCCTGTCACACACAAGACAAACGGGCGAGACAGAGCACTGTCTCGCCCGTTTACTCGGTACGTGTGATCAAGGCATTACTTATATCATAATTCGAATTTGAAATTTTAGTAGTATACTAATGTCGATAATCGAATGACGACTACTTGTCTTAAAGAAATCACCACGAATGATATTGATATTGTTGACAAACCATCATAAAATCATTGCCAGTGTAACACATTAGTTGTAAAGAAATAAAGGGAAGCTATTGCAATTTTAGATTGACAATAATATATTTTGACCAAAGGTTAATTTGATTACACTAAAGCAAATTAGACTGCAGTTTTTGGTATTAATGTTGATGTTTTATGAAAACAATATTTGGTTAGCAAAAAATCCATTTTGGGAAGCAAAAAGATATACGGACTCAACGTAAAATTATTTTGGTGTATGTATATTGATTTTGGAATACAAAATGATTTAGTTTAGGGAGCTCTGTATAGAGTGGGTTTAATTTATATGGAAGTAATTCATTTTACTTGGAATTTAGTTTTAGGGTATAAAGAGCATTTAGTTTTTTGCCTGCCTAGTAGGCCTACAATCGTATAGTATAGAGTATACATTGAATTAAGTAGATTAGTATCATCATCTCAGCCATAGGACGTCCACTGCTGAACATAGGCCTCCCCTTCGGGCAAAGCAGATAAATTGTGGGCGGTGCAACTAACTTAAACAAGTTTTAATAAATATGTTGTTACTTTGTAAGTATCGTATGTTGGTACTTTGTCATTTGTGCTTCGCTCCGCTGACCGATTTTGATGATTCATGTGACATTCTTTTCTTCTCTTTAAATTCTATTAAGTGACAGTTTTCAAAATAGCCGGACGTGTTTTCCTAAAGTGAAAATAGTGAAAACAAAGTTAACTTTCGTAATTTCAAACTTTGCTTGCGTGCGACGCCTCCAGATCATCGACGACCCCCGGGTTTTTTGCTACCATCCAAAGTGCTTGTTAAGCCTTCAACTCCCTGAATTTTCTCAGAATTTTCCGGCGGAAAACAGCCGAGTAAACGCCGAAAAACACTTTTTCTTTGTTCCCGTAACTTGCGACCTGGGATCGTCCGGCTGATTTTGAGGACGTATCAGCCTGCCTGACACCTTTCTGCGTTCAACCAAGAAAACAGAAACAAAATCGGTCCAGAAACACCAGAGAAAAACAGGTTTTTATTGAACTTTAACAGTGAGTGACTTTTCTCCCCCCATTTCTCAGAACCTAGATCTTTTACCCCCATTTTTAGTGTACTGTTAATTAGCTTAAGTATCAATATAGTTCTGTGCAAAATTTCTGATTTTTCCTAGCTGTAGTTTTTTAGTAACGAATTTTCTCGCAAACCCAGCCGTTCAGAGCACAATATTTACGTAATTTTAATTCATTTTTTGACTTTTTTCCCTTCAAACTTTTGCAATTTTTTCTTTCATAATTTGCTCTGTCTCATCAAATAAATGGGTTCTGGGCTGTTTCCAACCCACACATGTATATAGTTTAGTTTTTATTTAAGTTTTAAATTTATCGATCTCGCGTTGTGTAAATATCAATATCCTTCTTCCATTCCACAACAATCTCACTTTATTGTTTATATATTTGTTAGCTTAGCTATCATTAGATTACTGTGCAAAATTACAGACCTATTATGTCAATAGTTTATACGTTATTAAAATAAAATAAATATTTAAGGGGGGCTCCCATACAACAAAGGGATTGGTTGCGTTAACTTTGCACCTCATTTGTATGGAGCGCTATACATACCAGGTGCAAACTTAACTTAACCACTTAAGGATGGAAAGTGTTTGTACGGAACCCTCGGTGCGCGAGTCCGACTCGCACTTGACCGGTTTTTTAATGATGTGTTATATGAATACAAGCTTTTGCCCGCGACTACGCAACCGCAACCTCGTACAACACGCTAGATATCCACGTAATCACCTTAATTAAACTATGTGACCTCGGATTAAATTATACTTTTCGAGAGCAACTGTTTTTTTTTAAAGTCGGTTAATATACATTTGTTGTACTTATACCAAAACCTTCTTATTTCCAGAATGTAACGAATACATTACTGAAAACCGCATTAAAATCGGTCCAGCAAACATACGGGTCAAGCGCAGAACCTCCTTTTTTTGGATTCCGTACCCAAAGAGTAAGAACGGGACCCTATTTACCTATTTACTGCCGCTATAACTACAAATACTAAAAACAGAATAAAATAAATATTAGAGTGGGGCTCCCATACAACAAACGTGATTTTTTGCCGTTTTTTACTACTAGGTAGGTAGCAAGAGCATTGACTTGACTTGACATCTCTTATTTTTACTCTTTGGCACCACTTCCTTCTAGAATATTCCACGCTGACATAACAAACATCTGCGCATGTCCTGGCACGTTTCTTCATAAATCGGCTATTGCGCAGTCATATGGACCTAGTATGTACTTATAGTACACCTGGAGTGCTCATTGCTTCGTTCGATTTATTTTATACTAGCGACCCGCCCCGGCTTCGCACGGGTGCAATGCTGATAAATTATGCATGTATTATACATATAAACCTTCCTCTTGAATCACTCTATCTATTAAAAAAAAACCGCATCAAAATCCGTTGCGTAGTTTTAAAGATTTAAGCATACAAAGGGACATAGGGACAGAGAAAGCGACTTTGTTTTATAACATAACACATAACACATTACCCTAATATTGTAAGACCGAAAACTGTAGGTTAGGTTAGGTTTGTTTTATGACCATGGATAGCGGAGCGAGCGAAGCGAGCGGAGCGTAAGAATGCATGGAGGTACATTAAAATTTAGCAGTTAGTAGGTTAAGGTTAAAGACCGAAAACTGTATGTTAGGTTAGGTTTGTTTTTATGACCATGGATAGCGGAGCGAGCGAAGCGACCGGAGCGTCAGAATGCATGGAGGTATATTGAAATTTAGCAGTTCGTAGGTTAGGTTAAAGACCGAAAACTGTAGGTTAGGTTTAGGTTTGTTTTATGACCATGGATAGCGGAGCGTCAGAATGCTTGCTTAAAAATCTTCGGGATTTAGGTATAATGAAATGTAGTCAAAAGATTTTTAGCACATTAAATATTAGGAACATACAATTATGCACATCAATCATTCGATAGTTGAATCTTAGCCACATCAAACGATAGGACAAATAATATTTAGGACAAACGATAATAGGAGCAACAATTTCGGACAATCAAAAATATGCGGAACAAAGTGTATGCCATACGTTATTAGGACAAAAGACGTTATGCGACACAACGATAGGACTAATAATTGTATGCCATCCGATATAGACCCGTTCGAGGTACCCGAAAAAAAATTTTTTTTTTTAATTTTATTTTACCGTTCTGTCGGCGTTATACATACACATACTCATACCAAATTTCAGCTTTCTAGTACTAATGATCACGGAGCTAAGCCGCGGACGGACGGACGGACGGACGGATGGACGGACAGACGGACAGACGGACATGGCGAAACTATAAGGGTTCCTAGTTGACTACGGAACCCTAAAAAACGATTCAAAATTTCTCAATTGGTGCTAGGCGGCTAAAACTCGGTATCGGGGGGCTCTCGGGGCTCAAAATTATGAATCTGAAATCTTGTCCGAAAATTCGGTCAAATTCGGAAAACATCGAAAAAAAAACGATTTGTATGGAGAAAATTTCAAATTGATATAGCATAGCTAATAATGACTACCGCACATTATGGAGCGTTTTTTAGGGATATAAAAAAAAAAAAACCTTACCTAACCTAACCCGGCCGAGTCGGATCTGCTCTGAAAGGTGATCAGGATTAGATGGATACCTAGCTGAAACACTAATATATGTGCATGCTCATTTTATAGTCAGGTAAAATATATAAATGTGCATAAATCTGCATGAAATAAATCAAGAAAAATTATCTAATCGCCTTTGTAGGAAATATTTCAGACATGAAAAGCTATTTATCGTACAATAAAACCTCACGATTAATGTTTTAATTAGAGGAAAATATTTATTTTCAAACATTAAAATTTATGAAGTGACATTTAAAGTTCTCTAAGACAAAAACTTATGGTCCAACTCAGCAAATACAAAAAATACTGCTTTAGAAATGTTAAAGATTTATTCATCATATCTGATTTCTGACGTGAAATTTCAATTTTATCAATTTTTATGTGTGGTCTGCTGAAAGATTTCCAGTAGTTCTAGACCAATGTATGGTAGCAAACGATAGCTATGACTAATGAGAACAGCACAAGAGTTCTCAAAACTGCAGTCACTCGGTACTCATTAAGGAATTTTAAATCACGAACTACGTGAAATTTCAAGTTTTACAATTGCAATGAGATAATATCCTATCCTAACAAGAATAACAAAACTACCTACAACTCTGTGTGGTATAAATGACGTCTCGTAAGACACTGTTTGAGTGAGATGGCGTTTGGGTCCATCAAGCGAGTCCAAAGTAATGCCTTAGCGCCACAGACACAGATTTACACCGCAGATGGGCCTAACGGCCTTTATAAATATTCTAATTCTAATTCTAATTTTAAAATATGGCTTCCATCAGGTTAATGATGATTTCGCCAATTTCAAGTTTGCTCGTAGAGCATGCCGTTGTTCGGTGAGGTTTTGCTTTTTGTAAATTGATAGCGATTTACAAAAAACCACGCGGTCTACCGGGCCTTGACCCAAGAAGGGCTATGTACGCTTCAAGTTGAATTCTTCATTAACCATTCACTCATACGTTAGTTCACTGCACAATACGCTATCAATACTACACATTGAACAACAAAAATGAATAAATAATGAACAGCAAAACTTGAACGCATGCGGCCATCTTAAGACACGAACCGGAAGTTCCTTTATAAATATATTGAATTACTACTGTAGGGACACAATTTGCTGACTAGTCATACGCTGCCGTGTGGATACGTATGTCTAGATCGCAGAGCGTTGCGCCCGACAGTCCGCCTTGACCACTTGTAATGAATACACGGAATAATATATAAAGGACATTTTATTTAACATAAGGACGACCTTGCACGCCAAGTATCCTCGAGTTAAGATAGAACATATATAGTAAATTCATTGTTCTACATTGGTGACCCCCGACGTAGCAAGATGTTCTACATTGGTGACCCCCGACGTAGCAAGTGGCAAGGATAGCTCGAAGAAACAGGATGTATCCACCTGGTACCAGCGCGGCAGTTGGCCGTAAGCCGGGGTGGCTGTGCTTTTACCACCACCGGTACGGCAGGAGTGCGGCGAAGTGTGTAAGACCGTGTAGTTGGACGGAACAATAGTTAACTACACGGTTATACGTTTTTACCCGGGCAGGACATGGCCTTGGGAAGATGGAGCGACACACTGGGACATTTTTATCCAGCCCAGGGCAAGGCATGGCTTTGGAGCGATGGAACGTTGGCGTCCATACCGGAGCAGAACATGGTTTCGGAAAGGATTCCGCAATGAACTGATTTTGCGTTGGAAAGTGAATAGTGAAGTGAACATATGTAGTGCGCAGTAAGTTACGAACTATGTTTACCTAACCTATATTTTTAATTGTTTGTGAAAGATCTGAAATTAATCTTTGCAATCATTTTTCATTTCACACAGTTATTTATACCTATACACATATATACGCATGTCGCGGAAGTCGAGTGTGAGGCGAAGTTGTATAACTGGATAGATTCGTAATTAATCTGTGTTTATAATTAATTAGAATCCGAAAGAAATGATGAAAATGAAAAGTAGTGTAATTGTCAAATGATTTGGATAGGAAAACACTCTGTTGAAGTAATGTATAAGTGTACCATGACCAAATAGCGACTAGATTGCATTATATAATATTTAGGGAAAGTTGATTTAATTTCCATATTGTTAGGGTTGTTTTAACCAACTAACAACAATATTGCATTATATAATATTTAGGGAAAGTTGATTTAATATCCATAATGTTAGGGTTGTTTTAACCAGCTAACAACAATATTGTATTATATACATAATAACTTGAAACAATATAGGTATATAATGATATGTAGCGGAAAGTTGATTTAATTTCCATAGTGTTTCATAACCGGACATCTCGGGTTACCGGTTGCAAAACAGTTCTCAGAACGTTTGCGAACTAGGCATGAGGAGCTGAATTCGCATTTAACGTGTGACTGTTTGCGCTCGAGCGAATACACGATGTTTGCAGAAATGTTGCAATATAGTATTTCTCGAGGTAGTGATTATATTATAATTTATGAGAGCTACGATAATCTTATGTAGACTAAAGTACCTAAAGTTTTAATATAAATATTAGGGTGAAGGTCCCATAAGAGAGACCACTTGTGTAATTGTAAGATAGGTTTAAGTGTGGTAATTATATGAAACCTAGATTTTACAATTTTATACAAAAATTTTTTTTGTTTTTTGTGAAGGGGAGGCTACTGTAGGGACACAATTTGCTGACTAGTCATACGCTGCCGTGTGGATACGTATGTCTAGATCGCAGAGCGTTGCGCCCGACAGTCCGCCTTGACCACTTGTAATGAATACACGGAATAATATATAAAGGACATTTTATTTAACATAAGGACGACCTTGCACGCCAAGTATCCTCGAGTTAAGATAGAACATATATAGTAAATTCATTGTTCTACAACTACTAAATGTGTGACATTTTATAAAACAGAACCGGTAAAGTTGTCTAACTACCAATTTAACGAAAATATTCGTTTTTTAGTACATTCTATGCGACAAATACGACTCAATAGTCATTCAAGCAATTCAAGATAAGCGACAGTAGTCGATCAAAGTCATATCAGGTAAAAAAGGATAAGCGACAATGGTTTCATAGTATCAAAGCAGGTAAATTTGGATAAACGCCAATAGTTAAGATACGACAATCAGGTAATTTAATCTGTTTTTTTTTTTATAGAATCTTATATCGATTTAGTTTAATAATGTGGAAATACCACATTTTTACTTTTTGGCTAATGCGCATAAGCATTTTAAACACACATGACACAGAGGGCGCTCCAGTAGCGAAGAATTATGGAATCAAAGATTTAGTGTGATTGACGTAACGATATGATAATATAGATAGTAATGATGATGATAGCTCAGTTGGTAGAGCACTACGCCGGAAACTTAGGGTCGCAGGTTCGAGTCCTGCTTACATTGCAGTGGATCACATTCAATTTTTCTTTCATAATTTACCTTTATGTTAATTTTATCATAAAGACATAGGTAAAATGCCTCAAACGACATTAAAATATATTTTACGGTAATTCAGGTAAAAACAGTTAACCAACAAGTGCAAGGTTAGTTGCAATAAAGAAAAATTATCCAAGTTGTTTGATCTGTTTTGACAAATAAGTAAAAAAGCTCTAAGGTTCATTATTATGCAAAAAACTTTTTATGTTATCTCCATTTTGCTAAAAAAAACTCAAAAATCAAGTCGTTTAGTAGAAAAAAAAGTAGAGATTCTCTAAATCACCGACGGGATAAGCGACACAAAAGTCGTCAGACAGATGTATACGAGACCCAACCCATTCGATGCAGGAAAATCTGCCGATCCCAACAGTGTGTATGACTCAATATCCCCAAAAATGTCATCTAGTAAAATATCGTCAATATCAACAAGTATAGGGGAAAATCTGAGAACATTACTAATGTAGTCATAAAAAACTATCACTGTTTATAAGTAGGTAAAGGACGTAAATCCGTTTTCCAACGGTAAAGTTGAGTTTGTCGCTCTATTATTTATAGTTTATCTTTTCATTAGAGCAGCATGACCCGGGGGATAAAGCTGTGCCTCCACTACTATGTTAAAATATCGGTTCATCCGCTGGGTCACGATATGATTTATTTATTAAAAAACGATATTTTTTATTTCTGCATGATTTTACACGTATAATCAAGAATCTTGTCGGCATTTTAACTATTTTTGGTAGGTACCTACACATACAAAAGAAACTAAAAAGTATTTTTCGATGCGAGACTTCCAAATGGCCAATTTCACTTATTTTTTTGGAAAATAGCTTTAACGCATTTTATTTTTAATATTCTACTGTAGTGGGTAAATAGATATTTAGTAATCCGCAATAATTATATCATTGTTTAAATGATTTATTTTACTTCGAGATTTTTCAATGCCTTTAAATATTATATGGTTTGTTGATCTTCAACTCTCGCTCGGACTATGCGAGTGTATGAAGCTGCTTGGACGCCACTCAACGAGATTATGAACGAAGTAATGTTCCGGGGGCGCACGGTCGGCGGGGGGAATAACGTTAGGCTCCGCCCAGATCCTCAAGGACGTTGGGATTAGGAGTCGCCTTAAATGGAGGCAATTCATTTTATTTGGAATTTAGTTTTGGGGTATAAAAGCCATTTTGGTGAGCGTTTAAATTGTTCCCTTTTCAGATATGGCGAGTGTATTACAAGTAGGTTGGTTTTCTCCGCGTTTAACATAATACCGTTATCATGGGACCATTGCACAATCTTACATACAAGCTCCCTGTGCGCAGTCAAGTTTGCCGCCATTTTTTTTTTTGATATAATTTGAAAGAATATCATCTAGAATCTAGATGATAATCTAGAATAGACCTCGAGTATATTTATTATACAATTAAATTACTATCATTTATAATGATTAATGAAATAGTGGGGGTTTCAAACTGACAGTTGACAGCTTCGCGCCAAAACGCACCTAAACTTGCGACGACGTCACGTCATCTTTGTTTGTCAATGAACAATGAAAAATTTGATCGTAGTTGCTAAAATTAATAAATTCCGGCTTTCTTGAATAAATAGGTTAGGGTCAAATGAACTATAAAAAATGGACTATCCGTCAACATCAGGAAATCACAACGATGGGTCCAAAGTTCGGATATAAAGAGCCGTGTTGTGTGTTCAGTTCAACTTCAGCGGTTTCCAAATAAAATATTCTTATCTGATTTATGATTATAATGGAGAAAAAAGTAGTTCCAAGCTGCGAAGAGGACAGACACTTATTCTCCAAAGACTGTCAGTCGATGCTGTGAAGATCACCGATGTAAGTGCAAATATTATTGCTTAAGTACATGTTTTGCTTGTGGTAGTACGCTCTGATTAAAATTAATTTAGCTAAGTACCTAATTTACTAATGAATCTTCTTTGTGACACATACAATATTTCTTTATATTTTACAGCTGGAGAAAGATGTTGAAAATCTTTATCTAAAAAAATGTGGTACCACATATTTTTGAGTGCCAAAATAGAATGATGCCAATAAAGCCTACATCAGCAATACTCAAAAGGAACAGACGTGAAATTCTTGTAAGTATTGAAAATGCATCAGGTATGCCTTTGTTTCGATCTATTATTTCACAATTCTTTGGGTAGTAATTAACACAGTCATCTTGTTTAACTGGACGGTAAGTATTTATTTTCAGGAATACCTAAGTACTTATTTGTCTATTAATGACTATGAATCAGGCGACATTTTAAGTGTCTACAATAACACTCGCCAAGTGTCTACAATGATACCAAAATTGTGTATAAGTATTCATGAATAGGTTTATGTAGGTATATAAAGTATTAATTAATATGCATAATAATAATTGGTTTTATGTAGGTAACAGATTACAGAATTAAGGCACAATACAAATGTGTCTGTTTAGTTAGTCGTATGGTTACTGATAGAGAATGCCTTTTGGTATTAAAGTCTAAAATTTGTACTTTTACTTTTGTATTTTGTGCAATAAATAAATACTTTTCCATTGAGATAATAGTGATATATGCTGGGTTTGCATTTTCAGCCTTTTTGTATAATGACTGATACTAGATTTTTCATATTCTGTTGGGGTATTTATGTAATAATGATGTTACTTATTAATTTAACAAAATCTGCACTATTAACTCATTGCTTTCAAACAGGAAAAAATTTCACTCATGTTGTGGGTACAGACACACAGACTAAAGATACCTTTAGTCTGTGTACCTACTTATAATCTTCCCTTTTATTATAGTATGGATATCATGCTCTCTAATTAAGAAATGTTCTTTTCTTACATTTCAGA
The DNA here is from genome assembly GCA_947623375.1 of Apotomis capreana. Lineage (NCBI taxonomy): Eukaryota > Metazoa > Arthropoda > Insecta > Lepidoptera > Tortricidae > Apotomis > Apotomis capreana. The sequence goes on from OX392514.1 coordinate 11,303,577, forward strand.
TCCAACTCTGAAGATTCAGATATCCAAGACACACTTCACTCTCAGAATATAAATGTATGCTGTGTGTATGACAAGTGTGTACAGGTGGCTCTAAAAAAAATAAAAAAAATAAAATAAAAATAAAAAGCATTTATTTCAGACAAATTAATCCATATATTGTTAGTATTACAAAAATAACTTAAATAACTATGTTAGTGCCTAAACTAATGTGTTGAGAGGTCCAGTGCCTGATTAGGGCACTGTCCCATCTCTCCGCCACGACAGTCAGGAGACTGTGGCGGCTGTCGCGCACTCTGCGGAGCGTCGCGGCTAGGGTTTGCAATCCGGATATTCGGATATTCAAATTATCCGGATATCCGCCATAAATATTATCCGAATAATGCAACACGATTTATTCGAATATCCGGATATTTTAGGTACTACTAAAAACTAGAATATTATTACTATCACTGTTGTGTATTTCGGGTGCCTCTCGAGTACCTAAAGTGGGGTGATTTTTTTTTCCGTTTCAACACTAGTCTGTGGGGTGTCGTTAAATAGGTCTTTTAAAAATAATAGAGGTCTCCTAACATTATTTTTTGATAGAGTCAGCAGATTTGTAAATATTCGCTCCGAAAATAAAAAAAAGCGACCGGGGGGGGGCTCTAACTATTCAACTGGGGTCAAAATTAGTATGGATAAAGTCATGAAAATGAGGCCTTATAAGCACTTTCAATGAAAACTATATTGAATAAAAATATCGGTCGAGCCGTTTTGACTTATCGGTAAATTTCATAATTTTCTTTAAAATGACGTAAGTGCCGCGCTGTGTCCTTATAATTCGAACGTTACACATATTAGTTAAGTGCCATACTGCATTAAAACATTCCGTTCAAACTGGCGCGTATAATCGATAACTTCCAGAAGGTAATGAGTAATTACAGCTACTTTGGCGCTTACGACCTTTTTTATAGAGCTTGAAATCTTTCTCGTATTTAAACCTCGTGCTTAAAACAGCTGTTTTAACCTCAGTCCGCTCTCAATGCCCTGGGTCATTGGTTTCGGAACTGGAGGATGGAGGTTAATCCGGACAAGAGCGCGGCTGTCCTCTTTTCACGTACTTCTAATTATCAAAACCAGGTGGCGAAAGCCGGTCACGTCTCCCTTTTTAATACGCGGATCCCTTGGAGGGACCACACCAAGTACTTAGGTGTTACCTTGGACAGTAGATTTAACTTTTTCAAGCATATCAAGACTGTAAAGGATAGGGCTGCTTTTATTTCTGGCCGCCTCCACTGCTTGACCAACTCTAGAAGCAAAATGTCACTTCATAATAAGCTAACGTTGTATAAAACCTGCATTAGGCCGGTCTTCTCGTATGCAAGCTCAGTTTTCGCTCACTCTTCCCCGAGTAGGCTTAGGGCATTCCAAACCCTCCAAAACAAATATTTAAGGAGAGCAGTAGGAGCTCCATGGTTCATCCGCAATATTGATCTGCACGCGGACCTCCGTTTCCCCTCAGTAGCGGAACATTTTAGGACTCTTGCAAAATCTCATTTCGAGCGTTCGGCCAACTCAAAGAACAAACTTATCTCGGAAACCGTCAATTATGACCCCGACATGCCACCCAGGCATGGTTACCGCAGACCCAAACATATCCTCTTGGACCCTGACGACACTTTCACAACTAGACGCAGATTGGAAGAGGAAGAGGACTCCAGACTTCTTGCCCAGCTTAGGGCGGACAGGGCCAGACGCAGACCCTCGTTCACACGCCCTCGTGTCACTCACGACGTTCACAGACAGACAGACAGAGACGCTCGCTTCGGCGGGAGCCGGTTCAATCCTCTTTTAAGACTTCCAGCCTCGCAGCGGGCTGCTTCCACTTCGCAATAAACTCTATAGTTATCCATGAGGGCTAACCAAAAGTCCAGCTCATCTTTTCGATGGTTGGCATCCTCTCTCCTCTCGCTAGTCTCTGCTGCTCAGTGGCTGAGACAAATTCAGACGTGCAGTTACGGGCCGCATACACGCAGGCCCACCTGCAAAGGCTTATTTCAAAAAAAAAAAAAAAGCTGTTTTAAGTCAGTCTATTGTGAAGGATGGGCAACTACGGAACCCTACACTGAGCGTGGCTCGACATGCTCTTGGCCGGTTTTTAAAAAGGGTCTCATCTTGAGTACTTAAAAATTCTTGTACTGTACCGCGTCGTCGTCTTCAAATTTCTGGCCTCTCAGGTATTCTTTCATTCTCGGAAATAGGTAGAAATCACTGGGGGCGAGATCCGGTGAATACGGAGGATGCTTAAGGATATCGAAACCAGCATCAAGAATTGCAGCCATTGCAACGGCGGACTTGTGTGCCGGGGCATTGTCCTGGTGGAACAGCACAACTTTCGAGTGTTTACCTCGCCGTTTTTCGCGGATCTCATTGTGCAATGTTGCTATTAGTTTAGCATATATAGTGCCCGTAATAGTGGATCGATGCTCGAGATACTCAATCATTACTACCCCCTTTATCATCAAAAACAGAGCCCATGACCTTACCGACAGATGGGCTCATCTTGGATTTCTTCGGAGTTGGAGATGATGGCCTTTTCCATGTCATAGACTGCAGTTTCGTATCAGGGTCGTAATGATGGAGCCATGTTTCGTCCTTTGTTATAAATCGCGCCAAAAAAGTTCCCGGTCTTGCTGTATCAGGTCCAAACTTTCCTTACCCATGTACAGATTGATTTGTTACTTGATTTGCTACTTGATAATTAATTACTTATACTGATTAAACAATAGTCCAAATCGTTTGTTGTAGACCATAATATTATTTTCTTAATAACACTTGTTCTTTAACTTTAATATTATATTCGTTGTTGATTATTATTTATCTGTATTGTATGTTGTTGTTGATTAATATCATTACAAGTATCAAAGTTCCTATTGTGCGATTAGGTTTCTCATGTGTAAAATATTGATTTTTAGTCACTAATCAACCAAAGATGATTCTATGTTTACTGTAAGACTACTAAAACTAGATAGATGAATCGTACCTTAAAATAAATTTTATTTTGATCTTATATTTAAATCTCGTTGATTATATAATTATTTTACTCGTATTTGTGAGTGTATTTTATGTATCATGTGTGGTATGTCGCAGGTTTAATTTTAATTTAAGGGTTACAAGTTAAAATCAATATTATATTTTTAATTACAAGACTTCAAATTGGTTTTTAGATTTATTTCTTCAAATATTCAAAATATCCGAAATATCCGAATATCCGGATATTGAAAATGAAATATTCAAATTATCCGGATACTTAAAATGGGACGGATATTGCAAACCCTAGTCGCGGCGCAGCGCTTGCGCAGCGTCGCGTGGAAACCGTCCACATGCGCGTCTGCGAACATGCCCGACGCACTGCAGTACCTCGGCAGCCGCAACAGCACCCGGAACGCGTCGTTGTACTGTACACGCATAGTGTTCATGGCACGCTGCGTGTACCTCGTCCATAGGCTACAGGTGTACAGAGAAGTACAATACGCACGAAATAATGTTATTTTAACCTGCGCTGTACACCTGCTGAACCTGCGAGCAATCATATTGGCCATAATGGCCAACGCCCTGCGTTCCCGCTCAATGTCAGAATCGTCTCTCAAGTCATCGGTGACCAAGTGACCCAGATATTTAAATGAATTTACCCTCTTGAGCTGTTCGCCATTCAATCGAATGGGTGGGACATGAGATGGACACTTGGTACCCGCCTTGAAAATCATAAACTGGCTTTTCTTTACATTGTATTGCAAATTGTGCTTACGGGCATATGACTCACACTTCTCGAGAAGTATTCTTATACCACCGACCGATGGGCTCAACAGTACCATGTCGTCAGCATCTGAATCGGTTCATTATTTTAAGGGTGAATAGGCGACCGACGGACAAAGTTACTTTCAGATGTATAGTATGAATGTTTATAAAAATATCTTGGAAAAATTAAAAGCATGGTTAAATATTATAAATATCTTTTAATACAGCACAGACACAATGCTGCTATCAAATGGTACATCTATCAAATGGTATATCTATGCTGCTATCTAATGGTAAATCTGATTTGAATCCGGTATCTATCAGTACTATGGATAATATAGTTCCTCACGAAAAGTAAAAGAAAACAAATCAACATTTTTACAAGTCTATACCTAAATACGTGCACATGTTCATGCGTGCAATAAAAACAATAAGAAAATAATCGAGTATCAGAAGCGGCGAAGACGTCTCACCGGCCAAACCGTACGTGACGCAACAAACGTCGTCCAATTAGTCCATGTGAGCGTACCGCGGCACGATGTCCTCGCGGATGAGCAGGTCCCAGGCCGGCAGCCCGTGCAGCGGCAGCAGATCTTGGCCGGTGAGAGGCAGAATGGCGGGTGTACCATCACGGATTTGTAAAACAATTATACCAAAAAAATGTACTCAAAATGTACTATTATGTACCTACTTTAAAAAAAATTGTATCTCTCCGTACAAAAAGTTATTACAATGTTTAGGTACACCCGCCATTCTGACTGTCAGGATGGCGGGTGTATCGCAGTTTACCATGAAGCCCTTGATTATTGAGAAATGTTACTGAGAGGTACAATTTTTTTTAAAGTAGGTACAAAATAGTACATTTTGAGTACATTTTTTTGGTATAATTGTTTTACAAATCCGTGATGGTACACCCGCCATTCTGACTCTCACCCTGGCCGACGGCGATCAGCCCGGTCGCGGGCCCCGGCAGGTGCCCCTACCACACGTAGTAGTAGCCGCAGCCGCGCCAGGCTCACCAGCGGGCACAGCGTGCGCACCGACGAGATCAGCTCCACCAGGCCCGAGTACGTCTTGTTGAAGTTTTTGGAACACGGCGGCGGTCATCTTCTTGTCGCCGAGCACGCTGTCGTTGGCGTAACCCTCGATGAGCTCGGCCGTCCAGTTGAAGTGCTTCTTCCGCAGCAGATCCGAGTGACCCGAGTGCGAGGTGGTAGGTGGTGGTGGCTGGAATGCTGTAGAACTTGTAAACGCCTTCATCCAAAATGCTGTAAAAAGAAACATTTGTTTATTGTCTCAATTTTACTCATATAATGAGTACTTCTAGCGATGCTGCCAACACTGGTGTGTATGCCGACAAAGCAAGGATACTGACCCTTCGACGGGCCCGCAAGAGGAGATGGTGGTGAATGTAGCGTCCGAGACGCAGCGGGCGCTCCTTGGGCAGCACCACCGCGCCCACCACCAGGTTTTGTCTGTGGAACATGAAAACAATACTCATAGTTATCTGGTTTCTACATCTACATTTTGTCAGCCGTCATTTTCCTTTGACAATATTTCAAGAAATTGTTGTGGTGAGTCCAACTTTCCAACCAAGCTTGAACACAGATTATGAATGCTTATATTGCTTTGTTTTTCTTGAAAGTAGAGTACAATACTTGCTACACAATCTTTTTCCTTTACAGCATTCAGAAATTCATTTAAAATATCCACCTAAAATTTTTATAAAATGTATTACATTAGTAAGTATGTAGTAGGTATATAATATAGATTGCATTATTTCACTAAATAAAAACAGTAAAAGTAAGTCTATAAGTATATAGAACTGATTACTTGAGAGAAACTATCAGTGACCGGAATGTGACCCGTATCTTCACACTGGCAGGACTGAACCAAACCTTGCATTTCGTTTACAATGGCTGTCACGCGATAACTTTTTTTTATTTTGTGCTCCGGAGTAACTCGACTTTTTATAATACACAGTTCTCCATTTATTTTTATTTGTACGTAATCGATTGCGTTTTCCACCGCAATAACTTAGTCCCTTTCATTTCAACACTTGAAAACTGCACTCATCAAGAAAATGTATGACCATGTCAACACTAACTTCCGGCAGATTCCTGGAGTCTGCTTTTATGAACCCAAGTTCCATTTTTATTCGAAATGTGCAATACATTACATTTATAATCTCAACTATGCCGTGAATTAAATAAGTAGACGTCAACGTCAGGTTGACATGCAGAGATAAACACGTTGATTGGTGTATGAAAAAAACGTTCCGTTTCACGTTACTTTAATTCATAATTATTGTTAAAAATCGATAATAACTAAAATAAAAATGTAGCAATGGCCTTTCTTTCGCGTCATTTTTACATTGTAGCCACAAAATATTGATATATACTATATCTGCATCTTCCCTATTGTTTGTTATACACAATGAAGTCGGTTAAAAATAGCTGACAATGAGGGTTTTCGATACTTTTTCTGCCACCAGGTGTTATTGGCTTTGTACATTCCTATCCCTACTAGAACTTTGTACATTCCATGGGAATTGACTTGGCACTGCATTTTTTTTTAACACTGGTCTGGCTGAAATAATAATTATAGATAAATATAAATGTTATAGTTTAGTATTTTTTGATAAGGCACAAACTAAAAATGTTTGCAATTCATCATTGAAGTTTGGTCGAGAACTGAGATAATCAGTGATTAACTAAAATTATCATTAATATTGAAAATATTCTTACGTTTTTCCAGTACTGAATCCGGCTTTTACAAACGAGGCTATTTTTCGTTGGAGTAAATTTATCTCTGCGAATAGCTACAAGCCACTGTTTTAATCGGTTTTTATCTCTCGTAGTGAACGTATGCCCTCGTGTTTTATAAATGAGATCCTTCCAAAAACATTTCATGTATAATAAAAGTTTCGTGTATAATTATTTTTTGACTACTTAGCGCCTGACACAAACATAAATACACCACAGATTTGGATTGCTCTGCTGATACGCACAGGCGTTCATGTTGTAAGTAGTCCAAAAAATAATTATACGCGAAACTTTTTGATCTGTAACGCTGCAGAGTTGATTTTAAGCTAAATGTAGGTAGCAATTAGGTAGCAAATTTTGGTTAGTAAATAACATGAAAATTGTGCGTCCTTCGCAAAATATGAACTTTGTCCAAACATCCTGACGTCAGAATGACTGGTCAAAAAAAATATGTGATATGTTTTATTATACTGAGGTAGCAATTATTTGGTAAATGGTAGCAAATACTAGCAAATAGGTAGCAATTTTTACGTAAGCAATCAATGCGGAATTCAACAGTCAACCAATCATTCTGACGCACACAGTTTTAAAGCAATATTAATGTCGCGACTGTTGCTTGGTTTTTTGACTCAAAAGTGGTTTGTTTTGTCATCAAATGCAGTATTCAGGCATGGACTTAATAACTAAATGAAATAATGAACTTTATTTTGCCACGAGGGCATTATACATTTTACATTTTCCGTTGTTAGGGTTCCGTACCCAAAGGGTAAAAACGGGACCCTATTACTGAGACTTCGCTGTCCGTCCGTCCGTCCGTCTGTCACCAGGCTGTATCTCAAGAACGGTGCTAGCTAGACAGTTGAAATTTTCACAGATAATGTATTTCTGTTGCCGCTATAACAACAAATACTAAAAATAAAATAAAATAAATATTAAAGGGGGCTCACATACAACAAAGGGATTGGTTGCGTTAACTTTGCACCTCATTTGTATGGAGCGCTATACATACCAGGTGCAAACTTAACTTAACCACTTAAGGATGGAAAGTGTTTGTACGGAACCCTCGGTGCGCGAGTCCGACTCGCACTTGACCGGTTTTTTTACTTTTGAGGTACGGAAACCTAAAAATATTTTTTCTTAATTTTACGCGCACGTAGATTTTTTCCAAAATGAGCCATAATGTAATAAAAATAAGAATAGTAATTTAGGAACGGTAGCTACCTATACCTATTTCATGGATATACCGTCTGTTGACAACCAAAACACTATAAGTAACAAATACCTACTTATATAAAGCTCGTATCTAAGTGTCAATCTACTTACTAGATACGAGGTTTTGAAGAGTAGTGACAGAAATTTTAGTGAGTTTTGGTTGTCACCAGGCTATATACGACTATATCGTTCAGATATTTGTGAACACCTTGTTGAACTGTATATAAATGCCATTCAATCTCTCTTGTAAAATTATTGACGGCGATTGTATTCATATTAGTACAAGATTTACTTAGGTTGGGACTTTATAGGCCAATTGGTGTAAATAGTCACAAGATATTAATCTATTTATTTATTTATTTAAATGTTCCAGACATTTTATGTAATTATGCAGGTTTTATGTAAACGTCCATGTTTAGGTGATTATTACATATTTTTTTAGGCAAAAACACACACTAAAATTGAAAATTACACGATACTTTGAAAAATAAAGTACAAACTGTACAATGACATAGTATCTTTTGTAATCTTACACACACTTTTGTGAATATTCCAAAAAGGTTCAGGAAATATACAAAAAACTGTGTTTTTCAGAAAGAAATGTAAAATAACAAGTATTGTATGTAATAATAGCCGTTTCAATCGTTGTAAATACATATCTAAATGTACTTTTCCCATATATTCAATGTAATTATACAGATTTTATGTAAATGTCCAAGTTTTTAGTGATTCTGACATGCCTTTTATGTAAAAACACACACTATAATTGAAAATTCCACGATATTTTGTGAAATAAAGAAAAACCTGTATAATTACGGAATATTTATGAGAACTTACAGATACTTTAGGGAAAATTCCAAAAAGGTACAGGAAATTTGCAAAAAATTGTGTTTTTCAGAAAGATATGTAAATTAACAAGTTTCGTATGTAAGATAGCCGTTTCAATCGTTGTAAATACATGTCTAAATGTACTTTGCCTACACATTCAATGTAATTATACAGATTTTATGTAAACGTCCAAGTTTTTAGTGATTTTTTACATGACTTTTATGTAAAAACACACACAATAATTGAAAATTACACGATATTTTGTGAAATAAAGAAAAACCTGTATAATTACAGAATATTTATGAAATCTTACTGATACATTTGGGATAATTACAAAACTATGTAAAATGACGAGTTCCATATGTAATAAAAGCGTTATAAATACATATTGAAATGTATTTTTCCCAAACATTCCATATAATTATACAGAGTTTATGTACATATACAAATTTTTTATGATTATTACATATTGTTTATGAAAAAACACAGAATTAAATTGAAAATTACACGATATATTGAAAAATAAAGAAAAAACTGAAAATTTACTTAATATTCTACGTAATCCTACTAAAATTATTATGATCATTACAAAAAACTTATGTAATTTCACATAAAAATGGGTTTTTTCTGAAGATGTGTAGAATGACGACTTATGTATGTAAAATTACAGTTTTAAGCGTTATAAATACATATTGAAATGTATTTGTCCCAGACGCTCTATGTAATTTTACAGATTTTATGTAAACGTACACATATTATTAATTATTACATATTTTTTTTGTAAAAAGACATCAAAATCGTTGAATTTAACGAAGATATTTAAAATTACCAAAAATTATGGAAAAAAACCAAAATTTTGGTACTTTTCCCAGGTTTTGAGGGAATTATACAGGTTTCTGTAATTTTTTTGTGTGTAAAATCACATAATTTTTAACAGTGTGTCCTGTCACAATATAAGAGTGATAAAAGCAATCAATGAACTATTCATGTTTATGTAATATGGTTTAAAAGTTTATTTAATGGTGAATCAATTAAAATAATACTTTTTCGAAATAGTTACGTTTAAATCACGCATTATGTTAAAGTGCTTTATTTTAGTGAAGAGAAACACGTCACATTACTCTAGTAAAAAAGCATTTTCTAAACAAGAATGCTCCAATTTAGGCTATTTGCCTATCACTCAACACCAGGTGCAAACGAGGCCATATGATTGGTTATGTTAAGTAAGAAAAAATATATTATATTGTTTTTCTGTGTTCATCTCACAAACTAGGTTTACTCTTTGTTTTCAATTTAAGAAGAGTTTAGAGACTTGAAGAGATCCATGTTATATTTTTCAGGGAAAATGTGCGCGGGCGGAGAGTAGAAAAATAAGTTAATTTACTTACTACAAATAGCTCGTGAAACCTGAGTGGCAAATCAATTACGGGCGTTATTTGATATTCTGACGTCATCTCAGGGAAAACCTATTCAGAAAAGTTGTACCAATTTGGCGGGGTAACGTAAGTGTATTTAAAGAAATAAGTATTTTGTTTCGTTACACAGTAGCAGAAGATTTGTGATGAGCGGTGTATTACGGGTAGATTATTTAAGTCTACATATAAACATTTACAGGAACGAGCTTTTCTGAAATCATCTGTAGCCGTGTATTTCTTTTAATAATAATATTTCCATCAATTGTAGACTGATTTTGAATACATTAAAAACGTTAATTAAATATATCAATTTCAATAGACGAATATTCGTGATGTTTATTTTAAATTATAAAAAATGGAAATCAGGAGTTTTCCTTGTATTAGTAACTAGTACAATATTTGGTTGGAACTTATCAAAATTTTACAGTCGCATATGAAATTTTGGTTTTTTCATACATTTTAGTCTAACTCTTGTCGATGTAGCTGATAAAACATGTAGCTGTCTCCGTCTAACGCTATTCATAGCTGCCTCCTTGATTTCCCTAATTTCCTTATACGACATGGCGTATACTTTCTCTTTTATTTGTTTAAAGTAGCTTATTCTTGGTCTTCCCATCCTCGGTTGCCTTCAACCTTTCCTTCAATGATGTTGCTTATAAAAGCGGGATGTATAAGGTGGAAATTTTGGTTACAAGAGTATTTCACAATTCGATTTAGGTTTAACCACTCCACCAGGTTGTTAGCAGACTGGTTGCTCGGAGACATGATCGGTCGCATCATAGCTCGGCTTTGTTCGACGCAAATTTAATTCCATTAGGTTATTGTAGCCTAAAGCCATTCAACGAGACAGTATTGCAGCTCTATGCCTAATGATCAATATTATAAATGACTAAATTAACAAGTTGCAATGTTTTTGAGATATAGCTCAATATATCAGAATTAGATAATTAAATCGTTTACACTCTAGAAATATCACTTGCTGTCTGGAATTTATGCCTATGAAAATAGAGTATAAAATAATCTATATAAATATAGGTATGTGCACATTATGACCTTTAACAGTTTAAATTCTACCGTGACCTCACCAAGCGTCCGGTCGAGTCGACGTTAACCACCGGCTTGTGGTGTGTGAGGTGGCAGTTTCCTCGCACACGTAAAGCATTGCAATTCAGTGGGAAATGCTGCCAATGACCTAGGTATGATAACTCAGGGTTCAACAATTGTACATATGGATTTTTAGCTTTAGATTAAGCATTACTGTTTTTCCTTTTTTTTAGGTGTGGTAAGTACATGTTAGGTTTTATTTAGTTCGATATAAATTAGTTTTAACATTGTATTTACATGTTGGAATATGTAGTGTTTATACAAATATCATTATTGTTGTGCATGCTAAGTTGTCTGAATCAAAGTTAATAATTACAGTTTTTTATTTCAGATCATCCGTATGTGGCACATGGTCGTAACGTCACGTCACGAGGACGCAATGTTCCACCAACGACCCTAACTGAACCGCAGTATACTCACACTGTATACACAGCACGTCCTCATAATATTTATATTGCCCGCAATTCGCAAGTGTACAAATATGGTTTAAGGTCGCGCGGGGGCACTCGGTTTCATTTGTTTTCATTGCCCGACAGGATTTGACAGTGATCAATGGGATGAAAAATGGGCGTCATCGAACCGAGGCTTGTGGATTATGCTCTCGGGATACTCGTGTCAACAAATTTAGGTACAATTAATTACAGTCGCCAGAAGTGGCGTTCCGATGGTGAAGTATAAAATATGCCGTTTCAGACTGGTGAACGTTTTTATTAATTCAAACTTTATTGCCTAAAACAAAAGTCAGTACAAATGGCGAACTTAATGCGCTATTTTTAATGGGGCAAATATTTGTGGGACGAACTTGAATATTTGTGCTTGGGTTATGGTTGTTCTATGTATTTAAGTATATATGTATCTTGTTGTCTAGTACCCATAACACAAGCCTTATTGAGCTTAATTTGGGACTAGATCGATTTGTGTGAGGTTGTCCGATATTTATTTATTTATTTCTCTACCATGTAAACCATAGGGCCAAAACAGAGATACTTACTTCAGGTGGGCGATTATGACTTTTTGGGACAAGCGCTACGACATTATTTCCCATATGGCAAACAGGCTGAATAAGAATGGCATGTCACTACCGCCTACATGTTTTTTATGGGCTATCGGAAAATACTAAAATTTTTGTGGTACAAATCGTTTGACACTCGTAATTTATCCGACGAGTTCGACTAACGCCCACGCGATTGGGCCGCCGGTACCAGCGCTATGACCATCATTTTTCTTTTTGTCATTGCGTAGTAAGACCCCTGAAGAACCGCCATACTGTTACAAATGACCAAGAAAATTGTGTCACTATCTCCCAGTCTATTACACAGACATTGTTTGCGCTCGGCGTTGATGTGCGTGAATTTCTTTAGAGAGGTAACTTCTTGGAATGGTGAAATAAAAAGATGTGCGAATTACGTGCTTGACTTTCTAATGCGAATTTCAGTCTGTACATGATTCGAGGATGGGGGTGGATGAGGTACAGTTTAGGTGACGTAGTATGACCAGGGACCGGAAAACCCCTCTTTAAAGTTAAGCCTAATATAAGGTAACCCTAACAATTTGGTAACCATAACATAAGGTAACCTTTTCATTTGGTAACACTATGTTAAGGTTACCCTATCATAACAGTTAACTACAACCTCAACACAGTTACACAGTTACGGTTAAAACCCTAACGCGTAAGGGTTATTTATAGCAGTTAACTCTAAACCCTATCGCGTTAGGGTTTGGAACTGAACGTTGAAGGATCGTTATAGATGAGCGGAGTTGGCAGAATGTTTACGTATTGCCGTGTTTTTTTTAGACTAGTTTTGTTTTGACTTTTTGTTTTTTGTTGTTGTTATTAGATAATAAGTACTTTATCTTTGCTTTTTATATGTTTCTCTTACACTGATGTTGTTAATTAGTTGATAATTTGATGTGATTGTTCTGCTAATAAAAAAGTAATAATATCTAATAATAAATAATTATAATTTTCATACTGTTTTTAGGGTTCCGTAGTCAACTAGGACCCTTATAGTTTCGCCATGTCCGTCTGTCCGTCCGTACGTCCGTCCGCGGCTTAGCTCCGTGATCCGACAGAACGGTAAAATAAAAATTATAAAAAAAAAATTCGGGTACCTCTCGAACACCTAAAGTGGGGGTGATTTTTTTTCCTTTTCAACACTAGTGTGTGGGGTGTCGTTTAATAGGTCTTGTAAAAATAATTGGAGTCTCCTTTCTCCTTACATTATTTTTGATAAAGTCAGCAGTTTTGTAAATATTCGCTCCGAAAACAAAAAATAGTGTCCCCCCCCCCCTCTAACTTTTCAACCACGGGTCAAAAAAAATCGGAAAAATTCTTGTAAATGAGGCTTTATAATTACTTTCAATGAAAACTATATTGAACAAAATCGGTCGAGCTGTTTTTGAGTTATCGCCAAATTACGTATTTTTTCTTTTAAAGGACGTAAGTTGACTTCCAGAAGGTAATAAGTGATTACAGTTTCTAGGGCGTTTACGACCTTTTTATAGAGCTTGAAATCTTTCTTAACTTAAAACTCGGGCTTAAAACAGCAGTTTATTGTGAAGGATGAGCAACTACGGAACCCTACACTGAGCGTGGCCCGACATGCTCTTGGCCGGTTTTTTTTCTTATCGAGAAACGATCGGCAGTTTTGCTGGTAACGTTATACCTAATAACAGTAAAAACCATCGTTAAAGAACAAAAGAGAGTTCGACTTGCAGCATGGTATTTTTAAGTGTGCAACGTGCTGTTTTAAAATGACAGATTAGATAAAAAATGTAAGAAAGAGATGGGATTAGTATTGTTTTGAAGCATCATGGATGCTAAGCGTTAGTTACTCAGTATCACTATCCTCCAAATCGTCCAACCATAGATAAGAATGTCGTCCAACTGGTCAGTTACAAACGGGTGCCATAAAATAACAAATATTAAAAAAAAACTTTAAAAGGTACTACAAAAAGCGCTTGCTGCCACTGCTATGCAATTTTCCCGAGGAATATAGTGACTTTGTAAATAAACTTGAAAGACAGAAGAAACTGGTAAGTTATGCATTCTTATTATGATTATATTTCAATTTTGTTTACCATTAAATCGTTGTAAATACTATCGACCTTAAAGGTACTCGAACTGATATTTTTTCCTTAATAGTATCTGCAATATGTTTGTTTTTTTTTCAACCATATTCTAATTATATATATATATACCTATACGTACCTATATTTATTTATTTCAACTTGATTGCACATTGCATTCCACAAAAACGTAGATAATAATGGCGGCTTTTTGCCATGAAATGAGGCGTTCTCTGCCAGACAACTTGTTTAAATGAATGTATATGTAAATATATAATATTTAATTACCATACAAATTCGGAGTACCTACTACAATGACATTTCGTAAATGTGTGTTTGTGCATTTTCATTTATTATACATTTTATTCAGAATATGTTGGCACATTTAGCTAAACATATCAGTAGTATATCTTGCATTATTCCAATTTACTTATAATGTTCGGGTATCCTTAGAGCTGCCAGTTTAGCATTCCTAACAAAAAATAGGCCATGCATGAACGTTGTACTTTATTGGACGACGCTTACATTTCTAATATTAGTGACGTATTTCTTACTAAACTTAAAATGAAACAACAAATTAAGTATATATTTTTTTTTATTTTAGACTCAAAGTGAAATCAAGAGAGGAAGGAAGGTTATGAAAAACGTAAAGAAATTTTGGCTGAATTCAAGGAATTGTTAGAAGACGTACCGGACGATAAATTGAAGGACATGTGGGCACGTGTAAAATTTATGACAGAATTGTATCATACGGCTGTTCTAAAATTACGTAAATAATAAGTAATCCATAATTTAGTATTATATTTGATATGGCCTAATTTTAAACTGATTTGATTTTTTAATTGCTGTGATTTATGTCATTGTTTTTTTTTTATTATGGTGTTTTTAAGGTGTATGTGTTATAAGTATTAATTGTTAAGAATAGGTAGTTATTAAAACTGATTATGCATGTTAAACTGTGATGATGATATTTTTATGGTTTTAGTTAGTATAATTAAACTTACTTATTTTTGTTATCTGATTAAAAAATGTATATTCTAGTAAATTATTTACACACCTAAAATGTATTTTCATTTTATGAACATAGCATGATTATAATATGGTAAATACTTTTAAAGGTATCATTATAGAAATCGCGTGATGATGCTGGCAAGACGCTATTAGCGCTCAGATTAGGATAAACACAAAAATTTAATTCTTATTTTATTAATTAAAGAAAAAAAAGACAAAATAATTATTATACTAATACATTTCAAATAACGTTCAATTATAATGTTACTTGGATTAATTTTATTGTACAGTCGGTTAGATTTTATTACCTAAGTAGGTATTGTGATGAGTATTTTTTTAAACAAGCAACGCATCTCCGTATCAGCTTGTCCTAAAATGCTTTCATATATCCAGATGTTCGGATTTCCGGCTGTTGTCGACTAGAGGTCCGATTCATATGAATTGTTGATTCAGTTATTCGTAATTTTTCAATATGGCGAAGATATGGGGTTTGCTAATGTAAAAAATAACAAATAACAACCATTTTGAAGTAAAGTCGCGAGGTTTACCGCTTAGAGCCTTATCACACTTGCGATTTGCGAGCGTATTTTGTATGAAGGCGATCGCGCAGCGTCTTCGCTGCGTCGCTTATTTGTATAGAAAATACGCTCGCAAATCGCAAGTGTGATAAGGCCCTTACATAGCCACTTGTTTAGTTGTTTTAATGAATTGGTAATATGGAGACTAATGTCGTATGGTGTAGTCAGGAGTTGGATAGTGGAATTCCTTAACGGTTGCTTGTATACTTTTCGAGTGTAGGGTCTGATGGTTTGTTAGTTAGTTAGTTGCGCTGGGCATTTTCCGCAAGTCGACATCCAACGTGCCTATTTTGCGTGAAAAGGGGGTAGCGCTACTCCAACCACCCCAGCTCCTCCACGAACCTAAGCAAAGCCTTGATGTTGCTTATGGCTTCGTGTACGGTACTTGGAGATCCTAGGTATTTCATCCTGTATCCTTCTACCTGTTTGCAATCTAGTAGAATATGTTTGGTGGTTTCTTCTGCCTCCATGCATGCTCTGCATATTGGGCTGTCTGTTATACCTAAATTGAAAAGGTGTTTGTTCAGAGTATTATGTCCCGTTATTAACCCTACTATCTTGCGTAGTCCTGTTGATTCTCAGTAAGATGGTGGTGAGTTTGTGGTTCCTATTCGGAAGTATTTCTTTTGTTTGTCTACACGTTGATGGTTTGTTTTTAAGTGTACAATTGAAACTGCAATATCTCGTGTCACATCACAACTTCATTATAACTAACTGTCTACTGAAAAAACAGATTTACCGCGTACATACATTATAAGTATCGACAAGATACTAGTAAGAGTATTAACAGTAGGCAACTGAATTTTAGATCTTTTTTTACTATTCCTAACAACGTATGCTATCCCTTTAATATCAGCGGAAAGCGAAAGAGATAGTAAGTCATGGCAGGTAACAAAGAACCTTTGTTACTTAATTCAAATTCAAATTTAAAATATATTAAATAAACCGATGGTCCATGATACTAGGTTAGTCAACTTATCAAATATAGTTTCATACCTAAACTAATTAACATAACAATTAACTAATTTAATTGATTATTAATTTAAATTGTTTTGTTTTTTCTTCCAAATGGATGAAAATTGTTTTTTTTTTAGTTTTCAAACCTCATACCTCTGCCATTTCAAAAGTTTCAAATAATTTTATCGACACAAATATTTCATATAATTAATTAATCTAGACTTCATAAATCGGTTGAGAAATGTGACCCCTAAGTGAGACCAGCCGGAAATCCGGACAAAATGACATCTGTCTTTGTGTAAATAATTTTCTTTTTATAGTAAAAAAAAAGTTATAGAATACATAATATAACAAAATTTACTTTGTTTCAAATAACATTTTAATTAATTACTTAAAACATTTTTTTTAATGTTGTTATAATTATTACGTTTTTAACTATTAATAAAAAAAGCATCATGATTTAATCAAGACACAGAGTACAAGAAATATTCTTGTTCAAATCAATTTGAATAATAAGAATACCCACAGAACCATCATTAATATTGCTAATCTTTACAATTTAAGGGTGTAATTTTATTAAAATAATTTGAAGTTCGTTATTGACGCATACATCAACCTAAATATATACTTAGAGTGAAATGCTAAGGATTATTTTTATTTTATTGTTATCGGGGTAATGGCATTTACTGCACACTAAGACGCAAACCGTAATGAGACGCGGTATTTATTATTGTTTTAAGAATAATCAAAATGCAGTTGTGCCTTAACTGAATGACGCATTAATTGTTATATTTTTTTATCGAAACAATACTTATCTGACTATAGCTTAAACTATAGTTAATTGTGTTTGGGATAAACCAATATGTGATATCAATGGTGACGGCAAAAATAAATGAATGACTTTTATTTTTCCGTCTTAGAGTTATTTGTCAAGCCCCAAGGCCCAAAGGCAAAGATGAAATATGAAAAAAAAACAAACAACACACTGTTTTCGCCGCTCAAGTTAAGCAACGCTACCATGGTAACATAAGAAGTTTCTACACCAAAGACTTAAAGTTGAATATTGACTGATTTGACGCTTTATAGCATATTGTTACAAACCTCGCAAGCCAAACACGTTTATGACTTGCAAGAGATAAGAAATTTACTCAGTTACTGTTATTCAAAAACTGACCTAATAAGACATAATTTAGGGATCATATTCGTTCGAACTCGTTCAAAAACCCTTACGTTAAGGTTATTAAGTTAGGGTTAGTAGTTATTATAACTGCTATTCAAAAACTGAACTAATAACACATTACTTAAGGATCACATTCGTTTGAACTCGGTTCAATACCCTAAAGACTCTGTTAGTGGGACGGGGTAGGTTAGTTAAGGTAGTTATTAACCGCGTTAACTGCAACAAAACAGTAACCGTATCATTGAAACAACCACATCATAGGGTTAACAATATGTAAGGGTTTTTAAAAACAACTTCTAAAATAACCTCATCAAAAACCCTTGTTAAGGTAACCGGTTCCGGTCCCTGAGTATGACGAACACATATGTGGCGTCGCTATTGGCTGCGACACGCATGACGTGATATTGGTAACTGCATTCGTCCGTCCATAGATGTCGCTACTGGTACGAAACCGAACATGTCCCCGGCCTTGAAAGATCTGACTTTCAAGAGGAATCTTGAGTTGCTCCATCTGTATCGTCTGGCTTCGGATACACCAATGGACAGATTTTGGTGTATGCGCGTCTCACGACGCCCGATGAGGTTTGGATGTCTGCTACTCTCGATACTCCGTCTTTGCCAGGTATGGTCTTCGTTACACGCCCCAAATGCCACTTTAATGGAGGGAGATTGTCGTCCTTTATGAGCACTAGCGTGTTTGGCTCCAAATTTCCACCATTGACCCTCCATTTTGTCCGTGTCTGCAATTCGGAGACGTATTCTTTAGCCCAGCGCTCCCAGAAATGTTGTCTGATTTGCTCCACTCTCTGGTACCGGTTGAGACGATGCAGCGGCGTGTGTTGTAGATCGTCTGTAGCAGGTGACGTCAAGGTTCGGCCAACCAAGAAATGTCCAGGGCTGAGTGGAGTGTAGTCGTGCGGATCAGACGACATCGGAGACAAAGGACGCGAATTCAGTACGGCCTCAATCTGCGTTAATACCGTGCTAAATTCTTCAAATGTGAGATTTGCGTTTCCCACAACGCGACGTAAATGAAATTTACACGATTTTACTCCAGCTTCCCATAATGCACCAAAATGAGCAGCGTAAGGAGGAATAAAATGAAATTTAATATTTTGACTGGTAGCGTAATCAATAATTTCTGAACTACAATTAGACAAAAATTTGGAAAATTCGTGCATTACTTAGACCTACAAAATTGCAACCATTATCCGAGAAAATTTGTGCAGGTTTTCCGCGTCGAGCTATAAACCTTTTGAGCGCCAAAAGATAAGCGCCGGTAGTGAGATCACTCACGAGCTCCAAGTGAATGGCTCGAGTAACAAAACAAACAAATAGGCATATATACGCCTTACTCGTCTGAGAGCCCCTACCTTTGCGGTTCAATATGAATACTGGCCCTGCATAATCAACACCGGAAGTAAGGAAAGGGTAAGTAGGTGTAATTCTTTCCCTAGGTAAGTTTCCCATTATAGGGCTTAGAGTTTTCCCTCTTAATCGTTTGCAAACAACACAATCATAAAAAACTTTTCGCGCGAGATTCCTACCGCCTAAAGGCCACCACGTATCGTGTAATTCAAAAAGTAATGCCTGAGGTGCGGCGTGTAATAGTTTTTTATGTTCGTGGAGAAACAACAACTGTGTAAATCGATGTTTACTTGTTATCAGAATCGGGTGTTTTTTGTCGAACGAAAAGTACTGCGAATAGCCGATGCGACCCCCGACTCGCATGACGTCATCATCATCGATAAATAAATTTAATTTACTTAAGTTGTGTTTTGACTTTAACTCGTGTTTATTGACCAACAGCTTGTACTCATCTGGAAACGATTCTAGTTGAGACAGCCTGGTTAATAACTTTGTTGATTCTCGCAGTTCTTCGACACTTATACTGCCCGTACGCCTATTGTTTTTATTGCGCGCGTTATGAATAAAACGCAAAACGTAAGAAGCGGCGTGTATCATGCGCGAGAACTGTGAGAATCGTTCAAACGGGAATAAATGTAAAGGTTCGGTACTAACAGTGAGCGTAAAATTTATATTAGATTTAACTTCCGGTAATACATCGTGCGCGTCATCGTTACTCGGAACTTGAGAGATTTTTTTTATATTGAAATTGACGTCTTGTAAAAAATTCGGTCCGTTCCACCATAAGCTAGACCCAGCCAGGTCTTCCAAATTGACCCCCCTGGAAACCAAATCAGCGGGATTTTCTTTACCACTAACATGTCGCCATGGAAGCCCTTTGGTTAGCTCATGGATCTCGGTAACACGGTTTTGAACGAACGTCTTCAATAGATTAGGTTGCATGCGTAACCATCCTAACACAATAGTCGAATCCGACCAGAATATTATCTCGTCGAACTGACAATGAATGCTTTTTATTACCTTATCGTATAGTTTGGCACCTAAAAGTGCGCCACACAGCTCAAGGCGTGGACAACTTAGTACTTTCAAAGGAGCTACTTTAACCTTCGAGCATAACAAGCGCGATGATACCTGTAAGTTACTAATATTTATCGTGCGAATATAAATACAACTACCATACGACGTTTGTGAAGCATCCGAAAAAATATGCATTTCTACGCGTGTATAGTCGTGAATGCCCATTACATAACGCGGTACACGAATTGAACTTAAAACTGCTAATGATTTGGTAAATTGATTCCAAGTGCGCGCGACATCTGACGGAACTTCTTGGTCCCAATCCACCTTAAGTAGCCACAGACGCTGTAATAACACCTTTGCCTGCATTATTGTGGGGCTTAATATACCGACGGGATCGTATATTTGTGATACGTGGGATAAAATACTGCGTTTTGTTATTGTGCTATTGTCACTTGCACTAGGAAACTGCGAGTTAAAATAAAAGTGATCATAATAATTGTTCCATGCTATACCTAATGTTTTAGAACTGCACTCTGTATCGAACGTAATTTGTTTATGCGTATCTTCAAGTATCGTAGGTAAGTTAGTCCCTAATGCTATCGCGTCAAAGTTGAAAATCCACTTCCGTAATGGAAAACAACCTAACTGCAGTGTTCGCGCGGTTTCGTTACATAATCGTAATAACTCGTGTTTATCCTGTGACCCGGTTATCATATCGTCAACATAGAAATCTTCGTTAATTATTCTTTTAACGTCTGGATCTGTACATTTTGTCGCTAATTGTTTTAAGCAACGGACGCTTAAAAACGCCGAACTAGCCATGCCGTATGTGAGTCTATTTAAACGGTAAATACTTATCGGCTGGTCGGGATTGTCACGCCATAGAATCAACTGAAGGTCACGTTGTTCTTCTGTTATTAGAATTTGGCGATACATTTTAGCGACGTCTGCGCAGGCGACGTAACGATGCTGCCTAAAACGTAAAAGAATGGACAGAAGGTCCCCTTGGATTGCTGGCCCTACCATCTGCAGGTCATTGAGTGACACGCCAGAAGAAGATTCTATATTGGCCTGAAAAACTGTGCGAAGTTTCGTGGTGGTGCTATGTTCGCGAAAAACACCATGGTGTGGCAATATGAAATGTGGCGAGCCATACGACGTAACTTTATTCATGTGTCCTAATTCTTCATACTCATGAATAAAGTCCGTGTACAATTTTTTTAATGTTTCTGACCGCTGTAAACTTTTTTCCAGCGCCAGAAAACAACGTTCAGCGAGAGGATACGTTTCTCCCAGGACATCGGGTGACTGCTTGAGTGGCATGCTGACACAGAACCTCCCTTCGCAATCGCGCGTAGTAGTACGAACGAAGTATTCCTCGCAAGCCTTCTCTTCATCAGACAACGCGTTCATAGTCGCCGGCAGTTCCTCGATTTCCCAGAAACGTCGTAACAACGAATCTGTCGTCTGCGTAAAGTTGAATTGGATGTGGCCTTCAATGCGTGCGTTTAAATTGATCGGACCACTTATTACCCAACCAAGCTTACTATTCAGCAAATAAGGCCCGTTATGTAACCTTATCTTGCCCTGCGTAAGTAGATCCCAAAACTTATCGGCCCCGATTAATATGTCGATGTTTTGTAAATCTAAAAATTGCGGATCAGCTAATTGTATATTGTCTGGAATACAGAAACTTGCGCGATTTTCAAATACAATTGGCATTTTTGCTGTTATTTGCGGTAAAACAAAGCAATGTAATTTCGTTGTGTAGGCATTGATGCGCGATTTTATTTGTATGTCACAGGTTTGCGTACACTGTGTCACAGAATTACCTACACCGCGTATTTCGTGAGTGGACTGTACTAGTGGTGTGCCTAATAATTCGGACAACGCTTTTGTAACAAAACAGCGTTGCGAACCGTTATCAAGAAGTACGCGCGCTATATGACATTTATTATATTTATCCGTAACTTCGACAAGGGCTGTTGACAACAAGACCGGCTGGAGCGACCCATGTGTGCGTTGCAATGGAATTTGCTGACAGTGCGCGATGATCGACGCAGCTGAGGTCGATGCAGCGGGGCCTGAGACGTTAGCGGAGGCGGGGGACTGCACGTAATCAGTATTTGGAGGATGAATGATAGAATTATGTTTTCTATTGCATTTGCGACACGGACCGAACATGCATGTCTCCACCGAATGACCCGCGCGTAAACAGTTTTCGCATAAATTATTATCTTTAACTAACTTTAGCTTCGATTCGTAATCAATTTCAAGAAACTTGACACAGGAATAAAGTGGATGATTCATTTTACACATAGCACATGCGAACTTCGATGAGTGATGTGATTTTTGTGATTTACTATTGGTGGAAACGTTACAGTGCACTTTGTTGTTGTAATTCGTGTTAGATGTGAATTGTTTTTTGTTAACTTCGTACTTATCGCGAACGCTGGTACTCTGTGACGCCTGTAATGTTTCCAACATATCTGCGCGGTTCTTTAGAAATTGCATTAAATCATCCAATTTAATTCTGATTTGAGAGTCGTGACACGTAATATTACTTTTGTACTGCTCCCACTCGCGTTCGGATGTTTTATCAAGCTTCGAAACTAAAATATAAATAATTAAAGTATCCCAGGATGAAGTAGGTTCTCCTAGGGTTTTTAAAGCGCGTAGATTTTTAAGTGTTGTGTCAATTAATAGTCGAATAAATATGTGTGATTCTTTAAGCAAAGGTTGAATCGTAAACAACGCTTTGACGTGATTGTGTATTAATAATCTGTTGTTGTCGAAACGATTAAGAAGGAGCTCCCATGCCACGGAATAGTTGCTTGTTGTTAGCTCGAGTGCGTCTATAACTAACAATGCGCTTCCTACTAATGACGACTTTAAATAGTGAAATTTTTGAATATCACACAGATCCTTTGAATTGTGAACTAGTGACAAATAAGTGTCTCTAAATGCAAGCCAGTTTTCAAATTTTCCGTCAAAGGTTTTTAATGCTATAGTCGGTAATTTAACGGCATTAAATGTATTTTGCGAACCTGTTGACTTGAAACTCATAGCGTTTTCACTACCGTTAAGAATGTACTCCACCTGAGCCACTGCATCGTAGTAACAATCTTCAAACTGATCTCGTTGCGTTAACTGATCATCGAGATTTGACTCAAGTACAAGCGTTTCGATTTGTGTTTGAAGATCGTTAAATTCGGTGTATAGGCTTGCTGCTCCTTGTACACGTAACTTTAAATTAGCACGACATGAAGCAGTTAATGCGTTTAGGTTTTCTTGACAACTTAGGACGTGAGTGGCGAATTTTGTGAGTCTAGCCTTAATGACACCGCGTTTTTTTACTAACTCGCGAACTAGTTGCTCATTCTGCGATTCGCAGACTGCCCTAGCTGGCGATTTGTCGCGTGATTTGCTCTCAATATCGGGATTTAGGCTCATTTTGGTTATAGAAAGCTGGAGTACTCACGTGTGGACCTTAGACCCTGGTACAAAAACAGCAATTGCAAGCGGCGGCAAGGGCTGCTCGCGGTCACAACAGAATCACTTATCGCGGGCGTTTACTGAAATTGAAATAAGCACGGTATTAAGCAACTGCAGACAATGGTTTTGGTGCTATGAAGAGGCTGGCCGTCCGTACCGAAATATGCGCGTTTAAAATCGTTGCGGCTGTCCAGATCTCGTTCCATACAACACTTCTTTCCAATTAGCGTGTCCTTGGGTGTCCTTGTACTGCAATCGCGCCTTTCCACCAAGAAGAAATGCTGACGTGCGCTTTCTCTTCTCCAAAGATGTTCTCTATAGGTGCTGTTTCTCGGGATCCGGTTCGAAGGACCAAATTATGTTTGCGCTCGGCGTTGATGTGCGTGAATTTCTTTAGAGAGGTAACTTCTTGGAATGGTGAAATAAAAAGATGTGCGAATTACGTGCTTGACTTTCTAATGCGAATTTCAGTCTGTACATGATTCGAGGATGGGGGTGGATGAGGTACAGTTTAGGTGACGTAGTATGACGAACACATATGTGGCGTCGCTATTGGCTGCGACACGCATGACGTGATATTGGTAACTGCATTCGTCCGTCCATAGATGTCGCTACTGGTACGAAACCGAACAGACATTATGACTCTAATTTAAGCTGTGTGAGTGCTTAGTAGTTACATCTGATTTGTTGCCTTGCCTAGCGCCTGAGGAACAGTTCTGCCAGTGAGCTGGGACCTCAAAAGGTTAAAGGGACCGTTTGTGCATTCAGCAGAATCTTAATAAGTAAAGTGTTATATTCAAAAGAAGTTCTACGAATATTCATATTTGCCTTTTAAGGCAGTAGCGCGTTTTTGTCGATAGATGTGTATGTGTTTGGGTTCTTTGAGTAGAATAATAGGTATTATAAAACTGTATACATTGAAATAAGTACAAAAAAATGATATAAATGTATGAGTAGGTACGTTTTTGGAGCCTTTCGCACCAAAACGGTTCAGACAGGTTTCAAAAGAGAGGTGACTATTTCTTCCCTGTGCAAAAAATTGGTTACAACCAAAACTCACCAAAATTTCTGTCACTACTCTTCAAAATCTCGTATCTAGTTTGTTGATTGATAATGAGATACGAGCTTTGTTTTAAGTACATATTTTTATTTCTAATGTGTTGTCCAGTTCGTGTATGTTTACGAATAAATTTTTATTCATTCATTCATTCATATGTGTTACTTAGTGAGTTTTGGTTGTCAACAGGCGATATTATACCTTGTATACTTTCTGTATACTGCACGTCTGTAGTATCAGTCCTTAATAGCCGAAGGAAGTACATTGTAACTGAAAATAATTAACGTCGCCATAAATTTGTTATTTTTACGTGATTCACCAATTAAAACTTCGTTTAGTATTCAAACGTTTCTGAATTACGGTACGGGTCGACCCAGGTTAATTAAGTGAAAACGAGAAGTATTTTAGCTCCGTTTAAGACATTTATGGTTCTTAAGTTTGTACTGAGAAGTTCAAATTGTAAAGAAATTAATCCACGGGACTTGCATATCCTTTTTTACTACATCACATTGTTCTGCCACCAGAAAACTCTCCTTATTTCATGATTTAAACCTGACGCTCGACGTTAAGACTACTGAGCTTTTTTAGTCTTTACCAAATACTTTCTCATTAGTCGGTTGCAAGCCTTCTGCATCGATTTTAATTTTTCAATGATCTTAATAAGGTCGTCTGTTCGGCCCGTCTTGTGGGACGCTAACCTATGCGACGTCTTCCGATTCGTGGTCCTCATTGTAGGTGTTGTACAACTTTACTTACTTACTATACTTAGTTGAAAAGGAAATACATATACTTATTGTTTCGTCATAGATTAAAATATTTAAACGCATGTGGATAAAATTTTATCTCTCACCATATATTATGTAGGTAGTAAAGAAAACATCAGGAGCCTAAAATATCATTGGCACATTGAAGGAGAAAATATCAACAGCATTTTCACATGATTAAAATAGACCTTGATCCCAAGAAAAGATTGATAGTGTGATCCCTTCACGGAGGGCTTATCATCTTGAACTAGCGTCACTGTGTATTTTCTATGAAAATGGTCCCCACTACTTAGAGGTATCATATTGTTTATCTTGTGAATACGGGGTCTTTGCGTTTTGTGATTTAAATGTTTTTGGTAGTAATGTTCTTTTTTATTATATGAATATTAAATACACACTACGTACCTATATATAATGCGTTATGCGTTGGAGTTTTGTGTTGAATGCTTTAATTATCATTAACAATTTGACTATGTGGCTATTTTAAAATTTCTGTTTTGTCTTTATGTCATTTATTTTTCATTTAAGTTTGTTTTATCTTAATACATGGGATGTTTTAATATGAATACTATTTATATTATTTATTTATTCCATATAATGAATGTCATTTTTTTTATTTGTTGGTTACTCAATGACGCGTTAACGGTTGAATAGATTTAGAGGAAAAACTGACAGATAGATCAAATCGGAGATTAAGACATACAATAGTTAATTTCCAATGTGAGCAAAATCACGGGTAAATGGTAGTTTTAAATAATTATTAACATATTATTCAAAATAGCAGCCGCTGCTTCCATATGTTATTATATGTATAGACCTAATATAATGCGAAGAACGGTATAAACCTTTTAAAAAATTATAATATAACTACTGTAGTCAATATTTTAACCAAATTGTAATTCTATTCGCGTAACGCTTTACCGTGCGTGTGCAAAAAGTGCGCAGCGTCACGTTGTGTCGCTAACATTACCATAATTGAACCGAGTGAAGCTACCGGCGCCCGGCGTGTCGCATTATGGTGTGAAAGCACAATTGGGATCGTTACTTCACACGTAATGAATAATACTAAAGAAATATGTTGTCTCAGTTAATACAATTAGTGAATTTGTTATCTTAGGAAAAAGAAATCCCGGTTTTTTTTATAAATGGTTTTAAGTGCTTAAGTTGCGCCAACTCCCAAGAGCGTTAGTTTTCTATAAGAATGTTTTTTTTAGTTATCAATATAAAAGATATTTGGTCACGCCTGTTATTATATATACATATACATTGTGTATATCGTCATCTAGTACAGTCGCCAGCAGATATATCGCAGCATATAAGGCGTTCATAAATATCTGAACACTACTCTTATTGACTGGTCGATACAGTACATGCTCAGATATTTATGAACGCCTTATATGCTGCGATATATCTGATGGCGACTGTACCTATAATACAAGCATTACTTAGTTTGGGATTAGGTCGATTTGTGTCAAAATTGTTCCTTAATACATTTACCTATTGATCTAGGCACATATCGTAATTAATTATACAATTAATTACAAATTAATGAATAAAGTGTATGGACACTTAGGTAGCGTTTCTGTGTGCGCAAAAAGTGCGCAGCGTCACGTTGTGTCTCTTAAATTATCATAATTGCGAGATAAAACGTAACCGGCTGGCAGCGTGTCGCATTATCGTGTGGAAGCACAATTTGGATCGTTACATCATACATCACACACATTCATGAAAAATAAAAAGCAATGTTAATTACGATTACGATTTGAAACATAAATAGGTTGCATTATATTAATATGGCGGATCAGTAAGAGCAAAAAGTGCAAATCGTCACGTTGTGTCGCTAACATTGACAACATTTCATATTTTTAAGACTATCATTTTATTACTTTTCTGAATTTTGCTTAAAAAGATGAAGTAATCTCTGTTTTTATTTATTTTCTGAGATGATTATTTATTTTATTATTAATTTATAAAAACATACTCATTTTAAAATGTGGCAACACCAAAACCAGAACTTAATGGAACGGTTACTTTAGTCGGTTTTCTTATTAAAAAAAAAACTTAATAAAACTCGGTATCTCGGTATGCATCTGCCATCCGTCAACGTCAAATGAAAAAAAAATCTATGTTTTCGCTCTTTGGTTTAGACAACAACCCTATTCAGCCCGTATTGTCTTAGATTGCAGTTATTTGATGTATTTTCTTATATTTCTTTAAATACAGAAGAATAAATTCCAAGATTTTTTTTCAAGGTACACGACATAAAGCCCTGTCGATCTCTATATTAATTTCCACCTGTTATAAATATGAAATGTTGTCAATTGCGAGAAAACGTATCCAGAAACAGAAGAAAGAATCGTGTGAATGCTCGGGGACGTTACATTACACGGGTTAATGAAAAGTAAGTGGTTTCAAGAACAGTTATAATTTTTCATGTTAATTATGTGAACTCTGTTTCAAATGCTTATTTTCGCCCGAGAGCATAATTTTTATGATAAGTGAATTAACAGCTCAATTCACATTTTATGCATCAATAAGGTATAGGAACGTTATATTATGACAGCATTGCATTCATATGGCGCTTTTGCGCGAAGAAAAGGTGAATAGGTAACATCACGCTGTGTCGCAAACATTCCGATAATTGCGAGAAAACGATTCCAGAGCCCGACACGTCGCATTATAGTGTAAATGCTCAATTTGGATAAATATATGTTCATGACATACGTTAAATGTTCACAGACGTTATAAAATGTAAGTTATTTATATTAGCCAAAACCTCGGAATCCCAGAGAACATTTATGATTTGTCATTCATGATAATGATGTAAGTAAGTAAACGCATATTTTCAAAGGCCTATTCTTTAGATGCTCTAGAAGTGTATGAAAATAAACAGCTTATCTTACGTTCCTATACATTTAAGACCATAATAGGTTGCATTATACTATTCATATGGCGGTAAGAGGAAAAAGTACAAAGCATAACGTTATGTATTGTCGCTAACATTACCATAATTGCAAGAAAACGTATAAACCCGACGCTTCGCATTCTCGTGTGAATGCTCAATTGGATCGTACCATTACATGCCTTAATGAAAAATAAGAAGCCATGTTCCTCCTCCTTGGTATGACAAGATTAGGTACTCTTATTGTGTTTTTAATTTTTATTGATGCCAGATACATGGTTATAAAACGGTTAAATATTATTAGCCGGGCGAGTGGATCGTCTCCGTTTCAGCTTAGCCAATAATTATTTTGTATGTACGTATTCCTCGTATGTCAAACTGTTCTCGCTTACAATTCGCATTTACAACCATTGACGTATCTAAGATTATTTTTCAGGTGGGGCCTGGGTGGGGCCTGGCCATGGCCTATGCGTTGAAGTCGCGAATTTCTATGGGTAACCCAAAATTCTGGGGTGGGCACTAGACCATATTGGGGTGGGCACGGCCCACCTGGCCACCCCCCTAAATACGCCAATGTTTACAACCGATTCTTGTGAAATTTTGAGAGCCGGTGTGATCGATAATTATGTATATTTTTGTGCAGCCCGGCCACCCCGACCACGGCAATTTAATTAAGAAGTTATGTTTTGTTTGTTATCTTATGTTCAATAAATATTACGTTTTGTTGTTGGTTATTAGCTATAAGAAATATGACGCTTTAGTAGCATAATAAGTGAATAAACGTGTAGGTTAAGTAAGATAGGCTAAGGAAATAAATAATTATCTTGATTGCATTTCATTCCCCCATAGTATAGCTTAGTACTTGGATAAGTACTAAGTTATAACGATTAGATCCTAACAGCACGACGACATCCCGCAGACTGACGGGCGTCAGAGGGGAAGTAGCGCGGGAGTATATTAAAAAGGTTGGGAGGCGAGGTAGCCACGCCCCGCACCCACCCGCGCCCCGCTGACGCCCGCGCAGGGAGTTTCCTAGTCGAAATTAGGATCTAATCTAGTGTTTATTTAGTGTTTACCAATTGGAATCTCATTAGAATAATATTAGGTATAAGGTATATTTGTTATTATATAAAAATAAGTTAGAATAAGTAATGTTTGTGTCGAAATTGTGTAATGTAAACAAAATTAATAATAATAAAGTGATACGGTAGGAGTGGGGTGGGCTCGGATCAAAATATAAGGCGATACATTGCGCCGTACCGGCATTATTCGATCCAGCAAGCTACAAGTGTTAAGAAGAAATCCCTGCCCAACTCTCTCCCCGGCTTTGAAGACTCAAGAAGTGTTTCATTACTAGAAGAAACCCCTGCCCGTCAGTACAGCGTTGTCCGTCAATCCAACGCTTGTACCAGTCAATCCAACGTAAACAAACCAGTCATAGGTGCGTCAGGCACATCATGGTCCTTCGGAAGCCGGATCAAGAAAGAAGATTCCACTAAGAAGAATATTCAAGAAAGAAAATTCAAGAAAGAATATTCAAGAAAGAAAATTCAAGAAAGAAAATTCAAGAGAGAAAATTCAACATGCCCGTTACACGATCGCAAGGCAAGGGTCGGTCTCTGATCTCGCTACTAGCAGGATCGGAAACTACCTCGCCGGGAGAGAGCTCTGGGCAGGGGGACTCCACGACGGCTAACACACGGACGTCGGCCACGGGGGACACGGCAGAAAGCACAACCGCCACGTCCACCACGACCACGACCACCGCCGCCACAACCACGCCGTCAAAACAAGCTTGCCCCGCCGCTCCGCCGTCGATGATGTCCACGAAGACGACGTCAAGCCGCCGCGTGCTACGCATCGCCCAAGCCAAGGAAGAGGTTCTACGCATCAAGCTGGAACTCGCCCAAGCACGCATCGCCGTCCTCGAAGCCGAAAACAGCGACAACGACGACGGAGCCACCGTTCTGTCCGCCCAATCCAACAAGCGGGTGGACGAATGGCTCGATTCCAGTCAGCAACACATACTGGCATTAACAGAGGTGCCACACAACGAAGAAGAGCAAGAACCAAGGCCAGCCACGGTTCATCGAGACGCACCGCGCAACACCACAGTCGACGCCGGGCAGGGCCCCCCGCTCCCCGCGGAGCCCTTGCCGCCCGCCGTCGCCCCCCCCGCCCCCGCCGCTGCCGCCGCCGGGTGGGCCGGGAGGGGAAACGCACCGCTCTCCGCCGCCGCTCCGCCGTTCGAACCAGCGCAGCCAGCGCAGCCCTACGCGCAGCCAGCGCAGCCCTACGCGCAGCCAGCGCAGCCAGCGCAGCCAGCGCAGCCCTACGCGCAGCCAGCGCAGCCCTACGCGCAGCCAGCGCAGCCCTACGCGCAGCCAGCGCAGCCCTACGCGCAGCCAGCGCAGCCCTACGCGCAGCCAGCGCAGCCCTACTATGAAGCAAGAAATGCACCGCCGTGCTACAACAGCGAGAACATCAACACAGAAAAGGCCATCGTCGCAGCAAATCAAGTCAACCTATCCGAGTTGGCGTCCGCCATAGCCGTCGCTGCGCGTGCCGGCCACACATCTCGCTACCACGCCGAACTGCCGTCGTTTAGCGGTTCGCATGAAGAATGGCTGTCATTCAAGGCCGCCTATGAAGAAACGAAGTCAACGTACACCGAGGCAGAAAACGTATCAAGACTACGAAGATGCCTGAAAGGGAAAGCCAAAGAAGCCGTCGAGAACCTACTCATCTACCACGGCCGCTGCGAAGAAATAATCAAGACACTAGAATCAAGATTCGGCCGTCCTGACTCCATCGCCCTCAACGAGCTCGCACGCCTACGAGCACTGCCGCGGCTGACCGACGGACCGCGCGACATCTGCTCATTCGCCTGTCGCGTGGCCAACACGATAGCCACACTGCGAGCCCTCGACCGAAGTCAGTACCTCTACAGCCCCGAGACGATGAAGGCGGTCACAGACAAGCTCACGCCTGCACAACGGTACCGCTGGTACGACTACGCCGCCTCTCATCCGAACAATGAACCCGAATTAATCAAGATTTCATCATTTCTTCAACGCGAAGCCGAATACTGCGCGCCGTACGCCCCGCCCGAGAACTATGACGTCACGGGGCAACCGCAACAAGCAAGAAGAGTACACAAGACGTTCGCCGCCATAGAAAAGCCGCCTGCGAAGTGTTCCTGTTGCAACGCCGATAGTCACCGAATAGAAAAATGTCCTAAGTACAACGCCGAGTCGGTCGACGAACGTTGGAAAATAGCTAAAAAACAGCGGCTATGTTTCCGATGCCTACGCTTCAAGAACAAGACGCATTTCTGCAAACGCGAGAAGTGCGAACAAGACGGCTGCGAATACTTCCATCATCGTCTACTTCATTATACCAAGCCGAAGGGGACCGCCATCGAAGCCGTCACGTCAACGTGGACACCCCGCAGCCCCCGCGCCTACCTCAAGTTAGTACCGATAACAGTGCGCGGACCGGCGGGAGCTGAACCCACACTCGCCCTGCTGGACGACGGATCGACAGTCACACTCATCGACGAAGACATCGCACGAAGAGTGGGCCTCGACGGGCCGAACGAACCCCTACATATCGAAGCTATCGCCAATCAAAAGGTGAATGCCGCCAAGTCACGCCGAGTCACGCTACACAT
The DNA here is from genome assembly GCA_947623375.1 of Apotomis capreana. Lineage (NCBI taxonomy): Eukaryota > Metazoa > Arthropoda > Insecta > Lepidoptera > Tortricidae > Apotomis > Apotomis capreana. Next base: position 11,335,752 of record OX392514.1, read on the forward strand.
ACGGGGCAATGAAGAGGAGGTGAAAATACGTGCGCGCACTATGAACAGTCTGCAGTTGTCGTCGCAAGCCGTATCCGACGATGACATAGACGCCTGCGAACACCTGCGCGACATACGAGAGCACCTGAAATATGAAGACCAAGAACCCCGTGTACTCATCGGCCAAGACAACTGGGACCTGCTTGTAACAAAGGAGATGCGCCGAGGCAACCCCGGCCAACCGGTCGCCTCACTCACGCCGCTCGGTTGGGTACTACACGGCACTAACTCGCGACTCGCCTGCCGCCGCGTCGAAACGTCGAACCACATCGTGCAACACGAAGAAGACATCGACAAACAACTCGCCGAGTACTTCGCCATAGAGAATCTACTCATCGAACCGAAACGCCCGCAAAACGATCTCGAACAACAAGCACTTACCCAGTTAGTCCAGTCAACGCGGCATACTCCAATGGGCAACTACGAGGTCCCGCTACTGTGGAAAAAAGAAGACATGAAAATGCCAGACAACTACGAAAATACACTTAAGCGTCTTCACAACATTGAACACAAGCTGGACAAGAATGAAGCCTTCAAAAAAAGATATAATGAAGAAATGGAAGCATTCGTCAACAAAGGCTACGCCGAGCCTGCGCCGCCTACGAAAAATAGGAAGATATGGTACTTACCTCACTTCGCCGTACTTAACCCCATGAAGCCGAATAAAGTACGCATCGTCCACGACGCCGCCGCCAAGACGAGAGGCCTATGCCTCAATGACTGCCTACTCACCGGTCCCGATTTGCTGCAAGCTCTCCCCGGGGTGCTTATGCGTTTCCGCCAACATCCCGTTGCCGTTGGAGCCGACATTGCCGAAATGTTCATGCAAGTAAAAGTGAGGGAAGAGGACCGGGACGCGCTTCGCTATCTCTGGCGCGGCGACCGTCGTGACGACACGCCACCACAAGAGTACCGTATGACGTCATTAATTTTCGGAGCTACGTGTTCGCCGTCGATTGCCATATACGTCAAGAACGTTAATGCAGAATCACATAGAAGCACGCACCCTGAAGCCGCCGATGCGATAATCAAGAATCACTACGTTGACGATTACCTGCAAAGCTTCAAGAGCGAGGAGGACGCCATTCGAATAGCCAGCGATGTACGTGACATACATACACGTGCACACTACAACCTGCGTCAATGGACATCGAATGCGCCCGCCGTACTACGGGCTCTCGCGTGCGAACAAGGCGACAACACACACGTCGAGCTGAGCAAGACAGAAATGAAGAACGAACGAGTACTGGGCCAAGTCTGGAAGCCGATGACCGACGAAATCGCCTTCAACCTCGATCTCAGCCGATTGCCGCCGAATAGCCTCGACGTGCGCTGCCCTACGAAGCGTCAACTATTGAAAATAATGATGTCCGTCTTCGACCCGCTCGGTCTCGCCTCGCCCGTCAGCATTCAAGCCAAGAAGATACTACAAGAAGTATGGCGCCGCGGGACAGGATGGGACGAAAACATCGACACCGATCTCGGCGAACAATGGGCGCAATGGACGACGCAACTGAAGGCTCTACGAGACGTCGCGATCCCGAGATGCTACCCGCAGTACAGCTCGGCACACACACGTGAGCTGCACACATTCGTGGACGCGAGCAGCACTGCATACACCTGCGCACTATATTGGCGGGTGATAACCGACGACGGCCGTGTACACGTCACACTCATCACGGCGAAGGCGAAGGTCGCACCACTCAAGCTGGCATCGATACCGCGGCTCGAACTGCAAGCTGCGGCAATGGGCAGTCGCATGGCCGCCGCCGTCATCGACGAACACGACTACAAGCCGAACAAAAGGGTGTTCTGGACGGACAGCCGCACCGTGCTCGCCTGGCTGCGCACCGGGTCGCGCGCCTACAAGCCGTTCGTCGCACACAGAATAGCGACTATAGAAGACACAACGGCTGTAAGCGAATGGCGTTGGGTACCTACCAAACTCAACGTCGCCGACGAAGCAACCCGCCAAGCGCCCGCCGACTTCAACGCGACACACAGATGGTTCACCGGGCCCGCCTTCTTGCTCGACGACCCGTCAACATGGCCAGTCGAACAAGCGCAACCACACGACGTCAACACGGAAGAGGAGAGAGCCGTACGCGTCGAAAAATGCAACGTCGTAACAACGTCGACGTGGTTCCCACCGGCTGGCAGATTTTCCAAATGGGAGCGTCTACTGCGCACTATAGGCAGAGTGCTGCAATTCATAGCACTATGCCGCCCCCATCGAGCCAAGACGCTGTATAAAAGAACAAAGAAAAACAAGCAGGCGGACGAAGATTGGCGCACGGCAGCGAAACGGTCCACAACTCGCCCAACGACGCGCCCGGCAGAACCCCGTCATACAAAATACCTAACGCTCGACGCAACGTACCTAATAGAAGCCGAAAATCTAATAGTACGAGAAGTGCAACGCGCTGCATTCGCCGAGGAGGTAGTCGCCCTACGACGGGGCCGCCCCCCTACCCCGCACAGCCGACTCCGCACACTGGCCGTTGAACTCGTCAATGACGTCATCATCGTGAAGACACGCATCGACGAAGCAGCGGGAATAACGGAACGAACAAAGAAGCCGGCGGTACTCGACGGCAACCACCCGGCGACGAAGCTGTACATCGACTACGTGCATAGAAAATTGCATCACAGCGGCGTAGATGCAGTCGTAAACGAGTGCAAGCAACAATACTGCATACTTCGTCTGCGCGCCGTCGCACGCGGAGTACTACATCGATGTCTGCCCTGTCAACGAAGAAAAGCGCGGCCGACTGTACCGCCAACGGGAAATCATCCACGCACACGCCTCGCGCACCACGAACGGCCATACAAGTACACCGGCCTCGACTTGTTCGGCCCGCTTACCGTCACCGTCGGGCGCGGCACGCAGAAGAGATACGTGGCGCTGTTCACGTGTCTGACTGTACGCGCCATACACCTGGAAGTCGTACCAAGCCTGAGTGGGGACTCTGCGGTGATGGCCCTGCGACGTTTTATCGCGCGACGAGGCTGCCCGACGGAGATATGGTCGGATCACGGGACGAACTTTCACGCCGCGGACAACGAGATACAACGAGCCGCCGCCGAAGCAGCTGCGGCGTGCCAAGAGGAGGCGTCGCAACGACAGATACGCTGGCGCTACATTCCCCCGGGCGCCCCGTTCATGGGCGGGGGGTGGGAGCGCATGGTGCGCGCCGCCAAGGACAGCCTCTACGTAGTGCTCAAGGACAAGGCCCCCAGTGAAGAAGTGCTGACCACGCTGCTCGCTGAGGTGGAGTTCACGGTGAACAACAGGCCGCTGACACACGTATCAGTCGACCCAGAAGAACCTGAAGCCCTGACCCCAAACCACTTCCTCATCGGAGGCGCCGGGCGCACGCCGCTACCAGGGACCTACAACGACGCTGACGTCGCCGGACGCGCCACATGGCGTACCAGCCAACGCCTTGCCGACCACTTCTGGACGAGATGGATCCGGGAGTATCTGCCCAGCCTTCAAAACCGGCGGGAGCCTTACGGACACGGTCGGCCCATCGAGGTTGGCGACATCGTCTTGGTGGCGGACGGCAACCTGCCACGCAACACTTGGCCGCTCGGCCGAGTCACCGCCGCGTACCCGGGTCCCGACGGCGTCACGAGAGTGGTCGACGTGCTGACCAAGGGGAAGGTGATGCGACGAGCGACGAAGAAGTTGGTGATCCTGCCCACGAGCTCAGCCGACCTGCACTACGAAGATACGCAACACTCCGGAGAGTGATGCGCGGCGGGAGAGATGTGCAGCCCGGCCACCCCGACCACGGCAATTTAATTAAGAAGTTATGTTTTGTTTGTTATCTTATGTTCAATAAATATTACGTTTTGTTGTTGGTTATTAGCTATAAGAAATATGACGCTTTAGTAGCATAATAAGTGAATAAACGTGTAGGTTAAGTAAGATAGGCTAAGGAAATAAATAATTATCTTGATTGCATTTCATTCCCCCATAGTATAGCTTAGTACTTGGATAAGTACTAAGTTATAACGATTAGATCCTAACAGCACGACGACATCCCGCAGACTGACGGGCGTCAGAGGGGAAGTAGCGCGGGAGTATATTAAAAAGGTTGGGAGGCGAGGTAGCCACGCCCCGCACCCACCCGCGCCCCGCTGACGCCCGCGCAGGTAGTTTCCTAGTCGAAATTAGGATCTAATCTAGTGTTTATTTAGTGTTTACCAATTGGAATCTCATTAGAATAATATTAGGTATAAGGTATATTTGTTATTATATAAAAATAAGTTAGAATAAGTAATGTTTGTGTCGAAATTGTGTAATGTAAACAAAATTAATAATAATAAAGTGATACGGTAGGAGTGGGGTGGGCTCGGATCAAAATATAAGGCGATACATTGCGCCGTACCGGCATTATTCGATCCAGCAAGCTACAAGTGTTAAGAAGAAATCCCTGCCCAACTCTCTCCCCGGCTTTGAAGACTCAAGAAGTGTTTCATTACTAGAAGAAACCCCTGCCCGTCAGTACAGCGTTGTCCGTCAATCCAACGCTTGTACCAGTCAATCCAACGTAAACAAACCAGTCATAGGTGCGTCAGGCACAATTTTTTTATCAATTATTTTTATCGAAATCTCCTAAATGGCCGTGATATGTGGGTTGAAACTGTAAGAAATCAACGGATTCCGATTTTTATTAGTAAAATAATGTGCTATTTCACGTTAGGTTTCTAATGATTTATGTACCTATTAAAACATAGTCGGCTTGAAAATCCCATACAAATAAATAAATAAATATTAAGGGACAATCATACACAAATCGACCTAGTCCCAAACTAAGCAAAGCTTGTACTATGGGTACTACATAGACGACGATATACATAATATATAAATACATATATAGATAACATCCATGACCCAAGTACAAATATTTTGCACAAATATTTGCCCCGGCCGGGATTCGAACCCGGGACCGCCGACTCAGTAGGCAGGTGTCTACCAACCGAGCCAAACGCGTCGTCAATGCTAAAATAACGGACTTATATTTTTTTTTACCACGTGTTAAAACGAAAGAACAATCTAATCATAACCATAGAAGAGCATTAACACTGAACACACTTTCTCTCACATACTTTTGCTTATGTAAAAGTGGCTTTTGGATTGCAGTTGGGTTATATGACTGAGACAATTTATTGATTTATTTCCAGTGTCATAAATTTTTACTTAATTATCAGTGTTTTGATACATTGTATGTGTCATGATATCGAGTGATATTAAAGTGATATTAAAGCTTTAAAGAAGCGTACCTACTCTTCCTTAAAATTTATAAAAATGTTAGTTAAACTGATTTTCATTAATATTGAAACAGAGGCGAAATGTAGGTATAATATTTTTACGCGATCCAGTAAATTATATAGCTTGGAATAGAATCGACCTCTACTTATCGTGTGAAATTAAACATTATATTCCGCCAAAGCTGTTATTTAAACGATAATTTCAAGTTAGATCCCTCATATTAAAGTTTAAATATATTTGCAAACCGAAAGAATGGATGAAGTGCAGTGCATAATGTACCTGTTTTATGCACACTGCGTTGGACGGCCGCCACCAGTAAGTTTGAATTTACATTCCAATGTAGTTTCATTTCAATCTACGATTCGCTGTACCTACATAAATAAAAGTTGATGAAAGTTTCTGCACGAAATTGGGAACATTAAATTAACTAGTATACCCAGATCTATAGACTGCATTTCAACTGCAGTTTCAATGGAAACAGAATGGAAACACGAATTGATTCAAACTTAATGGATATGGACAGAAACTTTTTCAGGCGTAACGTGAACGTAAACATGATGGAATTTATAGAACTAAGTATATATGTGTTGGAAATAATGTATTCAGAGAAATGCGGCAAAAATGCGTAAACGTAGAGAATATGTCAAAAGTCCCGGCTTTGAATCCTGGCATGGATGAGCGAGTTTTTCACCACGTGAACACAAATATTTGTTTCAGAGTTTAACGTGAAATAATGAAATAATGAACTTCATTCTGTTAAGGCCACAAGGGCACTTTTACATGTCTGAGTCTACCGGCATTTCATAAGAGGAGACCACTCTTGAGAAGAAACGCCCAAAGAAACTTTACAGTCAGTATTTTTTTTTTAATGGATACTTAAATATTACTAGATATACCTAATCTACCCATAGTACCAACTTTGCGTAGTTTATATGGATGTATAGATCGATTTGTGTAAGATCTACCCAAAAATTTGTTTATTATATACTAGCTGTTGCCCGCGACTTCGTCCGCGTGGAATCTTATCTTGAACAGAGTTTACATCTTTATTATATTATTTTCAGATCTAAACAATGTTGAAATTACTTTTCTTTTTTTGCAAGTTGATGTTTTTGATGTTGGTTACTGTAATTCAACAAAAAATAAATAATAATAAATATTGAAGTGCTGCTCCCATACAACAAACGTGTTTTTTTTTGCCATTTTATACGTAATGGTACCGAACTTCGTACGCGAGTTCGACTCGCTCTTGGCCTCTTTTTAGTTTCTTTTTCGGCTAAATTGGTCTAATTACGCGGAATCATTATGAACTCAGGTTTCAATTCCCGCACTCAAAATAAATATTAGATCTTCAAACAAATTTTCAACCCCTTTTATACCACCTTCTGGGCTGAATTTTCAAAAACGAATTCACTTTTCTTGTATTCTGATAATATGCCCTTATACAAAGTTTCAAGTCCCGCGCTCAAAAAAATGTTTGATCTCAATACAAACTATCAACCACCTTTTTACCGCCTCAGGGGTTGAATTTTCAAAAACGCTGAAATTACTTTTTGATTTCTAATTATATGCCTTTATACAAAGTTTCAAGTCCGGCGCTCAAAAACAGGTTTGATCTCCATTCCATTCCAAACATTCAACCCCTTTTACACCATCTTCAGGGCTATATTTTCAAAAACGCTGAATCACTTTTTTTGTATTCTAATAATATGCCTCTATTTAAAGTTTCAAGTCCCACACTCAAATATTTTTTTAATCTTCATACAAACTTTCAACCCCTTTATCACCACCTTCAGGGGTGAATTTTCAAAAACGCTGATATATATGTTTTCTTGAATTCTAATTATATGCCTTTATACAAAGTTCCAAGTCCGGCGCTCAAAAAAAAGGTTAGATTTCCATACAAACTTTCAACCCCTTTTCACCACTTTCAGGACTGAATTTTCAAAAACGCTGAAATTTCTTTTCTTGTATTCTAATTATATGCACTAATACAAAGTTTAAAGTCCCGCGCTCAGAAAAAAGGTTTGATCTCCATTCAAAGTTTCAACCCCTTATTAACCAGTTTAAGGGATGAATTTTCAAAAACACTTAAATCAGTTTTCTTTTATTTTATTTTAATACCTATTTACAAAGTTTCAAGTTCCTAGCTTAAAATTAAAATTGAACCCCGAGACAAACTTTCATCCCCCTTTTAACCCTCTTAGAGGTTGAATTTATAATGACGTTAAATTAATGTTATTTTGTTATTATTATATATGCCTTAGTCAAAGAATTTGTAATTGAATCAAACTTTCAACCCTTTTTAACCATTTTAGGGGACGAATTATTGAAAACGCTGAAATTATTTTTATTGTATTCTATTTATATGCCTTTATACAAAGTTTAAAGTCCCACGCTCAAGAAAAAGTTTGATCTACATACAAACTTTCAACCCCCTTTTTACCACCTAAGAGGATGAATTTTCAAAAACGCTGAAATCACTTTTATTTCATTTTATTTGCATAACTTTTTACGAAGTTTAAAGTTCCTAGCTTAAAATTAAATTTGAACCCCAAGACGAACTTCCATCCCCCTTTTAACCCCCTTAGAGGTTGAATCTTTAATGACGTAAAATTAATATTATTTTGTTATTATTGTATATGCCTTAATAAGAAGTTTCAAGGAATTTGTAATGGATTCACACTTTCAACCCGTTTTTAACCCTTTTAGGGGACGAATTTTTAAAAACGCTGAAATCATTTTTCTTGTATTCTAATAATATGCCTTTACACAAAGATTCAAGTCCCGCGCTCAAAAAAAAAAATTGATCTCCATACAAACTTTAAACCTCTTTTTACCCTTTTAGGGGTCGAATTTTTGAAAACGCTGAAATTACCTTTCTTGTATTTTAATATTATGCCTTTACACAAAGATTCAAGTCCCGCGCTCAAAAAAAATCTTGATCTCCATACAAACTTTCAACCCCTTTTTTACCACCTTAGGGGATGAATTTACAAAAACGCTGAAATCAGTTTTCTTTTATTTTATTTTAATATCTTGTAACGAAGTTTCAAGTTCCTAGTTTAAAAAAAAACTTGTATCCCATACAACCTTTCATTCCCTTTTTAACCCTCTTAGGGGTTGAATTTTTCAAAATCGCTTCTTATCTCTAGCCCACGTTATAAAAGTAACCTACTGTGCAAAAATCAACTCTCTAACATTAGTAGTTTCGGCTGTGCGTTGATGAGTCAGTCAGGACTTCTTCTTTTATATATATAAGAAGAAGCTTACATGATAAATACGGCACGGCTGTCAAGCAATCTACTTCACTTAAGTATGATAACACTGAGCATGTTTACAAATAGCCGTTATTTTTTTGCCTTACATCTTTAGGTAATATTAATTCCATTATATATATTATCATACTCGATGCTCCTTAAGCGCTCGTAGCCTATGAATGTACAGTCAGCATCAAAAGTAGTTGACAAATTTACTACTGACTTATGGCTTATTGAATCCTTACAATTGTCACTTCTGATGCTAACTGTACATAAGCACACGCACTAATTTCTGCCCGCTAATTTGTCCACGTTTACTCGTTAATTGCCTAAAACGCTTAAATAAAATTGTGATAAACATAACAAATGTTAGAACTACAATACAAACACAGTGATCTGAAAAAAAATTGGTTCATTCACAGGTAATCGATTTCGAATAAATACAACCTCTATTTTCACTGCTCTAGAAGGATGATTATCGTCATAAAAAGTAGCATACTTTATATATTTGAGTAAAACAATTTAATGACCTTTTTCCAAAAAAAAGTTCTAACAAAAACGAGTGTACAGATTTTAAAAGTGTCGGCAACACATTAGCGAGTCCCCTGGAGTGGAAAAAGTTCATAAGTATTAGTGTTTGCATTCCCGGTCAATTTTTTAATGAGTTCCGGGAATTCCCGGGACAGCCGTACCAAATTTTCCACCATAGATCATAGGCTGCAGTAGCCGCTTCACATCAGGCAGGCCGTATGCTTGTTTGCCACCATCTTGGTATAAAAAAACATTATTGTGTGATTGAGTAACAAACATTCAAACATCTTCACAGACTTTCCCATTTATAATGTCATGAGGATAGAATAAAATTCCTAGTAAAATATCTTCGAGACGCATTTGAATTATTTGAAGTGATTACCAGGTTATAGAATACACAAATCAGCGGGGGGTGGTCCGTACGAGTATGATAATATTGATAATATAATATGATGGTCACGTATGTAAGTTGCTTTAGCCTTTAAGGATAACGCATGTGCATAACTACTTAGAAGGCGTTATGCATAATGTTTCGTGAAATTGTTCGTGTGGGATAGAAAAATTAAAACACTATTTTACACTTAAAGTACATTTTAACCATATCTAGATTCCTGCCAGCAAAACCTCCGAATATTATTTTTCCGTGAGGTTATTTTCTGTCTAAAATAAACTAAAATGATAGGCACCAATTTTATAATGAATTCTACATTTGGCGGTCACTAAAAAGTAGTAATTTTAATGAAGAAGAAAGAAATTGTTTAGGTATTAATGTTCCCCAGAAAATTATTTTACCGAACGTTATGTTTCGTATAATGCTCATTTCGCATAATTATTATTCTACGAACACCATGTTCTTCTCTGAAAAGTTATAAAAGAAACCTAATCTTACCTACCTTAATCTACTAGGATATACCAAAACATCCTTTTTTTATATTTATCTATACTTTTTAGTAATGTAAATATATCGTATGTGTTTATTCTAAAATAAACTATTGAATCTATTAAATTTCTGCTCTGCAAAAAAACATTTTTAAATTTATTTTCAGTTTCAGCTAAAGAAAATTTCTGCCAAATGACCATTATGCGAAACATTAGGTACGTTCGGTTAAACTATTTCTGCCAGATGAGGGTAACCCGAAAGAAATAGATGAGGGGATCCGTCGTCGTGGAGAACCTTCAGATATTTTGTTCTTGATATAATATTTTGTTTTACGATGATCACCCTGATCTGGATCCAATCCTATCCGGAGTCAATATTTAATATGTTGTTTAATTTCTCCATACGAAAAGATACTACTCTAATATCACATCATTACGAAATTTTACAGCAAAATGTTCCGGTAAATCAAAACAATCGACTCCCGAAGCCAAAAGCGAACCACAATAAAATATTCACTGGTGTATGTCGCTGTCGAGTACTTCCATTATCATTATCAACGTTTATTTTCACTTCATTGCGTGAATTGTTTTCTGTAACTATTTTATCGGGTAATATGAAGTTGGCGCGGTATTCTAATGAAACATTCATGTAAATATATGTAGGCTTTGTGTGAATGTAATTTAATGTAATTTGTCGTACAATTTGATTTGAATGTGATGTAATTCTTCGTAAAATTTTAAAGATAGCTCGCGTTTGTCATGTTTATGATACGTTTTTCGATCTTTTTTACGCCTACTTATCCAATTGGAGTATATATATGTATACTTACTAATTTCAATAGGAGAAATACGTAATGTTTGAACAGAGCACTGTACAAAACCCCTCCCCCTAAAATGATTTTTATTCTTTTAATTCATAATAATAATATGGTTTCTCGTACAATTTGATTTGAATGTGATGTAATTCTTCGTAGAATTTTAAAGATAGCTCGCGTTTGTCATGTTTATGATACGTTTTTCGATCTTTTTTACGCCTACTTATCCAATTAGAGTATATATATGTATACTTACTAATTTCAATAGGAGAAATACGTAATGTTTGAACAGAGCACTGTACAAAACCCCTCCCCCTAAAATGATTTTTATTCTTTTAATTCATAATAATAATATGGTTTCTCTTTCTTTAATGGCCAAGGCGTGATCTTCTAGTGGTTAGGACCCCTTATATACATTAATGCATAGTAACCCTGATTCTTTAAGTTGACTAAGAGACAGCTTAAGTCCATTTACATATAATGGGTAATGGAGTTAGAAAGATTAGGGTTTTGTGAACTAAATATGAGTGTTATCCTCCCGTCAACTACCAACCAATCGACTGTAATTAGTTATTAAATCCTACAACCTCCATACTTATTCTACTACATAAACAGGTCCTTGAAGCAGTAGGGTGATTGATAGTGGGATTAGGAACACTTAGCTAGCTTAAGATGTAGGGCTTCTAAAATTAAAGGAATAGGATTACAATGAAACAAATGATAGGTTAATAAAGTATGTATATTGAATCTTTGTATGATTGTATTAAGATTTAAAGTGTTTTATTTTTGCCAGTCAGGCCTGATTTGTAATTTAATTATTTTGTGCCAAAAGGGCTTTTATTAGTTTATTTTATTTAACTCTACCAGCGGTTCACTATAAGGCTTACTGTAAGGGGAAGAACCGTCAAGAAACCCCCCAGACTGCCTTAATACAAATTATATTTTTAAACAATTAAGCAATTGAATTATTACAAATATGAAATGCCATAATAGGCTCTGCCCATACCTAAACGATTAGCTTAACTTATCTCCAACCATGAAATGCATTTCACTAAGAGCTCAGTAGTAACCTTTCAGTGTATTTTTGTCATGTAATCTTACATTAATGTCACACAGATATTTCTTCCTAGCCCTATACATAATGACACGCCAGTGCCTTAATATAGACAGAGGAGGAAAGTTCGCTTTTAAGAGACTCCATATAGCAACAACAGGCTCTAGGCAGTTAAGTTATGGTCCAATTGAAGTCCTGTGGTATTTGGAATTAAGCTCCTAAAAACGAACCGCTTAAACGGAACGTTTGCTGTGTTAAGACGCTTATCGTGTGCGCCTAGCCCAATTCCAATGACCACAGTTCTAACTTTCATATGGATGTACAAGTATTATAATAATAATAATAATAATAATTCGTTTATTAGCAGGCAAGAAACCCATATTACAATAATACTAAAATTAAAATGCAATGTAAAAATAAAACTTACACTCTAAAACATAGAAATAAAACGGCCACAAATATAAAAATATAAAACTACAATTATAAATGTGCGTTCTCAGAGCGGTGCAGGCTAAACCAGTGTTTATGAAACTCGTCACTGTAGTCGTTTGCTATCAGTGACAGAATTTCGTTGCCTGAGGTTCTCAGTCTTGTCTGAAATGCCGCAGACCGGGCTCTTAATATGGCGAAGAAGTCAGGTACTCTCGCGTCAGCAAACATACCCTTCGCACTGCTGAAGGGTGGTAGTTTCAGCAAGATACGAAAGGCGTTATTATACTGAACTCTTAGCGCGTTAAACGAGCGTTTGGTGTATTTAACCCACAACTGACATGTGTAAAAACATTGACAGAAAGCCTTAAATAAGGTTATTTTCACCTCACTCGAGCAACGCACAAAGCGTCGCGCTAGCATATTACATCTTACTGCGAGAGCCCTGCGTTCCCTCTCCATATCGGCGTCATCTTTTAGGAATTCGTTCAAAATATGCCCTAGGTACTTAAAACTCTTTACAACCCTAATTGGCGAGCCGTTCATATACACAGTAGGCACCACCTCCGGACCCTTTCCAGACCTAAAAACAAGCATTTCGGTCTTGCTGACATTATATTTGAGGCCATGAATACTTGCGTAACGTTCACACGTAGCAAGTAATTTCACCAAACCGTTTATCGAAGGGCTGAGAAGCACCATATCGTCCGCGTAGCTCAGGTTGTTAACACAAACGTTACCAACGTGGCAACCGACGTTGGTACGTCTCAGCTCCTCAATAAGGTCATTGACATAAAAGTTAAAAAGGTCCGGAGATGTCAATCCACCTTGACGCACCCCACATTCTAATCTATAATCATTAGATTGCGAGTCGCCCCATTTTACATAATTTGTTTGGTTCTCGTACCAGAACTTCAACAGTTTAACAATCTCGGGAGGCGTAGTGGTCGTAAAAAGTTTATTCCACAGTAAATCATAATTGACGAGATCGAAAGCGCGACTTAGATCCAAAAAACAAGCGTATACTGATGTGTCTCTATTAACATAATAGTTTACAGTATATTTTAGACCCAGTATCGCTGAATCCGTTGAAAGTTCTGGACGAAAACCAAACTGTGCCTGATCGATTTTAAGATTCCTTGCCAATTCGGGCTGCAACAGTCTCTCAAAAACTTTACCTATTATAGTACCTAGGGAAATTGGCCTGTAGTTATTAAGACTAGACAGGTCACCTGTTTTATTTTTAACAATAGGCACTACTATCGTTTTCATCATATCAGGAGGAAGATGACTATATTCTAAGCAAGCATTGAAAAGGTCGGCCAGAACACGATATAATTCGTCACTAGCGTAAAATAAGTGCTCAACGCTGAGCCCGTCGTGTCCCGGTGACTTACCTCGTTTCATTGTTTTCACAACTTTCGCAATGTCACTTGGTGTAAATGTGATCAATGTGTCATTCGGGGTCACCGGGTCCACGGGCCCGTCGCCAGGCACACACTCCACGACCAGCGGCGAGATCTTAAAATGGGCGGCGAACATGTCGGCTATCTGTTTCGGATCACTGGTGCTATTAACCGATACAGGCAACCCTTCTTTGCAGTTAAGAGATTTCGTTGCCTTCCAAAATTTTGAGAAATTATTCTTGGCTCTGCTTAAAGTAAGGATATTCATTTTTATTTCTTCCTCATTTCTTTGGCACCATTTTAATTTATTTTTAAACGCTTTACGGCTATTAATCATATTATCATAGTAAGTACCAGAACTAGGGCATCCAGCCTCTCCCCACCATTTAAAATGCATTTTCGCTACCCCGTGGGCCTCCCTGACGTGAAGATTCCAGCCGGCGACCTGCTGTTTCTTTCGGAATGCACCGCTCTGAGGACGACGGCAGGTACTGGATGCAGCCGTCTGCAGTGAACTTACAATATTACTGTATAGGTCGTCTAAAAATAACCTATGTTCATTTAAATTAACGCATATCCTATTATCACAGTTAACACAATGACTCTCCGAATTCATATTCTTTAAGGCATTGTAACATAATTCACTGTATTTATTACATTGATCTCCATTTTTATTTTTCCACAATATACTGCTCAAGATCGAGGGTTGGCTAATTTCAACTTTATTAAAAGCATAGAGTCTCCTAAAGAGTTAATTTTAATAGTTTTATTTCTCAGTAATTCCCTATGATCCTGCCAGACACCGAGAGACTCCACTAAGTCCATAAGACGGATTTAATTCAAAACCAGTTGAAGTGACCTGAAGTTAAATGTGATCAGAAGTTTGTGTTAACAGCGTTTTCGACGAAGTAGGGTAGTTGTAAGTTGCGCTGCGGATTCTGACCACATCTACACAAACAGATGCCTTCTTTTGGTTATTTACGTTTTTAACAGATAGCGTAGAGTCTCCCTAATGAATTGGTTTTAATAGTATTTAGTTGAAGCTACTCCCCATGAATCCGCCAGGTCCCATAGGCCTAATAATTAGCAGAAACTCCACGTGGACTATCTGTCCAAAGGTGATTAACTCTAATCCAGTTGTAGATACCTGGGTTTTAAATGCATTCAGGGGTTGTGTTAACAGTGCTTTTGACGAAGTAGTAGTGAGATGGTACCATGAACCTGATTGCATTAATCCCAAGCTGAAATCTATTCCTGGTTGTTCAAGTAAAAAAAGCGTAGAGTTTCTGACCTAATAGCAATCAAAAGTCTACTTAGTTACCGCGCGAGGCTATTGGAGTGTCATTATTGCAGTAGTTCTTACTGCTTAGGCCAGGTAAAGGTTGATTTCCAAATAATCAAAGTTATCCCATGGGTAGGGTTGAAATAGTCCTAAAAGGTTACTTCGACCACTTTGGATGAAAGTTATGTACATATCAAAATCCCAATACTCAAACTCAATGACATAAATATTAGTAGTCTACATTTAAGCAATCTATGTACATAACTTTGCTCCGACATATGACCAAGTTAAAATACATAACCGACACCATGACACATCAGTTGGTATTTCTTTAAACTATGAAATGATCACATAAATCCCAAACGCAACTCGTGAATGGACCCACTAGGAGAACAAGGTAAGTTAGAAAAAAATATTAACCGAAATAAGCACATGAGAGATATCAGTCCGTATCCAATTCCGTTCTCACAACTAAACATAGAAATTTCAACAATAAATTCCGAACAAATATTATCAATTAGCAGTCTGTTTTTACTCAGAATTAAACGCAGTCTGATATGAACACATAAAACAGAATGAACTCATATAATAGGGCACAACACGATACAAAACAAGTTAATGCATTAGTAAACAGTTCGCATAGCAAGACAAGGCAATGGGAAGTTAATCTCCCAGCTTCTAATAGATTTGGAAACTATGTCCTGACTAACATATTTCTTTTGCAAGAAATACGTTTGTCTTTCTGCAAGGATTCTAAGTCCAGACTGATAGACATCAACTTTATTGTGAGGTTTAGTCTTTCAGCCGACAGAGTTAGAGTTGCCTTCTTAAAAGAGGAGATGGGTCATTATCACCGTCCGGTTTAACATCTCCCCTTCTAAGTAAATACATAAGGAATAACGCCTTGTTATCACCGTTCGGTATTCCCGGCATTATCCTAAGTAAATAAAAGCCAATAATATCTTGTTGTCACCGTTAGATATTCCCGATATTATTGGAGTAAATGAATAAATAGATAAAGAATAACGCCTTGTTATCACCGTTCGGTATTCCCGGCATTATCCTAAGTAAATAAAAGCCAATAATATCTTGTTGTCACCGTTAGGTATTCCCGATATTATTGGAGAGATTTCTTACCGAAGGTCCTGGAGAGAGTTCCTGTACTGTTCACTGCTGATGACTGAATGACTCCCCCATCCCAATGTATGGCCTTTTATACCCGCTTCCTAACTTTTTAATAATTGAATCTACGTGGCTATTTTCCGATTTTCGCGGGAAATTGGTTCCACGTCAGCAAAACAGTCTCAAGCCGATTTAAAACCGCCGACTTAATATATTCCAATTTGATTGACTAGAACTTTAAATTATAAATCTTATACCCATAAATGAAGCTTAAATCAGGGTATATTTTATGATTAATATTACATTCTAAATCTAATCTTTAATATTTTCCATTGAAATAAAATGTTTGAGATACCTTTTATATCACCGAAATTCTATATTCCATAGACTATCTTAGATATTGTTTATGTGCGCTAAACTCTGCTTTGCTTTATGATTATTGCCCAATGTTTTCCTTCAATATTTGCAGTCAATCCTCCATACTTTAAAAATATTTCTTATTCTCAACAACCACATTCATTTAATAAATACTAGCATTAATTGTACTCTCTATTAAAATTGTTTATCTAATTTAAATTTTACTTAATTCTGTCAGTACGACAATCATTATGCTCAATATATTGCTAAATCCTGGCTACCCCGAATTGACCCAAGGATTATAGAATATTAAAAAGATACGAATGTTGTAAACAAAGTAAAGAAATCTCTTGTGTTATTTTTAATAAGATTCCAATATATCTAACCTTGTTTGTATAATTGCAAATAAAATATTTGCCCGGTAAGTAAATACTAAAACCTTTTTCTATGCCACAGCCTAAACATTTTTCGACAATTGTATTGCATAACCTAACTTCTGTACCTAAGCAAACTAATCATTGGTTTTCCTATATTTCCTATATCTCTGCTCTTACAAGTAATAACTAGATGCTATCTTGTTACGTATTTATATGATTCTGTGATACAATTAATGATGCCTTAATAGACAAGCTCTAATCCATATGTTGTTTACATTTCAGTATTAAGCAATGAATATGAAGAACGCTTTTACAACATCATATGAAATGAGTCGCCGACAAAGGAAATTATCCAAGATCCATTCATAAGAATCACAATTCCTGTGCTGCCGGCCAATAAAGCCAAGAAGGCTTCCTATATACTGTATGTTTAAATTCGGAAGAACCAAGAGTTGCAGTTAAATGAAAATTGAAATGTTTATTACAAAACATAACCTTAATTTGAACAAGAAATGGATTTTTGACCATGACCTTTAGAGTTTAATACAAAATGGAGTCTGTCTCAAGCCTTGAGTATTCCAATGAAGATATTTAATGAAGCAGCTTCTGGATAGTGTGTTGATGACGTGCTGGGTTTGGTACAGCACGTTAACTAACTAAAAATCAAGATGCGTGTTCATCAATAACTAAAGTTCAAAGGCGTTAATCGTTAGAACCCCAAGTCATTGTTTTCATAACACCTCTTAATTTTCCGCAGGCGCGTTAAGATGAGTAATTGGCGACGCACGTTTAATTAAGCATGAAATGTGTGCAGTGGTTCT
Organism: Apotomis capreana; assembly: GCA_947623375.1. Taxonomy (NCBI): domain Eukaryota; kingdom Metazoa; phylum Arthropoda; class Insecta; order Lepidoptera; family Tortricidae; genus Apotomis; species Apotomis capreana. Next base: position 11,353,405 of record OX392514.1, read on the forward strand.
GTTGTCTTCTGCGTCGTTTTCTTAACTTCGTGCATAAATAATTAGACTCGGGAATTATTCCTAACTCACAACACGTGACACTTCATTTACGGTTGTGTACAATTCAGACACAGACAAATCGTCTGGAATAAAGAATAATTATTTATAAAATACATACTTGAAAACCTGCGAGAAGTATACTTTTTGACAGGGGCTCAGGGGCTTTCTTCTGATGAGAAATGATCGGTAACAATAGCCCTTTCACAATATGTTAAAGAAAAATAAACCATTTTTTTTTACTTGAGACCAGTGGTTAGAATCCATGGATGCTGATTTTATTGTTTTTCTTTGCCTATAGTTGACTATTTCACCGATTGTTACACCGTTTAGTAGCAGAATATATTTGATTGTTGTAGGTATTGATTAGTTCTTACCACGTATTCTTTGTATTTAATGGGTGTCTTTGTTTTTTTCATATTCTTAATATTTAACCACTTTAACTATCGTATGTCATATACACCCATACGTCTATATTCGCGTAGTTCTTTTTCTTTCATATTGATAACGTTTTTGCTACTCATATCATTGATTAGACAGTACGAATTTTACAGTTACGATTGCAACTACCGTAAAAGAGACCCCTCTGTACAGGTTCGCTTTTATACCAGTAAAACAACAATATAACAGACGGACAGTCTAGCTCGCTTGACCGCTCTCCAAAGAGTGAGAGAGAGCAACCCCGGCCCTGTCAGCCATAGTGTCCATTTATTTGGCAATACACTACATCTACCTTTTGCAAAAGAATGAAAGTTTAATTTAAATTTTATTAATTCATAATTCAAAACGTTTATATGTACTCGTAAGTAGGCCTACAGGGCACTTTTACATATCTCAATGTGAATCTACCGGCATTTCACAAGAGGAGACCGCTGTTGAGAAGAAAGCCGAAAGAAACTCAACAGTAAGTCATTTTTTCATAACTCTTACTTATTAATACTATTACATTCAAGTTATAACTAATCAGTACACGTAAAAGGAGATGTACAGATTCTGAACTTCAATGTTAGGTACAGTAATATAAAATTTTACTAACAATTTTCTTGTATAAGATCACACATGACATGAGACATGCAATAAAATACAAATCATTAATTTAATTCCACTGAGATGTATTTGGTATATGACATCAGCTATTTCAATATCCCAATATCTTAGCGTACATTTAAATATAGGATATGATCCTCATGTAATATTTTGGACATTTAAATAGACTCACGTATATAACAGTAAGCGCTGGAACGGATAACGCATTATGATCAGATTTTTGGTATAACCTTATCGAAACGATAGATGCAGAGAGCGCACAGCCGATGTTGTGGGAGACCTTTCACTAGCGGACGACTATTAGTAAACTTCTTCATCCGATGCAATCAGAGTATTATTTAATAAATTATCTATTTCGGCATCTTTATCTGATACCTCCCATCATACCTTTCTTCTTCTTTCAGTTTTTCTATTATTTTATCAGTTAATAATATTAATTGATTATATGGTTCCCTTTCTCTGGAATTGACTTATTTAGAATACTTTTGAATTTTTATTGTATTAAATAAACTTATTTATTATAGTTACCACTTTTTGTATACCTTCGCTCTAAAAGCTCGTTAAGCCTGATGATTCACAAAATTACATGGATGATTCGAATTATTCCAAAACAGCTAAAGGGTTCTGCCATTTGTGACCCGAAATATTTATTTCCAATTGATCAGACTGCATTTCTGACTGTAGTGTGTTCTTCATTACATTATTGACAAAGTAAGTACATATATGAACTGCTAGAGTTGACTAGCCTATAAATTTTGGACTCCATAAGCCTATTTCAAAATGTAATTAATGGTAAGTACCATAATCAGTGTGAAGTCCATCAGTCTATCTATTATTTACTTATATTTACATTTTCCTTGATTTTTCCAGAGACCTTTAACCTCTTGAACACCCTAGTAGGCTGAGCCTTTCAACGGAAAATTGCTCCACTGACGCCGGCAAATGCCGTCAAATTCCAATCATCCAAATTTATGTAATTTAAATTTCTACGACTATCTTTCAATCCCTGTTGATTTTGGAGTATGTCTTTATTTTATTTTGCTGTGGCGTCACTGACACTGCAAATCGCTACACTACTTGGTGTTCAAAAGGTTACGACATTAGCAAATGGTCCCCATGGTTTTAATTCCGTGCTCACACCAAATTCCAGCACATCCTTGTTCTGTTAAAATATAATCGATAATACTACCGTAAAAGTGCAGCAAATTCAAAGTACTTTTTCACCTTTCCTTCGTACTTTCATCAACTGAAACTTGTTCTGTTCATCATCATAGTCTGAGCACTCTAATCTAAGCAAAGAATTGGGTAATTTAAAGTGTCGTCCACTTAGCATCAGCGTTTAGATAACTTTCCGCTAATTAACATCAAAATTGCTTACAGAGTATTTCCAAGCAAAAATATTTGTTTCCATTACTTCTTAATTATTAGCTTTAATATAAATATTTAGCCAGTTATTGCTAAATAAAGCAGTTTTTTTTTAAGTACCTACATATTCTCTTTCAATTACTTTTAGTACAATTCCGTACATTCTCTCTAAGGAATTTCGGAGTTAGCAAATCTGGGGGGGTATTCGACCAATTTTAGAGATATAATGGAGATCTCTCCTTTTCATCGCCATCCGTCACTTTTGACGTGTGCCTACTTGACAAGTGGCGATATCCCTAGAACATCGCAACTTCGTCAATTGGCTTCCGGTTCGTGACTTAAGATGGCCGCATGCGTTTAAGTTTTGCTGTTCGTTATTTATTCATTTTTGTTATTCAATGTGTAGTATTGATAGCGTATTGTGCAGTGATCTAACGTATGAGTGAATAGCTAATGAAGAATTCAACTTGAAGCGTTCATAGCCCTTCCTGGGTCAAGGCCCGATAGTCCGCGTGGTTTTTTGTAAATCGCTATCACTTTACAAAAAGCAAAACCTCACCGAACAACGGCATGCTCTACGAGCAAACTCGAAATTGGCGAAATCATCATTAACTTTGATGGAAGCCATATTTTAAAATTAGAATTAGAATTAGAACTTCGTCAATTCGGACGCGCAATATTTTCGCTTTCTTTGTATGTGACGGCATAAATAACAGGTGCATACTTTAAATTGACCGCGTAGTACGTGAAATTAGCCCGTTACGTTTCGTTCAAAACAGAAATTTATATACATGAATAACATTTTTGACAGTCATTATCGCCTTCGTATTTCCAAAATTGAGATGAGATATGTCACTTTTAAAATCAGCGATATCTCAAACGGCATTCTCGAATTGGGCCCCTGGGACCTAATTCGAGATTGACATTTGAGTGATCGCCAAACGTCAAATCTCTATTAGATAACAGTTATATCGCCATTGAACTGTCATTTAAATGAGATGAGCTTAAAAGTGACATATCTCATCTCAATTTTGGAAATACGAAAGCGATAATGATTGTCAAAAATGTTATTCATGAATATGAATTTCTGTTTTGAACGAAACGTAACGGACTAATTTCACGTACTACGCGGTCAATTTAAAGTATGCGCCTGTTATTTATGTCGTCACATACAAAGGAAACGAAAATTTTGCGCGTCCGAATTGACGAAGTTGCGATGTTCTAGGGATATCGCCACTTGTCAAGTAGGCACACGTCAAAAGTGACGGATGGCGATGAAAAGGAGAGATCTCCATTAGATCTCTAAAATTGGACGAATACCCCCCCAGGTCATTTTAGCTAACGGTTCTCAAACTTTTTTTTTACCAGTAAACTTTCTTTTGACATTCCTTGGTATTCTGGAATCATTGTTAATTGCCTGGGTCCGAAGGTTTCTAGTTCAGTTACTTGTAAAATTGTTTTGATTTTGGTGGAGCTTTCTGAGAGGCCTAAATTACCCCACGGTTCCACGGAACACATTTTAGTGATCGCTATCGTATAACATTACTTATTTAGGTACTATTCGAATGTCCTTAAATTACCTCTTATCCTGATCGAATATTGTTTACTTGCCGTTTAACAACAGCCAAACTACATATCTGTTCATCTGATCGGATACTGTTTGGATACCGTTTGATAACAGCCAAACTATCTGTTAACCTGATCGAATATTATTTAGATACCGTTTTACCCCAGGTGTTGTTTGACGACAGTCAAACTGTCTCTTATCCTAATGGCAAATATCCCATAGAATCATCTAGACACCATTTGACAACTTGTCAAATTATCTCTTATCCTCAGGGGATATTATTTAGATACCGTTTAACAAAACTGTCAAACTATCTCTCATGTAGCTTTCAAATGCTACGCAGGTACCGCTGAGTAAACTGACTACCTTTAGCAATCTGCATAAGCAAATATCGTAAGTACTTGTTTGTCACATACCGGTTTAATATAAATTGTCTCTATCATAAATATAGCGTGACAATATTTTAGGTACCGTCCAGTTTACTAAGCTACCTCTAGGCCCCAGTGATATCTTGGTTCCCATCAAAGCAATGCAATTTGAAGTAATTACTTATTTTCCGCATCAAGTTATCTTGCAGAACAATATACCAAAAATACATACATAGGCAATTATGAAGTTTTTACACTTCAATTCATTATGTTTCTCAGTTTTCCGTATAAGTAGTATGTTTCCAATATATGATACTGTGTCGTCATTTTAATCAGTTTTTTAACCGAAATTCACTTCAATTCCAAGTATAAATCAATATGACAATGCAGCTTATTTCCAAGATATCACTGTATCATATACATAATTTTATTATTTACAAGGTCATAAATGTATACCGTCAACCTGTAGGTACCATTCGAGCTTGCTCGAATTACCTCTGCTTCTGGGCACCATTCGACTACAGTCAAATTGCCAACTTTCCTTTTGGATTTTATTTGTTTGTTTTATGCCATAAAGCTACCATTCAATAAACTGACTACCTCTGATCAAATCAGATTTCATTTTGTTAGATGGACATTCAGATTTTACTAAACCGAAATTTCTTTAGGTAGTTACCGTCAGCTTACCAAACTAACGCTCAGTGATACCTTGATTGGCCATACATGTGTTGTCTATTGACACAAGAGACATTTTATTCAGAATACAAACACTTGTCAGAATTCGAGAGCGCTGTCTTTAGAAAAGGAGCTTTACGCAGCCTTAATACATAATTTTCACTCCCTTAGTTATCCAGTTTTATCAGCCATTAAACATTGATATTATTATGATACAGGTAAATAATATAAAAATTTACTAATTCCATACTCGAACCATAAAGTTCATAGCTTTCCAATTTGTTACAGAATATGTATGTATCGAAACAGTGTCACGAAGACAACCGTTTTTTGCATGGCAATTTTGTTTTTGCAGCCAATATCAATGCTAACTAGTTTAATACCTGACCAATAATATCACAAAACTTTATTCTCAACATTTGTTATTTCTTAAACGGCAAATCGTTAATATCATTATGATGATTCAATCAAAGGTATCACTGCTTATGTATCTAATACATAATTAGGTATTAATTCGTTCGTAGGTACCAATTAACGGGATGAGACCAGTATCGTGTGTGTACTTCTGATATTTAATTCGAATAAAGTATGTTAGTGTTAACTAATTGTCTTTTGACAAAAATTGATGCTTAACCAATTTCCATATTGCCAGAAAAAGATTCCTTATGAATAACTTAAGTATTGTATGCTGCATCAATCACTATACATAACAACATTGTTTGATGGTGTTTCCATCTTCTACAATGTTCTAAAATTATCAATAAGATATTACTCTGTCCACGCGGCGTACTTTTTGTATAGCTTTTGCGACAAACATGGACAACAGCATTTCTATAGTTTTAAAATTGTATTACAATAACAACAGCAAGCTTGGAATACCTACATGGCCCATTGATGATATCAAATGTATTCCATATTCTATTTGGAATGAATGACAAGGCAAATACAAAAGCAACTTATTATTTTGCTCAATAATATGAGTATTAATTGATCGGTTTTAATATGAATTGCCACATTTACCACGTATAAGTTTATCGGTTTCAGGCATCGATTATTATATTTATCCAACCGCCTGATATTTACAATCATAACTTCATAACCCATAATTCTTATTAAGGTACGTAATAAATCATTGTAAAACATCTTGTTTCACAGATTCACACGAATAATTTGCCATATTACTTACGTCAATATGGTGCTAAAAAGTTATTAAATTTCGTAGTTTGTGAAAAGTAAATTGGCATACATAATTATATATTCATCATACTCAGCATATCCCGAAGTAGAAATCGTTTATAATTAAGAACAATATGGGGAATATGTTGTTGTGATGTGGCATTCATATTTAATTTAAACTCAGACATTGTGCTGCGCAAAGACTGCGCAGATGTCATATTTCGATACGTGCAGCACGAGTTTTAGCCAATCACAGCGCAGCGCGTCACGCGCGGCGATTCTCATTGGCTGTTACGATCTCGCCGACACATTTGATTCGCTTTTAGTTGTCATTCCTTCCAACATCAACTAAATATCGTTCATAAAGCTGGACTTTCATGGCTAGCGGCCGATGCGACAGTCGCCTGGCCTCGCGTCAGTAATAGTTACTATGAAACTATATGGCGCCACTTTCGAGGCTAGCGGCTCGAGCCGCGCGCGGCTCGCGTCAGTAGTTGGTCAGTAGCGACAGTCGCGGGCCGCGCGCGGCCGTGTTCGGTTGGTATTCTACTGACGCGTGACGCGCGGTAAAAATGGCGAATATTGTAACATTTTCTAGCATAAAAATAGGAAATTCTTATTAATTTTGTTGCGCAGCGCCCTTTTTTATATGATTGTAGTTTACCGGACTATAAAAATTCTTATAAGAGGGACAAAGTGTGGGAAGAATTTGCTTGTAATAATATAGCAATAGCAAATCGTCATCCTCTTCTTCTTCTAGCATTGCTAGCAAAATATATTTTTTAGAAGCCATAGAGATCACACACAACTGCACTGGACGGACACATCAATATGGCGCGGTGTGCCAGCGGCCGCGCGCGACTGTCGCATCGGCCGCGACCCACGAAAGTTGAACCGGACGCGTCAGCCGTCGCGCGCGGCTGACGCGCGCGGCTCACGCGCGCGACTGTCGCATCGGCCGCTAGGCATGAAAGTCCAGCTTAAGGCTTTTTGGGGGTACTCACGTATTTCACATAATTAATCAAATTAAACTGGTCTCATTCGCTAATTTACCTCTAGTATTTTCTTTTGTTGTTTTCACTTACTGTACATTTTGTGATCCTGGCAGGATCGCCACTTGTACAGGTTCGCTTTTATACCAGTAAAACAACAATATACGAGTAACAGACGGACAGTCTAGCTCGCTTGACCGCTCTCCAAAGAGTGAGAGAGAGCAACCCCGGCCCTGTCAGCCATAGTGTCCATTTATTTGGCAATACACTACACCCTCCATCTCAATAAGCATGAGCGAACATATGAAAGGATGTATAAGTCCTACTCCCATTTTTTAAGCGAATCCCATTAGCTTTGTACCCGACGAACAATACATATTATCTGTATTGTTAGCTGTGGCCACAACTGCCACGTCAAAATGTAAGGCGTTATAAGTGCAAATTACTTTTACACTAAATTAGTCTTTAAATCAAACAAAATAAGGTTTACTCTTAAACAAAGAGAACACAGATGTTGGTCACTTCGTAAGTGAAAGAGCAGTGAAGCTCGTTTCGTTGCTTATAAAAACAATGAAGTGACCAACATCTCTGTTGTCTTTGTTTAAGAGTAAACCTTATTTCGTTTGACTTAAAGACTAATTTAGTGTAAACGTAGTTTGCACTTATAACGCCTTACATTTTGAAGTGGCAGTTGTGGCCACAGCTAACAATACAGATAATGTGTATTGTTCATCGGGTACAAAGCTAAGTGGATTCGCTCAACCAAAAGAATTATTTCTATAACGTCGAATCAAACTAGGGCGCCCACGTTTCCGTATGACGAAGTTTCGGCATACGGAATAAAGCCACTGCAGATCGCACCTGTAGCCAAATTGAGAGAATTTCCGAGGATAGTGGCTATGTGGGTAGCATTTCCATAATCCTCGGCAAATGTATGCGGCGCACGCGCCGACCCACCGCGTCTTTAATTACGAGCACTCTTATGACGGACGGCGCTCCAGCGAATATCAAGCGATCGCATCCAGTTGCTATTTCCGTATATGAAATATTGCATTCCCTCAGCTACTAGAACGAGCCATATTTATGTAATACCTTTTACAAGCGAACCTTATAAGCTAAAGTATGTATAAAACGTAATCGATCGAATCGAGGATGTTTGGCCTAAATTACATGGAATTACTTGGTATTCTGAGCCGGTCTATCATAAAGGTTTATTAGGAGACGAGTACGTCACGACTCGTAAAGCGTGTGACGGAATAGTCGAGAGCGTGAGGGCTATTGAAATCACCTCATTTTCTCCCGCCCGTTTCCCATTTGCCTACAGGATCTAGAGTGAGTGCGATTGATGTTTCGGCCGTCCTAATATTACGAGGAATCCTTTATTCTATTGCAAGAAATAAACATTTGCGCCGTGTAATGGCACCGAGTCCTCGTTAAAATGTGATTTTACTCTACGCGGCTATTTGGAATAGCTGTAAAAGTGTATCATTAATGTGGAGTTAATTTTTTAGATGGCTTTTAATGACTGTTATCGTTAGGGAGTGATATTACTTAGCGGCCAGATACTGTAGAGCTGGATCGTTATACTTAAACAATACGCTTTGTCTCCTGTTTTATGATGTCAGTTAATCCTGTTTTTAACGCAAGGAAAAGCAATTCACATTTTATTAATTAAACTTAAACTTTTGCTTTAATACAAGAAAGTATGTATGGAAGACTATGTGTATGAATCTAACCTTAAAGTCTTATATACAATGCCCGAACAGTTAATGCTCTACGTGTTGAGCAAAACAGATATGATTTAATAATAATTTAATTATAACCTAACCTAACCTAACCTAACGTAAGGTTTCTGAAGATTACTTATATGTGACTTATCTCACGCTGTTCTAATTTACATAACATGCCTAAAGCATGTTGTAAAAGTCAGAACGAATTGACAGCCCATTACAGAGTAAAATTAACATCAAAATTTGAATTGAAATTACCTACTCCATCGAAATGATAGGAACGCTCGCTTTCAAGTGCGACGTATATCTATAGGGTAATCTGGGCGCTTATTTTCGGGGTTTCATCTATATTCCGGATGCCGGATCCGGTCGTAATAGCCCCCGTGATGGTATTGTCTGAGTCCGTCGACTCGCCTGGGGTTAAATTCGAGGTTTGATGATGACATCTGTCAGAGATCTCGCCACTATAGCATCTATACCATACAATTGTAAATTTGGAATGAATGAACAATTTTCTGTGTAAAGGGATGATGATTTCATTAAGAATCTTAACAGCGCGATGCGTTTTTGTCTTTTGTTTCGTATGAGCATTAATTACAAATATTACAATGATAGTTAATCAAAATTCTTGATGACCTCTTTCCGCTAAAAGGATGATTATTCCAGGGTTTTAACCGCCTGATTGCCGTGACTGTAATATTGGCCTATTCATAGAAGCAATCAACATCATTTAGATAAGAATTTAAAAACTTGCGTCTTCTACAATGCAACTGAAAATGGGGCCTCAATCATACGGGGTTCGTCAATATTGGGGTCCGTGTATCAAAATCGGTTAGAGAACAATTTTACCCTACTGTACTAAGGAAAAAAGGAGGGTTGTGCGGATCAAGTTACTAGATACGATAAGGAATCCTTGATTCTGTGATGTCTCCAAAGTAATATTAATTACTTACACTCTGTATTGATAGGAGTAACATGCAGAACAGTTAACAATGATAGGCTTTTTAAGTCATAGTTCCTTTAAGGTGGGTGTACGCTAGACGAACCGAGTACGAGCGGTCAAACATAATTCGTGTAGTGTGGGGCCTTACCAGCCTCAAACGAGCGCGCTTGGAGCATTTGGCTCGTGCTCGACTGTGCTCCGCGAATTGTCGGTTTTTTTACGAACACAAAGGGATTTGTATCGCGCTCGGGATCAGTGATCGTTGCAGGTTCGTCACACTACCTGCGAACGACGGCGCAAAGAACGATTCCGTTTGTGCTCCTCTCGTGCTCGGGTTGTCTAGCGTAGACCCACCTTAGACATTTTATCGATGGCTTATCCTTTCTCCGTGATCATGCCAAGATATAGCTAAACTGGTAACATTGCTGCGCCTCATCGAATTAGGGTTCTAAGGATCGATATCAGATCCGGTCGTTCCACGTTCTTCACTTTTACTATTGGTGTTTCAGCGTCAAGTTGAGCATAATCATATTATTTGAAACAAAGGAGCGGCCACTCCGCTGCTCGAAATACGCGGACAGTGCGTTTACGCAGTGACATGCCGTATGTCACAAGTTTTAAAAACATGCTGACCACACCCAAGCCTGACGTATGAATTGGGTGTGACGCATCGTTAACGTTACGTTTTCTTCTTTAATTGATAGTTGACTCCGTACACCGGCAGCTTATTCCTAGTTTCGGTGTGGACATTAGAAATAAGACGCATAGGACACGTCATTGCGATTACGGTGCATCACGAACTGTGTAATCGCTCTTTAATACGTTCACACCTGGACTTAGGAGGCTATCACGCTGGTGCCGCATTCCGCTGCAATGCGGACGACAATGAAAAATCATCCGCACTTAGATGCGGAATTAGTGTGTTGTATTGTACAATTCGGTTTTTGTATAGGTATTAAGATCTACAGTACAAATTAAAAAAAACGCACTTCGCCCTTCGCTGCTGGATGCGGCGGCGGCGGCAGTGTGATAACCGCCATTCTCTCACTAGCAAGGGAGATTCACTCCATCATCATAAAGATCGGGTCAGATTCGTCTTATTTAGGGCGTATTGGATATAAAAAAAAAATGTAAAACAAGTACAATTACCGTGACGTAGTTTTCGTTTTGTTGGTGTCGGCAACCCTAGGCCTGACGCGCCCCACAACGTGCTACACCAACGACGTTGCACGTCATTCAAAATTACCAATCAGATACTAGTAGGCTAATTCCTTTGCAAAAGCGGCAATTAACAAAAGAGTGCAGCTTCTGTAGTGTCATTATTCTGTGATCCTACTAGTAAGACGCGAGACGAATACCTATTTGTAAGATGTTATTTTATTATCTTTGTATACTTATTCGTACTGCGTAAACGTACGAACACTTGTCTTTACATATTTTGTAGCAAAATATGGATATTGAATTCGGAGTATAATATTTTATGTACCTATGTCCATGAATCTAGTTACTCAGGGCATATATTCGGTCTCGTATCTGAAATTTATATTGATACACTACATTTTTCGTGATGAAAAGTAGCAGAAGAAGTAACAAACATACACATTAAACACACTTACAAACCTTCGCCTTTATAATATTAGTGTGCTTATCTAGAAGAAATGTGAATGAAGTGATTTACTGCAATTTATAGTCTTCGGTTTTCGCAAGTATCACACATTTATATTTAATTTATAATGTTAGGTAATCTAACTTGTAAAATTGTAAATATTTTTCAAGATATTAGACATGTTACCGTTATATTTAGTGAATAATGTTTTTGCTGTTGAAGTGTGCCAGATAATATCTATCGATCGCAATACTCTCACTCAAATAATTTATTCCTTCAATACACGATTGTAAGATATTATTATTCAGTGCTTACATCTCTAATTGGCACTGACATCTTACGAAACCTGCCAGCTGCGGTCTCGGTTTCCGTATCGTTAGGCAAGGTTTAATTATTTATCTAAGAAGCTCTTGTATTGTTCCTCACTGTTTAAACATGTCCTATAAGTGGTTATATATCTTGCAAAGTATACTATGCCAGCGACTGTGGAATTTCCATGGCAATTTTCGATTATCTTTTTAGCTGTTTGAATATAGTCAGAAAATAAGTAGTCCTATACCTACCTAAGTATAATTATCTTCTCAGTATCATGGTAATATCTTCCTATTATGTGTAATGCCACAAACATTCATTAATGATATTATAGCTTTCTTGTGTTACCTTTTATTATGACGATTACTTAAAAGCCGATTGATAAGGTTAAACGAACAAAAACGTCACAGAATATTTTTTCGCACGTGGATATCGCTAACGAACATCAAACACAACACACGATTTCGTGTTCGATAATTTACACAAATTAAAAGGGTATTTCTTATTTACTTTCATTATCGAACGTTTCAGTGCAGGCAGTTGCATTCGATATCATTTGTATCGCGATAGACCCGTTATAATTTGAGTTACTTAATTTATGTGTAAAAACCGCAAGATGATCATCAACGACGATCAACATCGATAACGAACAGTTTATACTGTTCGTCATCGATGTTTGTGTCATGTTTTTGGTCGGTCTGATGATTCCGTAATATTTTTGCAACTATATCTACAGGTGATGATGAAGAGGGTGGAAAATAAATAAAATATACTTGTGTTGCTAATTTCTTTAATATCTTTTCTATTCACCACCAAAATTGTAAAACACGCTTTGGTACAAAAAACATAACAACCATCGCAACAGCACAAAATAAACAATCGATACATCACTACTATTAACGAACAATAAAACATTTAATCAACAATAACAAAATAATATAACTCTAAAACATATTCTAAGCAGCGTTAAACAACTGTTATTAATATTAAATGGATAGCTAAAATTGACTTTCGCGTTTTCTTTTTATAACTTCTATTGATATTTCTTTCGCTTATTCCTAGAGATAAATCGACGAGAGTTGCAATCACCCTGGTCACCCCTTGCGTAATAAATAAAAGGTTTAGTTGGCAGGCAAGATATATCGTAGTTATCAATTATCATAGCAGAACATCTGAAAATGACTAAGAAAAACAAATTACAATTAACGACGATGAAACAGCATTTATAGATAGGTAGGTTTAAAAAAAAAAGTGTTTTAAAAAAAAAAATAAGCTCATCTTGATCTGAATCGTTTGTACATTCGAATCTCATACAAGAAGAAAAGCGTCTCAAAAATATTACAATAGGTGCATTTTTTTCGTCACGTTCATAAAAATAAATAAAATACCTGCAAAATCGTGACGATTTGGAACGGACATTTTGGGGCGCTTGTTTTCTTGTATGAGTTTTAATCTACAAACGATTCTGATTAAGATAAGGCTAAAAAACAATTTTACCTTATCTATTGATAGGTAGACATGTCTTTCATAAACAGCGTCACTATTAACTCTATCTGTCAATATCTGTGAACAATAGTCATTTTTCATTTACATAGATTTACACGACTTTTTCCGTAGATATATTCACTGCGAAATTTTGCTCCTGTACAACATTCTGGATTTTTTCTTTCTATTCAAATCAATTGACTCCACTGTACCTATTTAATTTTGAAAATAAAGCTAGTAACAAATACGCAATTCACTAAATGAGAATAGATCTGGGAAGATGGCAGTAGAACAGGTGAGCCCTATTCCTGCTCGACTCCTCTTCCTAGACTACTCCTAACCTTCTGCCTATATTTTATAAAAACCTGAGACGGTGGTAATTGTTAAATCCCTAATTTACCTTCTGCGTAGCTGGAAGTCTCCATATTCCTAAGTTTATTATACAAACAATATTTGCGTCCGTACAATTCTTTATTTCTCCATAAAGTAAAACTAACATGACAAGCAACATCAAATATCATCAAAGACAAAGTAGTCGACAGCATAAAACCTCATCATCCCCCCGCAATTCTAATTCACCCCGGAATAAGAATTGTCGCAATCATAAAGTTAGAAACAAACTAATAACTATATCTATAACTAAAGTTAAACATTGAAAATCAAATAAATAATAAAACAAACAAGACAAAATACTAACCGCTCAGTATAAGAAGGATAGTGGTCTTCACTCTAACTCCTTCCCCCCTCAATGTTAAACTTTTGTTTTAGATGACAATAAAACGTAGATGAACATTAAACCTCATAATAATTATGATAACACTTTTGGCATACAAATAAACTATTCAATTAAACCTAGTTTCTCTACAAAATAATTATGTTTCTGTTTTCCTAAAGCTTTTGTTAAAATGTCTGCAACATTTTCTTTCGTGTTCACATACTTTACAATTACTAATCGTTTGCTAATCAAATCTTTAATAAAATGATATTTAATATCAATATGCTTTGACCTCTTACTGTTTTCATTTGACTCCATCAGTTTGATAGCGCTCTGATTATCTACAAGTAACGTTGAGTTTGAAAGACAGTTAAAATCTTGTAACAACCCCTTTAAACTAACTAACTCTGCACACGCTAGAGCCGCAGCTATATATTCAGCTTCGGCTGTTGATAAGGCGACAACGTTTTGTTTCTTACAGAACCAGGCTAACAAATTATTGCCATAGAAGACTACAGAACCACTCATACTTTTTCTGTCTGTTTTGTCGCCTGCCCAGTCAGCATCGGTATAGGCAATCAAGGGACAACTGCTATCCTGTTTGTATACCAAACATTTTGATTTGGTGTGTTTTAGATATCGCAAAACACGTTTCGCTGCTTGCCACAGTGACATAGTTGGCTTATCCAAAAATCTACTCAAAAAGGATACTGCGAAGCAAATATCTGGCCTACTTGAAGTAGCTAAGTATAAAAGGCAACCTATGAGCTCACGATATGGTATATCCAAGGTGATACATTCATTGACATCAGTAGTGAAATTTACCTCCATTGGTGTCTCCGCCCCTTTACAATCTGCCATGTTAAATTTATCAAGCAATCTATTTATTGCTGATTCTTGAGAAATAGAGATTGATTCTGAGGTTCTCACAATATCCAACCCTAAGTACGCACTCACCTCTCCAAGGTCCTTCACATTAAATTCCAATTTTAAATATTCATGTGCTGTATATAGGTTTGTTGCACTTTTAGACATTAAAATGATATCATCAACATACACTAATAAAAATACATCTTCCAAAATATATAAACAAAAATCATGTTTTGATTGTAAGAATCCTTTATCAACTAAAAAGCCATGAAGTCTTTCGTTCCAGCATTTAGGTGCTTGTTTTAACCCATACAGAGATCTTTTTAGTTTTAAATATATGCCTTTTCCAACTTTAACTCCTAACGGTGGTTTTATATAAACGTCTTCCTTTAAGAACCCGTTTAAAAAAGCCGTTGGAACGTCTAATTGTTTCATGTACATGTCATTTTGTATAGCTTGACTAAGCATCATACGAATTGTAGGCATACGAGCTACTGGTGAATACACATTAAATAATGTTTCTTCTTGAAACCCTTTCGCCACTAATCGGGCCTTTTTTGTACCATCCTTTTTAGTAGTGAATACCCATTTGGTATCTATAGCCTTTTTATCTTTCGGCAATTCTGATTCTTCCCATGTTTCCATTATCTTGTTCAGGCTCAGTAATCCCATCAGTATTTATGGGATTTGTTTCTGAAATACTTACTCTTAACCACTCTCGTTCGTTATCAGTCTGCTCACTTTCTTTGTAAACAATATCATTTTCATCGAATCTCACATCTCGTGACACAATTATTTTGTTATTTCTAGGATCCCATAAACTATATCCTGTTCTGCTGTATCCTACCATCCTACACTCACGTGCTCTCTCCGAAAGTTTATCATGTTTAGGTAAGATATATGCCCACGCCTTTGCACCAAATGCACGAAGTTTGTTTAAGTCTCTTGTCCCATACATAATTTCACAAGGAGTTTTGAAATTAATAGCCACAGACGAACAACGGTTCAACTGATAAGCTGCACATTTTACTGCTTCACCCCACAAAGTCTTTGGCAGCATAGTTTCAATAAGCATAGTCCTTGCTTTGTTATACAAACTTCGATTCATTCTCTCTGCAACGCCATTACTAGCTGGTGAATATGGTAAACTATATTCCAAAACTATTCCTTTCTGATCACAAAATTGACGGAGTTTATTGCAAGTGTATTCACCTCCATTATCACACCTGATCCTCTTAACATTTTTCTCAAATTCGTTTTCGTATCGATGGATATAGGTAATAATATTTTGAGCTGCCTCTGATTTCCTTTTTAGCAAGAAAACTACACAAAAGTGTGAAAAATCATCTATTATGGTTTGAAAATAGACTTCACCCTCAATTGTTGGAATGTTGGATGGGCCCGCTATATCACTGTGTAACAGTTCTAAGACTTGACGTGACCTTGGTTGCTCTAACCTTTTGAATGGTAATCGTGTTGCCTTACCTTTCATACACGCGTTACATACGTTGTTGTTTAGTGGTAGCTGTAGCCTTTGTAAGGTTTTAGAGCTGGTGTGTCCTAAACGTCTGTGCCACAACATGCCATCTGCTGAATGTATAGCCGCGACTACTTCCTCCGTTATAATTTTACCCTGCAAAATATAAAGTTTGCCATTATTATATGCCCATATAATGGACCCATTAAAAAATAAAATTTTTGCGTATTCATTCCTAAAAATGATTTCATTTGGTTTTTCTAGCAGTTTCCGTACAGATAGAAGATTATATGCTAACTTTGCTACAATAAGTCCTTCGACAGCAAACTTAACATTACCGCATTTAATCGGTAAACTGCCACTTTGATATGCAATCAATTTTTCACCATTAGCTGTGTTAATTTGTACAGGATGTGCTAAGGTTTTTACATTTGTCATAAATGGTGTATAAATATCAGATATAAAATTTTGTGATGCACCAGAATCGACTACAAAAGAAATTGATTGATTAAATGATGCCTTACAAGTCAAGTTGAATTCTTCATCAATCATACAGCCCACTTCCTCTATAGTCTCTTCATGAGCTATAATTGCATCGTCCCTTGATGTGTGTGCTCTATTCACACCTCGAGCGCGTCCATGCATTCTGCCACGACCCCTTCTATATAATTCACCACCTCGGACAGGAGCACCACGTTGGAAAGTGTAATACTGCCTATTATGAATACTTTTGTGGCAAAATATTGCTTTGTGCCCCTTTTCATTACAATTCCAGCATTCTATGTTAAATGCGTTGTCTTGAGTCTTACTAACATCATACAGTCGGATTTCCGCGTCAAGTAAAGCCCTTTTTGTCTTTTCTAAAGTTAAATTTTCGTTCATCGTTTCTAAAGCTGTTGTCACATTGTTATATTTTCCCGGTAATGCGAGTAGTAAATGTACCACTTTATCTGACTCGTCCATTTTAGACATGACATCGATATCGCTTATTAGCTTATCAAATTTCAGAAAGAAATCTTGCAATTTCTCACTATCCTCGCATCTCAATTCGATTAATTTCTTTTTTAAATTGTATTTATTCATAACACTTGTTCGATTGAAAATATTTTCTAAAGCGTTCATCATTTGTTTGGCACTTTTGCATCCTTTCACAATTTCTAGAAAATTATCGCCTATGCACTGCACAATTAGTGATCTCGCTTCTGCATCCTTCTTCTTTTCATCCGCCTTAACATCCTCACAGGCCAATATATCGCTAAGGCCTTTCTCCTCCAACAACAACTCTAAACGAAATTTCCAATTGTGAAAATTATTTCCATCTTCTAGACGATATATCACGTTCTGTATTTTTGCTTGTGCCATATTTTGGTTTTGGAAGCTTTCTGCTTCAACAATAAACTGTTGTTTTAATAAATTTTTACATTAAATATGAAGTTGTCAAAAAATATATTTTCGAAAATTTTCTAAATTTTTTATTCAAACCGCTAAAAAATTAGGAATATGGGGGAACCCATAACCTGTTAAATCCCTAATTTACCTTCTGCGTAGCTGGAAGTCTCCATATTCCTAAGTTTATTATACAAACAATATTTGCGTCCGTACAATTCTTTATTTCTCCATAAAGTAAAACTAACATGACAAGCAACATCAAATATCATCAAAGACAAAGTAGTCGACAGCATAAAACCTCATCAGTAATATGCCACGACAGGCGCCATTACAGAAACACCAAGAATTACAGAAATGGACTCCAATGACTGCAGTATAGAACTACCATGGAGTTGGGAGTTGATAGTCAGGTACAAAAAAAAACGTTTCTGTTGCTCGCGCTTAACCAATTCTGACGCGTAGGTACTTTGAATAGGATTTGGATGCCTTCATACTTTTGCCTAAAGACTAGGATTACTATATTGCTACAAAGATCTAGGACCTAGGTAGGTAAGTGGGAAGAGGTTTGATGGTCTAACGGAGATAGATGACGCTGATCTGGTATAACAAAGGCATGGGTTCGGTTCCCATTTAGACTGCATATGATTGTGTTTCATTTTTCTTTATTCCTAGATCTTTGTGGCAATGTAGTAATTATGTTTAATAATGTGTGTTATTTCCACATACAAAAGTAATCAAAATATTTTCATATGTATAAATATATTGATTTCGTACAGTAAAAGACTAGGATGATCTGAACACTTGCTGATTTATCAGTACACTATTTTCTCTATCTAGCCGTGGACAGTAAAGGAACAGGAACAAAATATGAAGAATTTTATCATAATTTTAAGATTAGATTTGGATGAAAGGGGAGCATTTATTAAATACGTCCGTATTATCTATATAACGATAAAGGTCCCAGAAGTACTTCAAGAAATACTTAGTAATGGTAGTCATTATTATATAAACAGTTCCGATAGCTTTAATGTTAAAAGTTCAAGGTAACTATTATTGTTTCAGTTTCCGTTCAGGTAACTCAATATCCATTATTATACGAAAATTAAAATACTCTCCTCTGTAGTAGGTGTAGGTACTTATTGGTGATTCAAAAATAAAGTCAGCAAATATGTTATAATAACAACACTGTTTCCAACATTATAATCAATCCCGTTATTGCTTTATCCTAACCACTATCAGATCTTTACCTACAAAGAATTAAATATTTACACGTTCTCGCACGAGAATCACTTTCGGTCGTGGTCATACAGACGTGGTGATTTGTTCTATGAGTTGGTGCTCCCGGCGGCGGCAGGAGGCGCGGCAGGAGGCGCGGCAGGAGCCGCCACGACTCCAAGTGCTACCGCGGTGAGCTAAACCTTCAGGGACACTACGTGAAGGCCGAAGTGGTGGTGCGCGGCGGCAGCATTCAGGATAAGGTGCCGCGGAGCAACAGACCCGGTCAAGCGGCGCGGCATAGGAGAGCGACTTGGGCAATCGCGCGCTGCAAGTTGGCCCAGGCCATGCGCAGTAAGCGGTCGCCCCGCCTGCGCTGCAAGCGCACCACGCCGGCTCGCAACGGGGCGGAGTCACGCAAGGACACGCTTCTGCCAACGTCGGCGCGGGCGCCGGCGGCGGCGGTTCGGGCTCTCTCTTCGAAAACCCTACGAAGAACAACAGTAAGGCCCCAGCGAGGGTCGCTGCTGTAGAGAAGTAGAAGCCGGCCCGCGGCGCCTGCTGGTTGATGTAGCCGGTCACGGGTACACCGACTATCACAGGTAGAGCTTCCGCGCCTTGGACGAAACCTTCAAAAAATTAAATTACTTAATAATTAAATGTGGTTTTACTTATTTTCCACATCAGTTTATAGTTATTTGTTATAGTTACAAAAATATCCCCTGATCACACTTAACGATTACACCCTGCTAGAATAAACATAAAGGATAAGTATTTAGATAGAGGGATTTTGTTTTCGATGCCGCTACGTCTTATCGCCAACATAAAGAAACCTTATGCCTTTTTAACTAGTGGTTAAGAGCGGTAGGCTATGTCCTTTATCTTTAGCTATAAATGCTAATGTTCCAAGGGGGTAAAACGACGACGAAACATATTATTAAGATTCGACTGCTGTGTAAAAATAGCTTATACTGAATAAGAAATTTAAAAATAGTTTTGTTGTGAATGTATTTATAATCTGTTTTTGTGTACAATAGTGTTTATATATCTACATACCTACAAGTTTCAAATTAAGACTTATTGCACAAAAGTATATACTTAGAGTTCGATTCCAGTCAGTTATTTTTCTTAGCGTTTAATGTTGGTTTCAACACATAATATGTACAATAACGTAATATTTACGTAAATTTTAATGTTTTAACTTCTCTAGAGGTGAATGAGATTATAGTTCAATATCTATAACCTTAGGTGAATAAGGTTATAGACAAGTAGTAGTAAAGTAGTCGCTCTTTAGCGATAAGACCGCCTGTTGTCTACCGTTATTAAAATTATTGTTCTGTATTGAATTTGTAAACTTTTTTTTGGTGTGCAATAAAACATTTTTGTATTGTATTGTATTGTATTGTAGTCGGCCTAAGAAGTCCTGAATTAGGTAAGCTTATAAGTTATAAGACCAGACGTATCAATATATTGACAGGTAAAAATGGCGAATAAATTGAATCAGATCTCTCTGTAGGTAATATATTCCATGCCTTTGAAAAGGTTCTAAATCAAATGAAAAACTACTGCCCAGAGGCCACTAAACTCAGTCGTTCCGCTTACCCCAAACTTTAGCGAAGTGACGTCCCCTGACGCGCTCCATTGTAAGCATTTTTATAGAGTAGAGGAAGCCCCCCAAACATAACCCATACATCCAGGCGAATAGCACGTATCCATGGTAGCCCTCCACACTGCTAAGGGCCAGCATTGATATACCTGAAATAAATACTATTTTTAGAAATGGTTCAATAAACTCCACCAGAATACTGCAACATCAATAAAAATTTAAGAATCCTTTTTCGAAGTCAGGCAAAATGTTGTCCGATCTTCAACATAAAATCAACATCTCGTTCACGAAAATCAGACATGGACTGCTAAATTTATAACTATATACCTTCCCTTCTGTTTTGCCGTAGTTACGACCGAGCGACATGTAAGTTCAGCGTAGTAGATTGTGCGATTGTTTTACACCAGCACAAACAATTACACAGGCAATTCAATCCATCGGACTTAGTGAATTCTGATTTCATGTCTCTGAAATTGTAATTCTGATTCAAGTGTCCTAAACAACAACTCGCTTTTGACTTCCGATCGTCGCTGTGCCCAGTGGATGGGTCCGATTGTCGTTTATTCGCAATACAAATATATGTTGAGGGATCGTTTGAATTTCAAATGCAGATTTCCGCGCTTGTGCCGGAATTATGGACTAAATTACTACATTTAGAAAACATGATGAATGCATTGGTTGACCGTTTGGTAACAATGAGGAGCGGTGCGAGGCGATAAAAAGGTTTGAAGGGTAGCGTAGCTGTAGACAGTCCAACTAAACGTAATACCAATACAAAACTGTTGCGTGGACACTTTTACTTAATGTTTGATCACTTTGTGACCAATTTGTGGAGCCGAGAACAGCGGTGACACTCAAGAAAGTTTTCAATACCAGCGTTCGGGCGTTCTCCTCCTCCTTTGTAAACTTACAAGGCCTGTAGAATCTTTAAGACTTACCTATTCCTAGCATTGCAGTCTGACACAGGTACTGCTTCGACACAAGGCACTGGGCAGAGGGCCGCACCAGAACAAGCCCGAAACCGGCGCAGCCCAGGACAGCAGCAAAACCCAGGAAGGTCTGAAGCAAGACCAGTGCACTCTCCTCCAAGCCCTCTTGAAAACCTTGTAAGGCCTGTTGAATAAACAAAAATATTGGAAAATTGTTTTAGAGGTTTAGACAAAGACTCTGTTCCCTTCTTTCTCTTGTCTCCATCTCCTTCTATTTCCGCAAAATGCTGAATTGTTGGCTTCGTGAGTTTAGTCTATAGCATTTTTATGCTTGTACATCAAAGATAACGCTGCGCTGCTGTCAAGTAACAATTAACAAAAATAGCCAACGACAACGAAACTAAGTTATGTTATGTATGTGACAATGGGACCAACTAGAAAATACAGACTAAACAGGTTCAGCTGTTTTTAAGTAACGAACTGAAAACCTGTTCCGTTTTTTATGCCGGTTAACAAAATGATAGCCAACATTTTACGTAAATAACTCCTGTTCAAGGGCATAAAGTACTACATGCTATGAAAATATTACGCAAAATTATGACGGAAATCTACAAATGTGTAGAAATGTTTGCTTAAGCTAATGTAACGTCCCATTAGGCCACTTGCTTTTAGATTCCCCAAGATAAGTAAGCACGTGACTTATGGGGTCATTAAGTTTCTGCAACTGGGCAACAGGGAATTAAGCACCATTTCATTTGAATACAGCTAATAGCTATAATACTAACGAGTATCCCATAAAGTGAGGTACATATATAAATACATAGTAACACTTCATTGTACAGTCAAGTGCAAAAATATCTCTGGAATTAATCCTCCTGTTTTATACTACAACTATATTTTGTTGACAAAATCTAGATCGATTGGACATATTTCTTAAGACGGACGAGTTCACATATAATTTTACACTTGACGGTACCTCAATCATCCAAAATAAATTCCCAAGAGATCGTTTCTGTCAACCTTCGCTAAAAAGCTAATTTTCATAGCAATTTTCTCCTGATAATTTAGACTTAAGTTGTCGAAGTCAGAAATCAACTTGAAAAATAAGTATTATACATTTACCCAAAATAAATTCCCAAGAGATCGTTTCTGTCAACCTTCGCTAAAAAGCTAATTTTCATAGCAATTTTCTCCTGATAATTTAGACTTAAGTTGTCGAAGTCAGAAATCAACTTGAAAAATAAGTATTATACATTTATGAAACAACACACCACAATTCTTATTTAAACCTTGCTTGGTAGCGAAACTAGTGGTTAACGCGCTGGACCAGCAATCCAGAGGTACCGGGTTCGATTCCAATTTTTCTTTAAGCTTTGATCTTTATATCAATGGTTTAAATAAATATTACCAAAACACCATGATTCCCTTTCCCTATCTCTTCGATAGTAACTTGTATAAAAATAATCAAGTTGAAGTTAGCCCAAGATGGTCGCTAACAGCCATTAATATCACATTTGGCGCATTTTATGATTCCGATACATAATGTTGGCAGTCGCATAAACGACCGCAACATTACTAATGAAAAGAGTTTTTATACCCGTTACATGTTATTTTGCTATAGTATATTTCACATAGCTTTGTGCGTGTCTTTATGTTGTACAGTCCGACCAAAAAGAGTAGAAATTAAAAAGTGGCAATACTGTAGTGTCCTTCTAATCAATAAAAGAAAACGGGGACGACACTACTACAGTATTGCCATTATTTTCTTCTCTATTTGGTCGGACTATAGTTTAATCGTTTTTAGGTTATACCACTTATACTCGTAAAATGTACTGAGATGACAGATACATGTTACACGCACAAAGCTATGAAAAATAGACAGTAATGGCAATATTGTAATGGAATCATCAATGACGCCATGAAATATGGAACAATTGCTCGCAATGCAATTCAGATTTGAACTTCACTTAGTGAGGATAACCTACGTGCTTGCATACTGCCTCCGACTGTTACATTACGAGCCAAATGCTTGAGGCAGTGTACTTAATGCTCTACATCGAATCTCGGATTGGTATATATATTACAGGCTTATGATGAGTGACCATGAATAATTCACACACACCAGCGGGCTGATGATGGAGGCGTTAATCGTGTGATAGATACATTCGTTATATGTATGGCCTATTTTAAATAAATAAAAAAAATAACATTTAAATGTCACACTCTAGCTGGCTTATGTTATGGGTACACGATGAATCACTCCTGTGGCGCGGAGATAATCCCATTAGCGGGTATTAGGTACTCCCACACAATGTCCGACTCACTGGTAGTGAGGGCTAACATGTTTGAAAAACGGGTAAGTACAGGATGACCATATCATATTGTGATCGTCATACAAATATCTACTCTTCCTTGTGAGGTTTCGAATCTAGGGCAACCAGCTTTATAAATAAATAAAATAATTAAATAAATATCAGACAACCTCACACAAATCGATCTAGTCCCAAATTAAGCTCAAGAAGGCTTGTGATATGGGTACTAGACGACGATATACATACTTATATAGATAAATATATACTTAAATACATAGATCAACCATGACCCAAGCACAAATATTCGAGTTCATCACACAAATACTTGCCCTGGCCGGGATTCGAACCTGGGACCTCCAGCTCAGTAGGCAGGTGTCTACAAACCGAGCCAAACGCGTCGTCGATATAGCGGCGTTTATAGGCAATATTATCAGAAAAACGGGAATTTCATTATGTATATTCCCGACATTCCGGTGGCCTCGTCACTGCCATAGTCTCGGAACTATCGGAGATTTGAGTATCAATACCATAGCTCTGCTCCCTAGACTTGTGAGTTTGTGAACTACCCGAAATAGTATCATACTCACTAAATACCCAGCGAAAGTCGTATAGGATTAAATCCACAATTCGTAGGCAAATACCATATCAAATAAAATAAGTTACCAAAAAAAATACTGGAGTGTAAAGTCCGAATGCGGCCACCCCGGCGGCCAATAAGAGGACTTTAGCCGGGCGGGAGTTCAGAGGGCTCAAGTCGATTAGCGGCGCCGACCGCCGCATGCCTTTTTTCTCTTTTACCTGCAACATAAAGCGGGAATTATTCATAAATCCCAAACACGGGAATGTGAGGGATTTTTGTTTGTAACGAGATATTTTTGCAATATCCTTTAGGTAGTTTATGGATTGTAACTGAAACAACGCTATAGGAATAGGTAGACAACAGCGTTATTCTAGAGGCCAACCACGTCAAGTCTGTCAAAAATGGCAATCAATAGTAATAAAGGTTAACCTGAGTCTGTATGTTATATATACCGGGTGGAATTTTTCTACGGGCCCTGGAGGGGAACAACCTTAAATCCTTTAGTTAGCTCATTTTACAGTAAGGAAACATTCCTTTATTTTTAAAAAGAAACAAAACTGCATTCAAATATTTTCCAAAAATTGCTTGCCTCAACCGGGAATCGAACCAACTAAAAATAAAAAAAAATAAACCCTTGATATTTTATTTCACGAATCAGTAGGATTATTGTTCAGGATAAAATTTATCCAGTAAACTTAGCCGTACACTCATCTGTTGTACGAGATTCCATGAAATTTTATACTTATTACAAGTTTTTTCCCGGTTGAGGCTAGCAAATTTTGGAAAATCTTTGAATGGAGTGTTGTTTCTTTTTAAAAATAAAGGAATGTTTCCTTGCAGTAAAATGAGCTAACTAAAGGATTTAAGGTAGTTCCCCTCCAGGGCCCATAGAAAAAATCCATCCTGTATATTGCTTGCGTAAGTTTTTAAATTTATTATAATTATTATATTTCCTCTAGTTTTCTTAATGCAAACAAGTCAGATGTGGTATTTTACCTTTCGTCGCTGGTTTTTCAAGTGTAGAATAGCACGTCGCTGCGGGTGATACAGAGATGCGCTTCTGTATACAGCACTAAGAAAAAATGCTAGCACCAGTATCCCAGTGATCGCTTGCAGTCCGAGTCGCCATCCAAGTTTCCTGCCACCAAAGATAAAATATAAATAATAAAACCTATATTTTCCTACAATGTTTACGTTTATTTATTAGTGAAAAAAGTATTGCTAATGAATAAACATGTAGGGACACAATTCGATGACCATGCATACGCTGTCGTAGAGCACGTATGCATGGGTTGCGGAGCGCGGTCCCGCCAGTGCGCGTTGCCCCCTTGTACACATAACTTGTGTTTTTCCTATTCAATAAATTAGTTATCTCAGTAGTTAGTGTCCATATTTATCATCCCAACAAACTATCCCTAAAAACACTTTCTGATATGTATAAGTAAGAGTGAAGGATGATGATGAATTGATGACTATCATTAAAGTCTATCATTTATCTGGTAATATTTTTGCTATTTTTGGTTTATCTCAAACGTCTATTTCAATCAAATCAAAACCTGATGTACCCATTGGTCCAGTTATATTCGACAGATGTAATCTAATTAGAAATAAGGAGAAGTGAATGTAGGAGAGAAGACATTTTCCCCAGCAGCGGGCTAGGCTATCGAAATTTATTCTGCAAAAAGGCCACTCAGAGCAGAAAAATTATACCTGCCTTTAAGCATTCCTGAAGGGTAGAATGAAAACTTCGTTTAAGTGGCTGGAATATTATCGGTTAACTGTTTGCAGGTGCCATGTTGCAAAAAGGTTAATCTACTTGAAGTTTAATCCACTCTTGAAATTTGGCGTCAGACCAAGCCATTAGGGTTGGCGCAGACTTCAAGCAAAGTAGTTCGGTTTCGATTTTGTTAAGGTAACGTGTAGTAGAAGCAGGCTGCATAATATGCGTGTTTTAGCACTTTTTAGCAACTGTCCTAACAAATTTAAAATAAATATATCGTTGTATTGTGAGTAGGTAGTTAATTCAAAATGAATGTGCCAAAATTTTGATGAACAGTATTATAATTGAATTCGTTGATTTGAGAGTGAGGGTTGAGATGAAGCACACATCATATTCTAATCTTACCCCACGGCTTCTTTGTAGGCGACGCTGAAGAGCGCAATTCCCACGCCCCCGCCTGCATGTGCCACCAACTCCACGAACTGCCTTCTTCTTCTGAAATACGCGCCCAATACGAGCCCGGCCGCTTCCCGCACTAGGCCGCAACCAATCCCAAGGACCACACCTAGAGAAAATTCGTGATTGATTTCAATAGGAATTATTCAGTCTGGAATGTGTTAATTAATGAACAACTAAGAGTGTGTCACTAACTTACTCCCGTAGTGGCGTACTTTTCGGCTCATGATATTGCCGTATCGTGACTAGTATGTAACCGCCGTTTAAGTACGCCCTAGGTACCATAAAAATATTTATATTTATACAATAAAAAGTTTAGAAGACATCGTATAAATATGCTTTCAGGTCATAGTATCAACCCTAAGAAAAAATATTTGGCAAAGTAAAGGCTAGCAGCAATTTTAAAGTCATTTCATGGACCTTCATTTTAATAACGGTTATTTAATACAAGTTAGAACTCGTAAAACTACCTAACTACCAATATTAAACCTAAATACTCGTAAAATTACCTAACCCCAACACTAAAATTAAACATTTCAGCTAAAACTTTTATAACATTGATAATACGAATTTTATTTATTTATTTATTTATTTAAACTTTATTGCACAAAATACATAAGTAAAAGTACAAATGGCGGACTTAATGCCATGAGGCATTCTCTACCAGTCAACCACAAGGTCAAACAGAGACATTATACGTGCGGGAAGGGTGTACAACAATACGTGTATACACACGATGCAAATATCGAAACAAAAAAAAAAAAAAAACACTAGTTACGTTGATAAATACATAATTATGGGAATATATATATATATATATATAATATTTATTTATACTATATATATATGAGTATGAATATATATGAATATGGATTATATATATAGGGTACCTGCTGTTAAATGACTACGACGAGATTTACCTAATGTTGAAGATTTTCCAAAAGGTGCTTGCGCACCAAGCGCTTGAAAGAGAGCTTGTTCTCAGCTTGACGTATACAGAGGGGAAGGGCATTCCAGAGATGAATTGCCTGCACTGTGAACGAATTGCCCATGGCGCCAGAGCGATGGGGAGGAACAGAGAGTAGTAGTTTACGGGAGGTACGGAGCTCGCCGCCTGGCCGGGCACTTACGAACTGCTAGCGGCTAGGTGTGGTAAATTGGTACCAGACCGGGTTATAAATTAATTGAAACAGTTGTTTTATTGAAGTGAATATCGAAAGGATAGCAAAACAATAACATCGCAGAAAGACTCCTTTTTCTCTTATTAATCGCACTGATCTTAATTAATTAAAAATTATTTGTGATCATGACACCGAGCGAAATTAATCCGATTTTGTGCTCAGCAGACAGAAATAGGTAGATGTTGAAGACACTCTTACATAGATATATAAGTATTAAGTTCTAATTTGAAGCCAAATGTTTCAACCTTAAGAACCCTGTGGCGTAATCTCCATCCAGTGATCTTGCCACAGGCTTGTGGTAAGACCACTGCATCACTAGCACAACTGTGACTTGCGACTTTTTCTCGCGCGAGAAATATTACCTATCTCTTTCTTCGCTGTACTGTGAGACAGTGACGAGCGATGCTATGTCGCGTAACAAGAGTCGCGAAGCGTCGTTGTGCTAGACGGGCTGGATGGGGTCCTTTCTTCCTCGCTGTGAGAAATCTCATCAAATTTTATCCAGTTGGGTCGGGGGCAACAATATATTACTGAAATAGGGCTATGGTTGAGGTTCAGGTATTTACTATTTGTATGAAGAAGGGCTTACCATAGCTAAGCAAGACCTGATGAAGCTGCGTAGCAAAAGAAGTGAAGAGACAAGCCAGTGGCAGCAGAAGACCGCCCAGTAGCGCGGCCAGCCGCGGGGAGCGGCGTCGTCCCGCCACTAGTGCGCCCGCCGCCCGGGACACTCCTACACAGATCGCACCCGCCCATACTGTGAACAAATAAAATGTCATGTATATAATTAACTTATTGTATAGGTAGTATAAAGTTGAGTCCACTGCACGCAGTATCTAATCCCAAGAAGAGACACTGTCGAGAAGAAACCCAAAAGTGACTCAACGGTCAGCCATTTCTCCGTTGGTAAAATTTCTATATTTTGACATTTTAATTTTCGTAAAGAGAAGCAATACGATAAGTACGGCGATTGCACTTTGATCTTGACAATAAAGCGATCATGGAAATCGAAGCAAAAAACGCATGAAGTTAGCTAATGTAATGTTAGCATCGAATTTTGGCCGTCTCTCAAAGCACAGTTTACTTACTCAACCGGAGAAAATGGGATGAAATATTATTTTCTTGATTTTTTACAAGCAAAATCAGCGGTAATTTAGTACTTTCCACCTACGACGATACAAGAAGTATCTGACTTAATTTCAAGAACATATTTATGCAAACAAGCATAACTTATTGACATGTTATTGACACAATTGGCCAAGACGATTTCACACATTTTACAGAGAAATCCAGAAATAAATTGGAATTCGAGAAATTATCGCTTGCAAGTACAAATAATGGGGTGGAAGCGATATCGAGCCGTATTATGCGGGAATCACAATGACTCTATTGTGCGACTCATAATGGTAATGACACGCAATAGAGCCAGGCCTTTAGATAAATTAGTAAAAGAAATTATCTTTGTTGCGCCACAAAGGCTTGGCTAATTACTTTTTATTTCCAGGCAAAGTACACAGCCTTTAGAGGAAGTTTTTCTCGGAATAGTAAACATGGATACGTTTCAGTGTAATTGTTTGTAATACGAGCTTTAATTTTAATTTGTCTGCTGCCCAACGATCGTATCGGTATCCAATTATCCAAGATTATCCAAGATTGTTCGGAGAGTAATTTGAAGCAGGAAAAGCCGGGTATAGATACTATATCTACAAATACCTAAACAGTCTTCGTTTCAAGATTATAATCGAAGAAAATTACGAATTTATTTGGAAAATGTGTAACCAGATACAGTTATACCATTCGTAAATAAAATTGTAAGTGATTTGATACGCAAGAGAAACAAGGATTGTAGATCTATATGTAAGTTAAGTTTGTTTGGTTTGGCGACAGTTTGAACTATTTCAAACTGTCGCCAAACTTAAGTGGCAGTGGGTGGGGCACATTGCTCGAAGAACCGATATGGCCGTTGGGGCAAAAATGTTCTTGAGTGCTGCGCGCAAACCGAAAGACGCCTCGTGAAAAGGCCCCCAACAAGGTGGACCGACGATCTGATGGATCGACGGCACATGACAAATTGTTGTGGAGAACTTTGGTGGAAGCCTTTGTCCAGCAGTGGACGTCTATCGTCGGCTGATATGATGATGAAGTGATCTATCACGAAAATGTAGCCCGTATTTTTGTTATGATGGTTGGAGAAAGGCGGGAAGATTCGCATGTATTTCCGTGGTCAGTTATATGTTATCCGCTATAAAAAATGGTTTCGTATAGACGCTGCCATTATTCGTACGCGGCTACGTGCGGGCCATGTTAGGTGCCCTTTTCGCATCATTTATTTTTTGCAAAAAAAAGCTGACGATTCGATCCACTTAAACCTATCCTGGAAATTTTGACAGATGTGTCTTTGCCACTGACCAAGGAATCACGAACAATCCCTATTCTGCGGATTTTACCAAAAAAAAATCTGTTCCAAAATTTACAACCAGCTCGAATCTCTTCATTCACGTAGGCATCGCTTGCTTCGTTTTGTATGTAAGAACCCCTCGCTCTCGTAGGTGAAGATCTTTTCAAGAGATTTCCACGTATCTATGTTCATTGCCGTCTCCATCCACAGTTTACCAGCCACCTGTATAGACATATCTTTGCAAAGAAGGATAACAAATAATTATAGATATCGTCAGTCAGCACCACCACCACCTATTCTAACTATTGCCCCATTGCTTTTTCGCAAAATACCAAAGGGACTATCATCCAGTAATTGAGTAAAGAACTTTAGTTAATTACTGCCCCAACAGCTTGCGATGACATCAAATGAAACAGCAATAAGCTTTAACTGGATCCGACGATCTCAAAGGTCTGTTTATTGCGAGATATTACCCGAAAACGATTTGGGCGATTGTCTAAACTCTAAACATTTGAACTGTGCTTAATTGAAGTGACAGTTGGGCGGGATCGGGAAACGTAACTGATGAAATTTTAACAAAGACGAGACGGTTTCAATTTATGTTCGCGGTTTTGGAGTTCGTTCGCAAACTGTGGTAAGATACTTTTCGCCGCAGCTGCCATATAAAAAATAATAGTACCTTTCTACAAGTAAAGACGATTCAGTCTTGGGATCTAAGCAAAAGCGTCGCGTCTAAAACTATTATTGAGTAAAAAATATCGCACGACCATTTAGTATCTAAGACGTTTTCAAATGACATGTACATAGTTAAAGGTTTTCTTAAAAACAAAATTACGATCGCGTCTTTTGTGTAACGAAAGTTAGTCATACAAAAGATATGAGTAACTTTCGTTACAAAAAGGAATCAATTAAGTTTTGTTTTTATTACAGCCCTTAACCTGTGCCTTAACTAAGTACATGTTTTTGAAAACGACTCATCTATTAACTAAGCATTGCATAATTTACAAGCATTTTGGCGCTTAAAAAGCGAATAACCGCATGATGCTCGTCAACCAATCCAAACTGCCTTATTGTTCCCATTCCCGGGATATACTCGTACAAGCTACAGGTACAGGTACTTGTAGCTGCATGAAGTTTACCACGTTTGTCACCAAGTTAGCACCTGAAGTTTAGCATCTCCGCCTCCAAGCCTTAGCCAAGCTAAGCCTCATCGTCTTACCCTTTTACCGAACGTAGCTTAACTCGTTAGCGTCGCTACGAAATTCCAATTTCAGCCTTGCCGCAGACCTGACAGACTTATGATCGGACGCCCCGCCCACCAGACTGACAACAAAGACCGCGCTCATAACCGAAATTACTTCTGCCTCTTAATATTCAACCCAGGTCGTGAATCTTGGAAAATTAATTCAATAAATCAGGCCGGTCCACAAATACCGGTGACTGGGAAAGTTCATTTACTTCCCCGATCTTAAATTTTGCTTGTCAAAAGGCGACGCTGCGGGTTGTTAACATAAATTACTTTGTAAAGTAGAAATATATTATTATTTACGATTAGCAAAAATGATTTATAATATCCGGCCGTCACAATAGAACCCGTACGTAATGGCATGGTTTGTATTGTAATTTGTAATTACTCGGGCGCTGAGACTACATGTCTGAAGTCCTTAATGGGCGTTTGCATAAAAGTGGGTCATTAGACAATGCGTATTTTAGGTCGGTTGATATCGAAGAAAAGTCTTATCCTCGTTGTTTGTTTATTTAAGTATTTCCGGAGGGCGCTTTGATAAATTGCTTTCCGTTCCGACTGTCGCGCTGTTCTCGGCGGTCTGTTTCACGCTTTCAAAATGTTTTTTTCCTCCAATCTCACAGTTCATCTGAAGATCGTGTTTTGCACATTCTATTGATTGCTAGCCATTTGTATTCGGCGCGCTGAACCTTAAATAGGTTCACACGTGATGATACAAACGCTCAATAGGGGCTCACGTGCTGCTCTGATTATTATTGCGTGATTATCCGGGCATTCGGATGCGAGGAGTGGTGTTGCTCGCAAATGCTGGTTAGATTAAGATTTTTGATAGTTAGGTAAAATACCAAAGTAAAATACTAAAATAAAATAGTAAAATACCCTAAAGGGTCTCCTTGTCACAAAATTATTGCTGGCTACTTATTCAAGATAATATACTAGTATGTTTTCACGAGGATTAGTCTAAAACTTTGAGTAATAAATGGACTCGATTGATTGTCACCGCATGCATACATAATAAAGTAAATCAAATATGAATTCATGAATGGAAAGCTATTAAAATACCTATATTTTTCATGATTCTATCGGCATGTTGATTTTGGTTTATGTTTTCAATAGTGCAATGAATTGAATTGCGTGTTTACCAGCATGGTCGGCGGTGGGCCCGAGATGTTTGATAGCGTAGACGTGTAGCGCCCCGTACGCTAACTGCAAGCCGGTGGACAGCAGATGTGCGAGGAACGCGGCGCCGCAAACAATCCATCTGAAACAACAAGAGAGGCCATAATTAAGCCCTGTATATATACATCCCATCAAAAACATAAATGTTAAATGAGAGCCAAGTTGAATATCGCGTGCACTTCGCCGACAAAAGAATTGAGGTCTATAAAGAATCGAATTTCCCTTTCTGCTTAATGAATAATTTAATTTGTGTTGAAAATTTGTTAACGCTTATATATTTCCTGCTTATTTTGTTGTTTTGTAAGTATTATTAGAAAAACGTGACTTTCTCTAGAACTTGGATATGACTTTAGCTAAAAAATCATTAGTAACACTGTTTAAAAGTTTCTCTGTTCCTAAAATAGACATTGATTTCAGCCCGTCTAGCACAACTACGCTTCGCGACTATTGTCGCGCGACGTAGCATCGTCCGTCACTCTCTCACGATACTGTACAGAAAAGGATAGGTAGCATATCTCGCGCGAGAAAGAGTCGCGCGTCAAGGTTGTGCTAGAGGTGCTGATGCGCTTTGGTGTAAATAGGTACTGTAGGTACCATACCTAATGTTATTATTCCTATAAACTCCCGTAATATTAATATCGCTTAAATTAGATTCACGAGAGAACAAAGGAAATTGGGCGGGTGTTTTTTTCTCCACTACACTGAGAGAAAAATACTGTCGATCTAACAATAAAACTTTAACGGCACACAACCCACATAGTTACGTTGCTATTGAGTAAACGTTATTATTGTCACCAGTTTATTGTTGATATAACAACATTCTGCAACAACTTTTACAATTGTTGAAAACACAACTTCTATTAACAATGTATACAACGTTGTCATAAAGTCAAATCAAATTTTGTAAAATATTGTTGTCACTCTGACAACATAAAACATTGTCTATTTAATAGCAGAGCTGTGTCACTGTAGCAATGTGTACAACGTTGTCATATAGTCAAAACAAGTTTTGTAAAGTATTGTTGTCAGTGTGACAACAAAAACTTTGTGAATTTGACAGTAGAGCTTTGTCACTGTAGCAATGTAACCACAACACTCAATGTTTATTTTGTCAGTCTGACAACGTAAATGTTGTCTATTTGGCAGCGGAACTGTGTCACTATAGCAATATGTTGTGTGACACGTATATATATTGTTGTCACTCTGACAACATTAATGTTGCCTATTTGGCAACGGAACTGTGTCACTATAGCAATATGTTGTGTGACACGTATATATTGTTGTCACTCTGACAACATAAATGTTGCCTATTTGGCAACGGAACTGTGTCACTATAGCAATATGTTGTGTGACACGTATATATTGTTGTCACTCTGACAACATAAATGTTGCCTATTTGGCAACGGAACTGTGTCACTATAGCGATATGTTGTGTGACACGTATATATTGTTGTCACTCTGACAACATTAATGTTGCCTATTTGGCAACGGAACTGTGTCACTATAGCAATATGTTGTGTGACACGTATATACTGTTGTCACTCTGACAACATTAATGTTGCCTATTTGGCAACGGAACTGTGTCACTATAGCAATATGTTGTGTAACACGAATATATTGTTGTCACTCTGACAACATTAATGTTGCCTATTTGGCAACGGAACTGTGTCACTATAGCAATATGTTGTGTGACACGTATATATTGTTGTCACTCTGACAACATTTATGTTGCCTATTTGGCAACGGAACTGTGTCACTATAGCAATATGTTGTGTGACATGTATATATTGTTGTCACTCTGACAACATAAATGTTGCCTATTTGGCAGCGGACCTGTGTCACTATAGCAATATGTTGTGTGACACGTATATATTGTTGTCACTCTGACAACATAAATGTTGCCTATTTGGCAGCGGAACTGTGTCACTGTAGCAATACGTTGTGAGACACACACACACATATATTGTTGCCACTGTAACAAATATGTTGTCAATTTTACAGCAGATCTGTGACTGTAGCACGATATATTGCTACAGTCTCATAAATCTGCTGTAAAATTGACAATGTTTACAGAGTGGCAATAATATATGTGTGTCTCACAACTTATTGCTACAGTGACACAGTTTTGCAGCCAAATCGACAAGATTTATGTTGTCAGACTGACAAAAATATATACATATCACACAACGTATTGCTACAGTGACACAGTTTTGCAGCCAAATCGACAAGATATATGTTGTCAGACTGACAAAAATATATACATATCACACAACGTATTGCTACAGTGACGCAGTATTGCAGCCAAATCGACAAGATTTATGTTGTCAGACTGTGTCACCTTTATATATCCTACCTATTATCTGGGTATATTAAAAGGACATAAAATAAAAATTAATCAAGAATCTTATAAAATATTTATTAACACATCCGGTAAACTAATTTCAATAATAATAAAAGTTAAGGCTTCTATTTTTAGGTGATTCTACCGTTTAAGGGAATGTCGTTCTAATATAGGTAGTTCTAAACTTTTAAATTTTAATATTTTTCTGGATTTTAAAATAATTCTTATGTTTAAATTTCGCAAATTCTATTATTTAAAATCATTCTATTACTGGTTTGTAGCTTTAAGAATTTAGTTAGTTAATAGAATGATTTAGTTGTGAGTTTAATTTTATTTAGAGTATTACTAGGTCTAATTTTAAGTTAACTATTTAAGTAATTAGATTAAGACAAGTAAGGGTCCGATGCCTAGATTTGGGTCTTTCTACTAGAGAGCTGGTCTTCCTTCTGATACCCGACGTCCCTCGGTAGTGCGCGGCGTGGTAGTGGCGGTAGGTGTGGCCAGTAGTGCAGATGTCCTCCAAGGTCCAAAGGCAGGGTTCTCAGTGCGCGACAGCGCGAAGCTTTCTTGGGCCACTCCAAGGCCAGAGGAGTAAGACCAGCCTCTCACTAGGCTCCACGGTCTTAAAAGTTCTCAACCCGTAGGGTGTTCCTGGAACGTGTCGAAATAAAGAATTAGGACCGGAGTCATTATGGATAACTTAACGTGCTGGTACCTGTACACTGCTACAGAAACAACATTCAACACAAAGTTAATAACCTTTGTCGATATGACAATGTTAATAAATTGCTACAGAAACACCGTTTAGTTAGTAAGTACCTAAATAGATACCTTTGTCGATATGACAAAAGTTTTGTTGGATTGACAAATTATGCTCAAAAGTGCAACGCAATGTGTTTGGAACCCATCACCTTGAAGTCTTGGTATTATATACTCCAAGTTCAGATCCACATCTTTTTGTACAAAACAATAGCACTGTAGTCGTGCTCATAGAAGTAGCTAATGTAATGTGCTATGAATCGCCGGCCGTCATGTCTACACACGGACACACGGCTACTTACACAAGTTTCATTTTAACACGCCTCGTGTTTTCACATTTGTGTCGCACCTCTGCCACTGCCAGTTATATCTTGATTTGTGGCCGTGGCCGTGTATACAGACTTACATAAAACATCACTCCATCACGCCCAAGATCCGATCAACGCAGTGTGTTTTAGCAGAGGAACGAAAATGTTTGTTGAAAAGTTAAGGCGTGAAGAAAAAAGTTAACAAATAAACATAAAAACTCACTTTAATATTTAGAACATTCATAAGAATAAATAAACACTTACCCGACATACGCTGCGCTAAATGTCGCAGACCGGCACTCTCAAGGAACTGAATTATGTCCATATTGCACAATAAAAGCACTAGAATAGTAGGAACTAATAAGCGCGCGACCATTCAATGCCGTGGACATTCGCATTTGAAGACAAAATAAACGAAACGAAACGACAACACATACACACCCCGTACCCCTCCCGTGCCCGCGTGTTGCCATTTTTGCAAAGTTAGTTTCGGTAGGTTGTCGAATTGACAAATTAAATTTGTGACGACTTAAACCTTGTACACTCGCGTAAAATATCGCACATGCATTAAAAAAAAACAGTTATTGTATAATACCTATTGACAAATCAGTCAGCAACAAGTTTTATGACCACAAAAATATATATTTCGGTATCTTTCTTTCTTCGGCGTCAATCCACCAACTATTTTGTTTTGATTTTGGCGCTATTCAACCAATTATTATTTCTCACTTTTTTACGTGATAACGTCTTATAAATCGAATCGATTACCAGCTGCGCGCACGAAAAAATGTCTGACGGTCTGTTACGCTAACCACGTGACCTGTCATCTCTTTTTTGACTCAGATGCCCAAATAATAATAACATGAATTGCACTCAAACCTGTAGTAAGTTGTTCAGCATGATGAAACGGGTATACCTACGCGAATGTAATCCATTGGTTACTGGATCCTAGACTTTTAATGTCATTTTTATTAGGGACTATTATGTCAATACACTAAATTGCCAGGTTGTTTTTCTTTTAAAAATGTTGATATGCAAACTTTTTTCGCATATCATTAGGTACGTTATCACGTAAAATTATCGTCCGTAAACCGACTTTACAGACAATAATATTTTTCTTGTCAATCCATAATTTAAAATTAACATAAAAACCGGCGAAGTGCGAGTCTGACTCGCACACCGAGGGTTCCGTACAAAAATTTATCCCATCTTAACTGGCCGGGTTAAGTTTGCATGAGGTGCAAAGTTAACACAACCGAGTTCTCCAAAAACGATTTTCGAAAAGGACTATATTTTTATGATTAATTAATCACAAATGTATAGCAAAACGAATAAAACAAGGAGCCTAAAGAGAGTATTTGATCTGAACCCGAGCTGTCCCAATATATATCACAGTAAAATACATACCTATTACAGCAAACACAGACCGAAAATCTATTCGGTCTGTGCGTGATGCGCTTTATTACAGGCCACAGGCGTTATACGTATAAAAGCACCACTTGAATCTTGAAAATAATAATAATATAGCCTTTATTTTCATGCATTTACATAAAATATATTAAAACTATTCTAACACTAAAAAACTTTTACAGCATGGCCCCTCTGTGGGTATATAGGCCTCCTACTCTGCGAAATACGCCACACAAACTTTCAGCAGAGTCGTGTTCGGGTTCATTAATAATAATAATAAGCCTTTATTTAACAATCACATATACAAAACAAATAATTTACTTATTAACTAACACTTTGATTGTCTTGCGTTTCCGCAAAGGCCTCCCCAAGTGCTTGCCACATTTTCCGATTCTGGGCCGTCCTCCTCCAAGTGACTCCGGCAAATTTAAGAATCTCATCTTCCCATCTAAGCCGCTGTCTCTCTTTCCTTCTCTTGTTTTGTCGCGGACACCATTCTGTTACATCCTTAGCCCATTTTCCTTTGTTACTTCTCATCATATGGCCTGCCCACCTCCATTTTAGTTTTCTTGTGCAGTATGTTACATCTGTGAGTTTAGTTTGATTCCGTAGTGTTTTTAGCTTTATTTTGTCTTTTAGTCTGACATTGAGCATGCTTCGCTCCATGTTGTGTTGACAGGTTTCAAGTTTGCGCATATTTTGTTTCGTCAAGCTCCATGTTTGACATCCATATGTCATTACGGGTAAGATACACGAGTCAAATATCTTTTTCTTAGATTTTAGTGGTACTTGCGGGTTTTTCACAATTTCTTTGAGGGACCAATATCTTTTCCATGCTAATTGAACTCGATTATTTACTTCTTTTGATGTAAGGTCTTTTGGCGAGATTATTTGGCCCAGGTATATGTATTCATCAACATATTCTATTATGGCACCATTGACTTCAATAGGGGTTTTTTCGAGATTTGTCATTACTTTGGTCTTTGAAATGTTCATTGAAAGCCCAACTCTACTGCTTTCTTTCACAAGCTGTTCAAGCATATTTTGTAGGCTTTTTGGGTCTTCTGCGATCAGAATCAGATCATCTGCAAATCTTAGATGGTTAAGTTTGATTCCGTTAAGATTTAGTCCATATGGGGTCCACTCAAGATGCCTAAATATGTCTTCCAGTACTGCTAAAAAAAGTTTGCGTGATAATGGATCTCCCTGACGGACTCCTCTTTTTATAGGGAACAGTTCGCCTAGTCTTTCGGTTTTTATTTTTGCTTGCATGTTCTTGTATATATTTTTAATTATGCGTAAGTACTTGTGTATTCGATGCCTTGAGCTTCTAGCGCTTCCCAGATTTTGGCGTGACGGTCGGGTTCATTGAAATGGTTTAACTAAATGAATATAGATATCGGGGCGGGAAATAATGTAACAGTGCTTAAATTTGTCGTCAGCTTATAACTTGTTAAAAAGATCCAATTGATTTGACGTCGAGTGTACCTACCTTAGTATCGTTCTCAGCAACAAAGTCTAACTTCAATAAGTTATACTGCTTTGTTATAAAAACTACAAAGTGATATTGTTTTTGACAAACAAAATCATTATGTGGCAGCAACAAATCGTTTTAGTTTTAAAATGAGCAAAGTGATGTTGTAAGAATAACAAAAGAAAACTCCTTTGTTATAAAAGCTAAATCTAACTTTATTAAGTTAGCAAGGCACGTTGTACCTGCAACAAAGGATAAAATCTTTGCTCCAGCAACAAGATAAAGCTTTGATAACATAGCAAAGTGATATTGTAACTGGAACAAATTTAGTTTAAAAATGAGCAAAGTGATGTTGTTAGAACAACAAAATATAACTGCTTTGTTAAAAAAGCTAAATCTAACTATAATAAGTTAGCAAAGCACGTTGTACCTGCAACAAAGGATAAAAGCTTTGCTCCAGCAACAATGGTTAAACTTTGATAACATTGCAAAGTTATATTGTAACTGGAACAAACAGAAACGCTTTGTTGCAGTAACAAATCGTTTTAGTTTAAAAATGAGCAAAGTGACGTTGTTAGAACAACAAAATATAACTGCTTTGTTATAAAAGCTAAATCTAACTTTAATAAGTTAGCAAAGCACGTTGTACCTGCAACAAAGGATAACAGCTTTGCTCCAGCAACAATGGTTAAACTTTGATAACATTGCAAAGTTATATTGTAACTGGAACAAACAGAAACGCTTTGTTGCAGTAACAAATCGTTTTAGTTTAAAAATGAGCAAAGTGATGTTGTTAGAACAACAAAATATAACTGCTTTGTTATAAAAGCTAAATCTAACTTTAATAAGTTAGCAAAGCACGTTGTACCTGCAACAAAGGATAAAAGCTTTGCTCCAGCAACAATGGTTAAACTTTGATAACATTGCAAAGTTATATTGTAACTGGAACAAACAAAAACGCTTTGTTGCAGTAACAAATCGTGTTAGTTTAAAAATGAGCAAAGTGATGTTGTTAGAACAACAAAATATAACTGCTTTGTTATAAAAGCTAAATCTAACTTTAATAAGTTAGCAAAGCACGTTGTACCTGCAGCAAAGGATAAAACCTTTGCTCCAGCAACAAGGTAAAACTTTGATAACATTGCAAAGTTATATTGTAACTGGAACAAACAGAAACGCTTTGTTGCAGTAACAAACCACGTAATTTGATAAAATAGCAAAGTGGTTTGGTCGCTACGACAAAATACAGATGCTTTGTTGTAGAAGCTAAGTCTAACCTTGATAAATTAGCAATATTACATGAATGCCATGGCAAAGGTAACATAGGTTGTTCTGGTAGCAATGTAAATGTTGTTGCCGATACAATAAACTGTTGATTTACGGTTGGCAATAAAAAAGTTGTCGATGGCAATAAGCTCGTTTTGATTTCGCGACAAAGCTTATTGCTCTTTTGACAACAAAAAAAATGACAAAGCATTAATTGTGCTTTGTCGGCCAATTTTTCTCTCAGTGTAGTACTCTCCACACTCCATAGTAGAAAGGGAGGAAGAACACATAAAGATTGCACGTTGTTAATGCCTCCTAATTTTTTACAGCCATACGCTTACAGATCACTTTCACAAAAACAGTGATTCATCTTGCGCTCCCTCAGGATTACTGATAGATACCATGTTTCATGTTTATCAATAAAACATTAGGTTCGTGGAAGTGGAAAATTGGCTGCTAAGTCAGCATGAAAGGCAAGCCGCGAAAGTTTTTCATGCTTCGTCCTCAAATATTTATTTGGGACTCGATGAGTTAACCGATACGCTTTTAGATTTAAGCCTACTTGCCTCTCTTTCGTATTTATTTGGTTATACTTACATAGCAAAGGAAAATGTTATGTCTCTTTAGGTATAATTATGCAAAGGTGTCTGAAAGAAATTATACAAAATGATATTAAAATCTAGACCCTAGTAAACCAACTAAGCTTATAAGTTTTACTGAGGATGAGGCTAGTTTATTGTGCTGTTCATGAAGTTTTACTAGCTTCATGAACAGCACAATTAATAAACTAGCCTCATCACGCTGTCAAAGACCTGAATCAGATTTGCCTTGTTATCACTTATCACACAGTCATAGGACGGGTTGTCTGTCCGAAATACGTGACCGTATCTTTTCACAAGGGAAATTCGGGATTCTGTCCCGCCACCTGTAGCTGGACAGACTACTTTATGTGACCGGTTAGTGAGAGTGGGTACTTTAATATAGGAATAGAGGAAATTGGAGAAGACCGGGTTGCTGTTTTTAAGTTTTGGAGGATGTTTGTATCAGTCGTTTCAGTTACATTCGTTAGTTTGATACGTACGTTTTTTTTTCAAATTTGCCTTGTTATCACATAGTCTGTCCTGTCCAATACAGGGGTCAATTTCCCAAGGAGTATTTTTTCATTGCAAGACTGAAAACGCAGGTGCAGTAAGTTTGAATAATGAAGTACCATTTTTTTTTTTCGGAAACAGTTCGTCTAGACCATTACTAAGACTAGGGCTAGGGCTACGAAATCTCATTGCAGTGCACTTATTTTATCATCCTGGCGTACATTTATCGTTCCTTTGTGTGTTTCTTATTCGATCTCGAATATGTCGAAAAGTATTTCAGATTTCAGGGTCCCTTTTACATATGTTTAATAATATAGTCTAAAGTATCTCTTCACATTAAAAAAACTCAAAAATAAAGAAACACACCGAAATGATACAAAAAATGCGTCTTGTTGAAATTGACCCACAGGCATTCGTATCTTGTCGCGGGGGAAATCCGGTATTCTGGCCGTTGGCACGTGCATCTCACGCCTTCTGCGCCGTCGTCGTCTACGACAATATGTCGTGTCGCTGAATCCCAGGACACTTGTACAGTTACATGTACATGTTCCTGGTTAGTGTGTGTGTGTGTGCTTTCAAGGACGAGCCTAGGTATTTTTAAGAGATTGTGAGACTGTGATTAGTTTCTAGACGCCGCCGGTTGTTCATATTTTCGTTTATAGTTTGCCTGGTGTCACTCATTACAAATAGGTCACAGTCCCGAAAATCAATCCGAGACAGTCAGTCGGGGGTAACTTAATTTTACAATTTTAGGTAGTGTGTAAGGTTGAGCCAACTTTATACGCAAGGCACAAAGTTATCCAGATTGGCTATACTATCGTAGGCAGTTGCACAGCTATCCTTTGCATGTTTCCCAAGACAAACGTTTCCTTGAATTAGAATTACTTTGTTATATAGTGGACAGGATGTACGTAACTGTCGCGGAAGATATTCGGAATTCTGTGCCCTGCCACGTGCTTGTCACGTCTGTGTCTGGACTGGACAGCCTATGTTATGTCGTGCCGCTAAATCCCAGGGCAATTCTTCTGATTTTATGGCATTTACCCAGAGTAGCTTTGGACGATGCTACAAGCGGTTGATATATTTTGTTCATTGTCTTCAGGGGGTATCGGTTGATATCCTATGAGACAGGAGACAGGTCTATTTATACAGTAATGATCATAAGGGAAAGTAATGGACAATATTTCGATTATTTTTTACTACTCTAACTGGTCTGGTATGCCCAAAAACATGTTTTAGCGTTAAGGGCATGGCATTCGGTTCTGAGCATTTTTTTAACATCAGATTAATTCCTGGTCTTACGACATTTTTTCTGAAATTCTCACAGGAAAGTTAGGCACATACAGATCTACTGTAGTTGGCTGATCCAAAACCGCTTTCTTGATCTTTTAATATCTTATTCGGCTTAGCGCAGTCGTTGAGCCCCGATCTCTTAATTAATATTTATTCGTCTTGACCACTCGATCTCCTATTTCGGTACGTTAAAAACACCTAATTTGAAAAATCCATAAAAAAATAAATGTGGCTATGAAAGCTCTGAATGTATTATAAAATATGAAAGTATAACTTAATCAAACTTAATGTGTCATAATCTCAATATTGGACTTCAGTCAATTCTCTAAATAGCTGTCAATCTAATATGAACGGAAAACGCACCAATGGCAAAGTTGCGTCAACGTGACTCGACCTTTCAACCTCGGTCTCCCCAACAATAGCTTTTCGCCAAACTTGTTTTATCAATCGCGATTCGCCAACAGGGAATTCCGTGATGGACACGAATCCAATCGTCCTAAAATAAATACTTCTGAGAATACAGGAAAGGATACGGAGCCGAATTTGTTCGATCGGCATAATATGTTTACGGTAACAGGTTGATTTTGGAGATAATAAAATTAGACAGTTAGGTTCTACGTAAGGAGTATTTGTACGAGTTTATTTTGTCATTTCACCTAAAACCAGTTTAGAAATTTATACAAATCACCGAACTTTTGTAGGGAAATTATGAAGCAAGTAGAGTCTAAAACAATTATTATTTTGCCATTTCACTAAGCCGGTTAAGAGATTTGATCAAATCACCGACCTTGTCTAGGAAAATTACAATGAAAGTTGAGACTACTAGCTTATTTTGTCATTTGACCGAAACAGTATTTTTTTTGGTAAAAATCTTGGCACTCATGAAGAGCTGCAAAAACACTTGTGTAGTAAGTGGGAGGGTGGTTTTTGTATTAGTTATTTAATTAATTGCAATGTTAATTAAAAAGAAGGAATTTGATTTATTGTAGGTACCTATAGTTTTTTTATTTATTTAAGTATTCCTGTATATTTTGTGTACGAATGAAAAAAATTAGCAATCCTCGATTAAAAAAAACTAT
This sequence comes from Apotomis capreana, assembly GCA_947623375.1. Lineage (NCBI taxonomy): Eukaryota > Metazoa > Arthropoda > Insecta > Lepidoptera > Tortricidae > Apotomis > Apotomis capreana. Next base: position 11,397,001 of record OX392514.1, read on the forward strand.
CACAGATTGGACAGAGATTGAAGGTTCAAACACTTCTAAATAGTCCCATATATCACCTCCTAAAGTTCCTACATCGTTATTTCAAACACCCTGTATACATATAAACTTGAGAAGTTTTAATCAATATATGTAAATTTTAATACTAAATCGGATTCACGGTAAACTTTCCAACATAAGCCTAAATTCTCATTTCCGAGGGGAAACAAATGAAAGTTTAGGGGCTTAAATAGTTAAATTTCGGGTTCATTTGGGCCCCCAGTTTGGTTCGATTGAAAATCGAAAACCGCGATTTCATTAGAATAAAGAACTAAAGGGGTCGATTCCTATTCAATGAGTATCTAACTTAAATTTTACGAATCTTCGTAAGTTTGCTTGAGTTTAGCAATTTCTATTAAGCAGGTGAAATTACAATAAGGCTACTGATATTATAATATTTTACTAGAACGTAGCCGAAATTTCATACTAGTAGGATTTGCGGCAAAGTCAAGGGATTATAGTTAGAAATAACTCGAACTTTTGACAGCAGGTGCTTCGGACTAGATGTTGCCGGTAGATTCAGATAGACTTCTTGTTTTCAAAGCCCAACTTAAAGATTAAGATCCTGTTTCTTTTTAAATTCTTTGACAGACAGCCGCTATTTCCCGCCATTCCGCCATAGACAACCAAATCATATTTAATATCTTACAAAAGAGGTTTAGATCAACTCAAAATTAAGGCAGATGTAGATGAACCCTTACGTTACCAGCTATAATCAGGCGGGGCGCACTCCGCGATTAACGTTTCCCGCTACAAGTACATGCCGGTCGCCGCATGCATGCGGACTATTCAGTGGCTGACACGCTCTGTCTCGGAACGCACGTACCTACACGATTTTCGCACGCGTCTCGCTCACGATTAGGGCCTGCAATTCGAATAGTACGAATATTCGACACGTTTTGATATTCGAATACTACCGTGTGCGGTATTCGAATACTTTTTTTATTAATGAAAAATGTAAGAAATTCGATGTTATTCTTTCACTTCGGCTAAATAGGGTATGTATAAAATTGTAGACTAACGTAAATAATCAATATATATCCATAAAAATAACTTTAGAACTATGTATGCATGTGAATATAAATGATAAGTCTTCTTCTCCTAGTCCGCAGAATTTGATAGGGATTGAGTAAGTTATTTCAGGGCTCTGTGGTTCTGCCTGGCCCTGAGCCTACTTTTCTGAAGTTTCAGGATTGGAATGCCGGTTTCGAAGAGGGGGCGAGGTCATTGCTCATTTTCTGTACATTGACAACCCTAAACTAAGTTCCCCAGAAGGCTTAAACGTGGTGGAACTACAACAAGTCACAGAAAGAGTTAGTGGCGATAGCACCTTAGATTTCTTTCCGAAATTAAATCTAAGTACTACTATTTGGTATTGCGGGGACATGAAGCAGGCTTCGAAAGAGCGCTTCTTTTGTCGTTTGACAAAATTACTTAATTCTTGTCGGGTGGCTACAAGGTGTGTTTGGGAGATGCCTCTGTTCACTTATTCCTTTGGCGTACTTAGGTAGACTCAGACTAAGCTAGGGGCTTTGGACAGGAAGAAGCTACTCACTATATATGGCATGTTAAAGCCATCATTTTTGACACTGTTCATTCTGCGTAAGAGTCGAGGCCGTGACTTTAAACGCCAAGAATCTCCACAACCGCGAGATATGTACAGTCTCAGGGAGTGTTTCCTAAACAACAAGTATGGAATTCATCCCAGTGTTAGAAAATATATAGCAGTCTACCAGTAGACAAAGCCTTCACTTCTACCAGAGCTACGTAGTACCGATGACCGCAAGGACGTATGGAAGAGCAAGGAGCAGTACGGGTTGTTCTACAGGGACCTTACATTACAAGCTTTCGCAAAAACACCTTAAGAGGATCTCGTTCTAGAGCCATCTGGCTGGGTCAAGGGACAAGATACAGAAGGCTTCACTTTGGACAGGGTTTATCGTCGATTTCGCTTTGTATTGTCGTCGTCACCGTATGTTTAGGTATTCACGAATTGCTGTTTGTTTAATTTTACCACTGAAATTTAAAAAAAGCTACTTTTAATACTTTTTAAAAATAATTTCTACTCAAATTCAAATTCAAATTCAAATTCAAATTCAAATTCTTTATTGCATGTCACATTACAAATAAAGTTGGAATTAAAAATAAATAGGTCTACATGTGACGCCCTGCAAAGGGCACAGCAATGTCAGAGGGCTAGAAGTAGTTAATTTAATTACAATTATTTTATTCTATTCTTTAAATATCACACTAAATTCATAAATTATTACTACGCATTAATTTCAATTCTGATTATTCATGTTATTTACTTATTACTAAGCATAATAACTCACATACTAACATGGTTAAAATATTCATTTAAATTATAAAAACAAGCATTAACTAAATACAATTTCAATTGTTTTTGGAACAATCTAGGGTCCTCTAGATCTTTTATAGAGTTTGGAAGGTGATTATAAATTTTGATAGTCATATAATGGGGGCCACGCGTAATAAGTTTTAATTTTGAGAAGGGCATTTGAAGTTTATTTACGTTTCGTTCATTTCTTTTGATTTGTTTTGTTGCTTTAGGGGAATATAAATCAAAGTGTTTCCTTACGAATTTGCACGATTCAAATATATACATAGAAGCAACAGTTAGAATTTGGTGTTTAATGTAAAAGGGTTTGCATGACTCCATTTGGTCTATATTTACCAAGATTCTGACACACTTTTTTTGCAAAATAAATATTGTATCGATGTCACAACTATTTCCCCAGAGAACCAAACCGTATGCTATTCGCGAATAAGCATATGAGTAGTATGCCGTTAGGGCTGTCTGAAAGTCAGTAACTCGCTTAAGATGCTGAAGGGCGTATATGAAAGATGATAACTTTTTTGATAATTTTTGGATATGGCCTTTCCAACTCAAGCTTGAGTCTAAGTCTATACCTAATAGTGTTGCAGAACTAACGATGTCTAAATTTGAATGATTATAATGGTAATCTAATGGCAATGATGCTTTTTGATACGGCTTAAATTGAATAATTTTAGTTTTATTTATGTTCAGCTGGAGGTTGTGGGATTGCAACCAACCTGTAATTTTATTTAATGTTAAATTTAATTTATTCTGAATTTCTGCAGTATCAGCGCACGAGAACAGTACTGATATGTAGTGATCGTTATCAACGTGCTGAATTGGTGGCAAAGTATGGTTGACAAAAAAATAAATACTCAAGTATTTTAAATATTATTATATTTCACGAATTATAACATTTATATACATATTTACTATCACTTCTGCAATTATGCTGAATAAACTACTAAAATTTGTTCAACAGATTTTGACGTCAGTCGTTCACTACAATTGGAAAAATCCATTTTAAATAACTAAATGACCATTCGACGTTGACAGAAGTCACGGGAAGGTAATTTAAGCTATTAAAATATTGCACGTAACTTTTATTGAATTGAATTGAAAAAAATATTTGGGTATAAACCCATATATGGTTAGTTACAATCAACTTAAAAAACTATATTAGTAACAACAATTCACAATAACTAGGTCGATGCAGAGTCAGCCACCGGCTAAGCTTGCACCATAGTTGGAGCGGATTTTTTTTTTTTTTTTTGAAATTTTCTCTTCGTCACGACCTAGCGAAATTTAATTTGTGCATTTTAAAACAAAAATTTCTAAAATCGGTTGAGAACTCGCTGAGATCTGCGCATTGTTACAAAGTCCATTCGAGTCGATCCATGGGAGCTTCGCTCGCTTCGCTCGCTCCGCTCCAATTATAACATTCAGTCTGCCATAATAACGTGAATGCTATTCCATTTTTTCATAAAAGGACAGTCAGTCAGTTATTGACGCCCTCCGGCATATTTACCTCTTTTACTAAGACTCCACTTGAAATACTTGATTATTATTTATCATCAAGGAAGAAAGTAAGCTATTAGTGGCGGAAAGGAGGATCTTGCGGAAGATTCTGGGCCCGACCCGAAGAGAAGATGGAAGCTGGAGACTGAAAAAGAATAAAGAGATCGAAGATCTAGTGCGGGAGCCTAATATTATAGGAGAGACCGCAGGCTCGGGCACGTTGAGAGAATGGGAGAGGATCGCGCCGCAAAAACCGCTTATTTGGGACGACCGAGTGGTCGCAGACCCGTAGGACGGCCTAGATATCGCTGGAGTGATGAAGTCCAAAAAGATCTCAGGGACCTAGGCATCCTTAACTGGCGAGAGCTGGCTCAGGATCGTGGAGCGTGGCGTGATCTGGTGTCGGAGGCCAAGATCCACTTTGGGTCGTTGCGGTCAGTTAGTTAGTTAGTTAGTTGTTATTTATCATCAACTCGAGATACGACGTGCCTTTATTTAGATTAAAATAAACACTTTGCGTAATGTTATCGAATGTTCAGCTGCAGCCCGTCTAGCACAACTATGGTTCGTGACTCATGTCACACGACATAGCATCACCCGTCACTCTCACACGATACCGTACAGAAAGGGATAGGTAGCAAATCTCGCGCGAGAAAGTCGCGTGTCAAGTTGTGCTAGAGGTGCAGTTATATGTTTATGCATGACAAATTGATGTCATTTTGACGTATATTGTTTTAAAAAAAATATTTAGGGCGGAAAAGGTTTTGTACAGTGTAGATTTATTTATTTATTTAAACTTTGTTGCACAATACAAAAAAAAAAGTACAAATGGCGGACTTAATGCCTTTAGGCATTCTCTACCAGTCAACCACTATTTATTATCTAGAGATGTAATCCTATGTAGGCAAGTATTTGTTTTATAGTGATTGTGTAAAACTAGAAAATAAATAAGTGAATATTCGCTTTTTCTGTCAACCATACACTTTGCCACGAAAATTGCACGTTCATAACGATCACTGCTGATATGTCATCCGCGAAAAGCGTACTATGTTCGTCTAATATATCCGGAAGATCGTTTATATATATAAGAAATAGAACACACCCTAGGACGCTACCTTGGGGAATGGAACCATTTACAGGGACTCTACTGGATCGGATGTGTTGTATTGTAGCTGTATCAAAGTTGGTGTGCTCTATTTCTACATATTGAAAGCGATCACTTAAGTACGACTTAAACCACTCTAGGGTAGTGCCTCTTACACCAATGTTATGTAATTTATCTAAAAGGATTTCATATCGGACTCTATCGTAGGCTTTACTCATATCGAGTAAAAGACCTATAGCATATTTTTTGTTATTAATAATTTTGAGTATCTCTAAAACATATTTATAAATTGCTAGGGTGGTAGAATGATTTTTCCTAAAGCCATTTTGATTATCATGGAAAACTTTATATTTTTCACAGAAACTATAAAGTCGCCGTACCATCGCGGTTTCAAATATTTTGGCCGATGTGGGCAGTAGAGCGATAGGACGATAGTTATTTATATCTGCGGTATCTCCCTTTTTGTAAATAGGTTTTACAATTGAAATTTTCAGTGCGTCAGGAAATATGCCAAGTGAAAAAGATTGATTTATTAATAAGGTATACGGAACGAACAAAATTTCTGCGCAAGATTTTAATAAAGTCGGGGGAATTTCATCAATGCCGAAAGACGATTTATTTTTAAGATTTTTTAGTATATTAAGTACTTCTGTAGGTTCAATAGGCTGAAGGAAAAATGAATTATTGATTTGGTTTTTTAAAGGTGGTTTGTTTACTATTCGAATAGTATTCGAATAATTCGAATATCTGCGAAAAAAAAAACGAATATTCGAATACCTAAAATGGTCGAATATTTGCAGGCCCTACTCACGATTTACGTCGCAAGTGAACGTACCGCATTTGTCTTTTTATACTAGTGTTCGTTATGTAATGAATAAAAAGATAGCTAAGAAATATTGCATCGTAGCAGGATGCAGGAATTTGCTCGAATTCGGATATATAATATTGAATTTAACAGCCACCAATTTAAAGACGGCAAAACAGTTTTTAGAAGTTAACCATTTGTAACTAATGTGTCATGTGTACCTATATTATTGTGCGTTATTAATTTATCGTCGTCCTTTGTAAAAACGGGTTTACTACTAAGACCTTTTTTCGAATCGGTACGCGATTTATTCTAAGGAGCGCCGATCAGTCGTTTATCCGCTGCCACGATTGTTCGGCGTTCCTCAGGATGAATCGCGAAGCGAGTCGCCCGGGTACGGCAAGAGATATCAGTTGAATTCGTTTCCCACATGCATGTTATGTTCACACTGCCTTGGTTTTATTAATGTAGTGTGTCTTAACTATTTTTTTTAATGACACATAGGGGCAAACGACCAAACGCATCGCATGATAGAAAGCATAATTATGTCCCAAAGACACCTACCTCGGAATCACAAGTACGTTGCCGGCCTTACAGTTCGGAGTACGCTCTTTTCTTAAAAGTTTGAAGGTCTTGGCGGTCCGGAAATTCCGCAAGCAACAATTCATTCCACAATCCAAATTTCTAGAAAAATGCACTGTTGTAGACTGCCAACTATCTAGGATAGGATAGGGTGAGGATGAAAGAATTGTCGCATAGGATGGCGGAAAGATGTGGCAGGGATTAATCCGAACAATTCCTCAGAGCACTCTCCGTTATACACGCGATAAAAGATGCAGAGAGCGGCTACATCTCTACGCAGCGCCAAGGAGTCAAGCCGATCTAAAATACGATATTCGAATAATTAAATTAAAATAAAGCCCATCATCCTTTGTATTTAAAATATGTCTTGCCAATTTCAATTTAATGCAGCTAGAGTAGTAAAGATATTTCCTTTATAATGCCGCAATAAAGCCGAGCCGATATCGTAAAGCTCCCGTGAAATCAGTCTTTTTATTACTGCATCGCACCACCACGCCTCACTATCGCTATTTTTCTATTTGTTAGGTTTCATTATTCTTCTTTATACGTATTATTATAGTGTTTAAAAATAAAACAACAAGATTTTGTATTGCAGTGGTTCGCAGCAACGCCAATAAAATGTAGCCAGGTGGGGGATTAAATTTGTGTAAATTTTGAAATTTATTATTTTATAGTTAAATAAATAATGAAATAATATACTTATATAATGTATCAATAATATAGTTTGCTCTCTATATTGAATGCAAGAAATAAATGGAAAATACATTATTATATTTTATTTAATCATTGATAACCCTCGCTAGCGTCGACGCGGCAAGTGAGCCGATTCATTTTCACCATTATTACACAGCCTCAACGTTCCGTTTGGCTTGCGCTGGAGACGACGACTTTAGAAGGGCCATAAATCATATTTTTTTGGCTAAAAAAAGCGGCTTTTGTAAAGATTAAAGTAGTGTGCCTTCTGTACTTGTACTATTATCTATTCTGTGCTATAATACAATAACTAAATGCCAATATTTGGCAACTACTCCATATCAAGCAATCACTGAACCTCTTATGTATACTGAAATCGGGTCACCGGCCAAATTCAATACCGTCTAACCTATTCAATATCGTACTTTACTGTACTGCAACTATTAACAAATGAATAGCAGAAGTGTTGGCCGACCTCCAATCAGATAGAGCAATGGACTTGGATATTAATGGGCGCAAATAGTCACGAATGGGAAGGAATGGCTGTGTGCAGGAAAAGGCTTAGTGGCAGGGTTCGGCAACCTTAACAACATAATATTCAGGGCTTTCCAGTTTTTAAAGAGACACTAAGACACACATTTAATATTAAATTTGCATGGCGTATTTAATATGGAGTCATATTGATTTATATATATCCGTGTTGTATTTTGAATAACAATTTCATGATAACAACATGAAACTATAAAAATAGTCCTTAAAATAAACCTTAAAGTAAAAATTCAAAACTAAAAATTAAAGGTATTTACTATTTCATGCGTTCTATCTTTGTGTTGAGTGCAGATTTTCCACGATTACGGCTTTTTAATGCTGAAAGGTGTCTATCGATGGACATTAACATTGACAAATGAATAGTAGAATTTGTTGGCCGAACATCAATCAGATAGAGCAATGGACTTGAATATTAACGGGCGCAAATAGTCATGAATGGAAAGGAATGGCTGTATTGGCTGTGTGCAGGAAAAGGCTTAGTGACAGGGTTCGGGAACCTTTTCGACTGAAATATTTAAAAGTTATACCAGAATGTCCCAGTATTTAAAGAGATAATTACATTATTTTGCATTAATAAGGGATTTAAATATTAAACTTTAATTTGCATATACGTAAATTTGGTTTTTTATTTAATATAAACGCTGTTAAATACCAAGTAATACTTATTCACATAGTATAAAACAAAGTCGCTTCCTGCTGTTTGCCTGTCTGTCTGTCCCTATGTATGCTTATCTTTAAAACTACGCAACAAATTTTGATGCGTTTTTTTAATAAATAGAGTGATTCAATAGGAAGGTTTATATGCATAAATGCATAATTTACCAAAATTGTATCCGTGCGAAGCCTGAGCGGGTTGCTAGTTCATAATATAATCGTTCTAGTATTACGAAAGACTGTATGTATACAATAGTCTTAAAATAATACGTTTACGTATGTTGTGGTACCTACGCTTCTTTCTCTCAAATATTTTAAAAATTTCACCGTGATTATCGATGCGTTACTTGTTTATAGGCTAGGTTTTTCCACCGCGGATTTTTTTCTTTTTATTATTATTACCTATTTTATTTTAGCCTGTGCTCCACTGCTGGGCAAAGGTAGGCAGGCTTATTTTTAATAATAAGATAAAATGTTGCCAACCTCTGGCTTAGTGCAATAGCGGGCATAGGGGACGATTTCATTTTATTTTGCGCCTCGGACGCCTATTTGTGCTAAAAAAAGGTGCTTCAAAGAGCGACCGGGTGCCTACATTGATCTGCGGTTCGGATTAGTCATCGATAAAGCGCTTTTTTAGTTTTTATCAGATCTGGCTCTTGTAAATTGGTATGGTCTTTGAGGAATTTTAGTTGGATTTATGTACCTTTTGAATATTTTCTGAAAAGGGAAGGGAATTTTCATTGTACACGAAGGTAAATGTGTAGACACTTGAAGAAATAATTAACGAACAAGAGAAAGGCATCACAATGTATTCACACGGTTTCATAAATACTTAAGATTAAGTGATGTAGTTGTGACAGCATTGACAGGAAGTTGACTATAATATCACCAAAGAAGTTTATTTTTGACACAATAGCTTGTGTTGCGACAGACATTGTTATGTTTGTCGACATGCGTCGTAAATGAGGCTAAATAGGTTATGGGCCTTTAAGTTGTCTCGAAGATCGGTTCTGCGCGTCCTAACTGTGTTCTATATCGCGGCTAGAAATAGCATTCTGTCCCTGTTTTATACAGTATACTAAAATTGAAATAGTAAATGGCAAGCTAGCGACCTTCAACTGAAGAATTGTAAATAAATAAATGTGGCCGAACCGAACACTGTCAAATTCTAGCGTTTACTTGTAATGTGACCTAGTTGTTTGGTTCTTTGGCTCATGCAAAAATAGATTGAATTGAATATTTACCCCCAGCCGCCTTCAGGGTAGAAGTGGTGCTTGATGGCGCGCGTATCGAGTTCGCGCCTGCGCAGAGCGGGCACGGTGCGATGCAACGACCGAAGTTCGCGCTCGCGCAGCGCGCCCACCGTCGATTCTTCCTCGCCCTCCATGCCGTTCGGCCAGCCATCTGAAAGAAGCCTTCGATTAATTCTAGTCGCATCATACGATATCGCGTCATTGTTCACGATCAGAAATTTAGTAGGTATTAATTTAGTGCGTGGACTGATTCTGTCATCTTTAGTTATATCCGTTCCGACATTACTGTTGTACCTGTACTTGCTCGACTTACATAGATTTAGATTTAGATTTATTTATTTCATAATTTAAAATGTCAATATAAATTACACGAAGTCAATTTACATGCACTAATACTATGATCGTCATATATATTAATACTAGCTTTTGCCCGCGGCTTCGCTCGCACAGGTTCTGGAAACGTTATCTGTGAAACTTTCTACCCGTTTTATTGTTTCTTAAAATAATACAACTAATAGAAATCAGTGCGCATATGTACATAAATTTTAGGGTAGTAGATTTATATATTTCTAGATCACGTCGTGTGTATATACCACACATGGGACAATTAATTTTCCGATGAACCGAACAGAATCATAGTCAAAAGTTTAATCTCCTTAAGGATAGGAATTTCCTCTAACGTTAAAATCAGTATTCTCAGTTAATACAAATAGCCGGTCAAGTGCGAGTCGGACTCGCGCACAGAGGGTGCTGTACGAACTATGATAAAACGTACTAAGTAGCAAATTTAACGTTACCGTTGGAAAACTGTTTTACGTACTTTAAATACAGACTACTTTTTTATTTAATTAGTAATGTATAGTTTCAGATTACTCCCTATAAGTACTTGTAGTAATAGAGTAAGACACGGTATTACTTTCCAAATTCATTGTTGTAGTTAAATACCTAAGTGCCTAATAAAATTTGATTCCCTTGAGAGTATTGACGTTTGTTGTGGCATAGGTAAACAGCCGGATCGTTTTTTACTTTATAACTTAGAAGTTTGGTTTTTTAACAACTTCAAAGGACTATAGTCATGAGTAGTTATATGGTTTTAATTTCCATTTTATTCGATAGACACAGACAACTAAGTGATCCTTTGAGGGTTGCATGTTTTCCTTTTAAGGTACGGAACCCTTTTAACAAAGCAAATTGTTTTAATACAAAGTTTTGTCACTCAATCCTACGTTTTGCATATAAAGTTTTTAACCTCTTCAGGAGATAACTTTCCAAAAATGAATGCAGAGTTTATACACGAAAATATTCCTCACATGAACTTTCATCTTCCCCCTTTACTCAGACAATACTCGTACATCTAAAACATTTCTGAAAGTAGTATTTTGACACACGGAATACGACCACTTACGAAAATATCTCATCCTTTCTCATCCAAACTTTTGCCTCCCATTAGACCCATTTTGTAGATGAATTTCCAAAAAAAACTTAAGTTTATTTTCTCAATTTTTAATGAATATTCTACAAAAAACCCGCATACCTCTTTTTCATAACATAAAATGTTGTCACCTTCAATTTGACATGCTTAGGGGATGAATATAAAAAAATGCATCTCTTACTTTTTAACTTCATTTATGGTGAAAAGTTGTTTTAATGATTAACCTATGCCCGAAATATTATCACTCTTACTCAAAAAATTCCAAGCCCTTTATACAAACTATCACCTCTCAGCGTATCCCATTAGGGGTTGAATTTTCAAAAACGCTGAAATCAATATTCTCAGTTTTTGATGAAGAGTCTACCCGCAAACCTCTTACTCAAAAAAGGCCCGATTCTCATACAAAGTTCCATTTCCATTTAACCCCATTCGGGGATGAATTTCCAAAAATGCTGAAACTTGTTTTCTTACTTTGTATAGAAGAATCTATACACGTAATGTTACTCAAAAAACCTCAAGGTCTTCATTGAAACTCACCTCCCTCTTTACCCCAAGGGGGGTTGAATTTTCTGAAACGCTGAAATACATGTTCTTAGTTTTTAATGATCAGTGTACACAAAAGATAATGCACCTCTTCCTCAAAAAGGCTCGATTTTCAAATAAAGTTTCACTGTCCATTTAACCCTTTCGGAGGTCATTTTCCGAAAATGCTGAAACTTGTCTTCTTATTTTGCATAGAAACACCTATACACGAAATATTACCTACCACTCCCACTCAAAGAATCCCATGTTCTATACAAATTTTCACCTCCCACTTAACCCCATTAGGGGTTGAACTTTCAAAAACGCTGAAATCAATATCAGTTTTTGATGAAGAGTCTACACGCAAAAGAATGCACCCCTTACTCAAAAAAGTCCCGTTTCTCAAGAAAGTTCCACTATCCATTTAACCCCTTTCGGAGATGAATTTCCAAAAATGCTGAAACTTGTTTTCTTACTTTGCAAATAAGAACTTGTCCACGAAATATTACCACTCCTACTCAAAGAATCCCAACCTCTTCATGGAAACTTTCACCTCCCTGTTTACCCCATCAGGGGTTGAATTTTCAAAAACGCTGAAATACATGTTTTCAGTTTTTGATGATCAGTCTGCACGCAAAAGAATGCACCCCTTACTCAAACAGACCGAGTTTTTCTTACAAAGCTTCACTGTGCATTTAACCCCTTTCGGGGATGAATTTCCAAAAATGCAGAAACTTGTTTTCTTACTTTGTATAGAAAAAGCTGTACACGAAATAATACCACTCTTACTTAAAGAATTCCCAGTTCCTCATACAAACTTTCACCTCCTATTTAACCCGTTTAAAGGATGAGTTTTCAAAAATCCTGAAAGTAGTTTTCTTGTTTTTAAATCAAAAATCTATGCACAAAGTTTTATTACTCTAACTCAAAAATTACGTAAGTTCCATACAAACTTTCAACCCCGATTTGACACCCTTAAGGGATGAGTTATGAAAAATCCCTTCTTAGTGCTTACTTGCATCGTATACTTGATCTATTCTAGAAATTTGAAGTTCCTAGGTTCAGTAGTTTCGGCTCTACGTTGATGAGTGAGTCAGTCAGTCAGTCAGGACTTGTCCGTTTATATGTATAGATTAAAGATTAACAGATAAAATGTGATGAAATTGATAGGTAGTAAAAACAGCGGAATTAATAGTAAAACAGATCAAATAATTACATGTCAAAATTTTAAACAAACAGATAATAAAAATGTCAAAGTAGCTCATAAATGGATTGTCAAAATACAAGAATCAACACGATAAAAATAACACTGAAAATAACAAAGTCAAATAAGGCAATAATTAGGAATAAGGTCAACAGTAACTTAGGCATTGTCAGTATATAATGTAATTAATTAATGTCATAATTAACAAAACTGGAGTATAATAGTCTTGATTCTTCAACACTCCCTCCACTAATGTGTAGGTAATGCGCTTAGCGTCTTCGCGTCTACTTTTGTATAAGGAATAAAGTAAGTTTTCCTGCCAGTGTCTCTTTTTGTCTAAGAATATAAACCCTAAATGATTTAGTATTTTAATTAAGCACGCGAAAACTGCATCGTCACTATGGGTATGTAAGTACATCAAGAATAATATAGAACTAGCCATCTATAGATATTTGTGCAGGTTTGATATGTAGGTATAGAAAATTCGATTTATTATATATCATTTTAATCATAACACAAAATAGTAGGAGGCTGGGAAAATGGGGATTGCCTGCCGAGGTGCCGAGTAGGTATTTCTACATAGGTATAGGTATAGGTGTAGCCGGCTAGGGATCCGAGGCTGGCAATCCTTTTTCAAGCTGAGGTATGTATGTATCTTTCTAAATATGCAACGATATAAAAATAAAAATAAAATTGAACAATGAAATCAATTTACAATTTGGCCAAATGTCAAAAGATTTTTTATAATATTCAGTTGCACATACTACGATTTTTTTTAAAGTCTTTCAGACGCAGAAATCCGATCTGATCAGACCAGATAAATAATGCCATATCTGATAAAACATCTGTTAACAGATAATTAAGTACCAAATCTTTCGAATGAACAGGTCGCGTTTCATTGCGATAATGTCTTCTAAATACCTACCTTGCCAATTTCAAAAGTAGCTCAACTTAATATATTACCAACCTGTTGGCACAGCCGGTCACAGTGAAAAGAAAAAGATATTCAAGAGATAAACACAAGCCAAGTTAAATAAAATACGATTAGGTATTCAGTAAAGGCTTTGCTTACGCGTGACTTTGTTAGCGTATTCAATCATTTCATCGAATACCTAACGATTTATCGAATGTTTTATTTCATCGAAAACTTTTTCTTTGTATTCAATTTTCATAGTCTTTTTAGGGTTCAAGGGTAGAAACGGGACCCTATTACTGAGACTTCGCTGTCCATCCGTCCGTCCGCCCATCTGTCACCAGGCTGTATCTCAAGAACGGTGATAGCTAGACAGTTGAAATGTTCACAGATGATGTATTTCTATTGCCGCTATAACAACAAATACCAAAAATAAAAAAAATAAAATTTAAGAGCTCCCATACAATAAACTTGTTTTATGGTACGGAACCCTTCATGTGCGAGTCGGACTCGCACTCGCCCAATTTTTGTAATAATTTTAGGAGTTTTGGGACGAGCAATAGCTTATTTTTATAACAAACCCAAATGATAAATACATATATCAGACAACCTTAAACAATCCAAGCTAGTCCCAAAGTAAGCTCTAGTAGGATTTTGTTGTGAGTACTTACCACACGACGGTATTTATCTATACATATAAAGGGACAAGTCCTGACTGACTGACTGACTCACTCATCTACGTAGAGCCGAAACTACTGAACCTAGGAACTTCAAATTTCTAGAATAGATCAAGTATACGATGCAAGTAAGCACTAAGAAGGGATTTTTCATAACTCATCCCTTAAGGGTGTCAAATCGGGGTTGAAAGTTTGTATGGAACTTACGTAATTTTTGAGTTAGAGTAATAAAACTTTGTGCATAGATTTTTGATTTAAAAACAAGAAAACTACTTTCAGGATTTTTGAAGACTCATCCTTTAAACGGGTTAAATAGGAGGTGAAAGTTTGTATGAGGAACTGGGAATTCTTTGAGTAAGAGTGGTATTATTTCGTGTACAGCTTTTTCTATACAAAGTAAGAAAACAAGTTTCTGCATTTTTGGAAATTCATCCCCGAAAGGGGTTAAATGCACAGTGAAGCTTTGTAAGAAAAACTCGGTCTGTTTGAGTAAGGGGTGCATTCTTTTGCGTGCAGACTGATCATCAAAAACTGAAAACATGTATTTCAGCGTTTTTGAAAATTCAACCCCTGATGGGGTAAACAGGGAGGTGAAAGTTTCCATGAAGAGGTTGGGATTCTTTGAGTAGGAGTGGTAATATTTCGTGGACAAGTTCTTATTTGCAAAGTAAGAAAACAAGTTTCAGCATTTTTGGAAATTCATCTCCGAAAGGGGTTAAATGGATAGTGGAACTTTCTTGAGAAACGGGACTTTTTTGAGTAAGGGGTGCATTCTTTTGCGTGTAGACTCTTCATCAAAAACTGATATTGATTTCAGCGTTTTTGAAAGTTCAACCCCTAATGGGGTTAAGTGGGAGGTGAAAATTTGTATAGAACATGGGATTCTTTGAGTGGGAGTGGTAGGTAATATTTCGTGTATAGGTGTTTCTATGCAAAATAAGAAGACAAGTTTCAGCATTTTCGGAAAATGACCTCCGAAAGGGTTAAATGGACAGTGAAACTTTATTTGAAAATCGAGCCTTTTTGAGGAAGAGGTGCATTATCTTTTGTGTACACTGATCATTAAAAACTAAGAACATGTATTTCAGCGTTTCAGAAAATTCAACCCCCCTTGGGGTAAAGAGGGAGGTGAGTTTCAATGAAGACCTTGAGGTTTTTTGAGTAACATTACGTGTATAGATTCTTCTATACAAAGTAAGAAAACAAGTTTCAGCATTTTTGGAAACTCATCCCCGAATGGGGTTAAATGGAAATGGAACTTTGTATGAGAATCGGGCCTTTTTTGAGTAAGAGGTGCACTATTTTGCGGGTAGACTCTTCATCAAAAACTGAGAATATTGATTTCAGCGTTTTTGAAAATTCAACCCCTAATGGGATACGCTGAGAGGTGATAGTTTGTATAAAGGGCTTGGAATTTTTTGAGTAAGAGTGATAATATTTCGGGCATAGGTTAATTATTAAAACAACTTTTCACCATAAATGAAGTTAAAAAGTAAGAGATGCATTTTTTTATATTCATCCCCTAAGCATGTCAAATTGAAGGTGACAACATTTTATGTTATGAAAAAGAGGTATGCGGGTTTTTTGTAGAATATTCATTAAAAATTGAGAAAATAAACTTAAGTTTTTTTTGGAAATGCATCTACAAAATGGGTCTAATGGGAGGCAAAAGTTTGGATGAGAAAGGATGAGATATTTTCGTAAGTGGTCGTATTCCGTGTGTCAAAATACTACTTTCAGAAATGTTTTAAATGTACGAGTATTGTCTGAGTAAAGGGGGAAGATGAAAGTTCATGTGAGGAATATTTTCGTGTATAAACTCTGCATTCATTTTTGGAAAGTTATCTCCTGAAGAGGTTAAAAACTTTATATGCAAAACGTAGGATTGAGTGACAAAACTTTGTATTAAAACAATTTGCTTTGTTAAAAGGGTTCCGTACCTTAAAAGGAAAACATGCAACCCTCAAAGGATCACTTAGTTGTCTGTGTCTATCGAATAAAATGGAAACTAAAACCATATAACTACTCATGACTATAGTCCTTTGAAGTTGTTAAAAAACCAAACTTCTAAGTTATAAAGTAAAAAACGATCCGGCTGTTTACCTATGCCACAACAAACGTCAATACTCTCAAGGGAATCAAATTTTATTAGGCACTTAGGTATTTAACTACAACAATGAATTTGGAAAGTAATACCGTGTCTTACTCTATTACTACAAGTACTTATAGGGAGTAATCTGAAACTATACATTACTAATTAAATAAAAAAGTAGTCTGTATTTAAAGTACGTAAAACAGTTTTCCAACGGTAACGTTAAATTTGCTACGTATTTAGTACGTTTTATCATAGTTCGTACAGCACCCTCTGTGCGCGAGTCCGACTCGCACTTGACCGGCTATTTGTATTAACTGAGAATACTGATTTTAACGTTAGAGGAAATTCCTATCCTTAAGGAGATTAAACTTTTGACTATGATTCTGTTCGGTTCATCGGAAAATTAATTGTCCCATGTGTGGTATATACACACGACGTGATCTAGAAATATATAAATCTACTACCCTAAAATTTATGTACATATGCGCACTGATTTCTATTAGTTGTATTATTTTAAGAAACAATAAAACGGGTAGAAAGTTTCACAGATAACGTTTCCAGAACCTGTGCGAGCGAAGCCGCGGGCAAAAGCTAGTACCTTATATAAATAAACATAAAATTTAAATACACATGAACATCCATAACCCACGTACAGATATTCGTGTTCATCACAAAAATATTTGCCTTTGCCGGGATTTGAACCCATAAAACCACCGTCCCTGAATCCTAAAAAGTTAACAATTTCACAAGCATTATAAAAAGATTCAGATTGTTTGTTTAGACCTTTAATACACCATTACGTTAATTTGAAGGAGAAATATTATCTTTTTGTGAGGCTTATTGTGTCTTATATTTATATACCTACTAGAGTATGTAATTTTTTATAGTAGGTAATAATTTCTTATAAGTAACAAAATAGTTATTATCTATGCTTTACGGATCTTAACTTCTTGTAGATAATATTTCAATATGATTGTGTTGTGAGGACTCCCATCGTCGGTGTCGTAAGGAAAGCCACTTCCAAAGTTTCTTCAAGTTTTCCGAGACTTTTTCTCCCCACTTTGCGGTGGCCTCTCAGAGTAAAACTTTGAAGGATGTGCATAAGCATATATTTTACAATATATTTGGTGACACTATCGGTTGGTTGTCGCATGAGAGCCTTGCCTTGAATCAGTTCAACTGTGAATTTAGATTCATAATGATTATTCAATGTTCTTCTTATAAATCTAGTCTGCTGCTAGGTCAAGGAAAAAACAGGTCCTCTATTAGGTGAACTGACTTAATCTAAGCCGCAATGGTAGAACTCAGACCGTATCCGTTGCTGTGTGAAGTTTAGGAATAGCACCAATCTCATTTCTTCCCGTGAGGATGTAGAAGTCGTCCCCTCAGCCTCAGGGAGTTTTTTTTGAAGAACGATTAGCAGCGTCTCTCTGAGTACTCGGCGGTGAGGCTGACGGAGATGGTGACCACCAGCCCGCCTCCATCAGCCTGCCATGGCTGCAAGAATCATGTCTCACCGTAGTGCGGCAGGCAGGTGTAGCTGGTGGAGAGTGGTCGACATCGGCAGCGCGGCGGCGGGGCGCGGGGTGGCGGCGGCGGCGAGGCCGACGCAGATGGTGACCACCAGCCCGCCTCCATCAACGTGCCATGGCTGCAAGAATCATGTCTCACCGTAGTGCGGCAGGCAGGTGTAGCTGGTGGAGAGTGGTCGACATCGGCAGCGCGGCGGCGGGGCGTGGGGTGGCGGCGGCGGCAAGGCCGACGGAGATGGTGACCACCAGCCCGCCTCCATCAACCTGCCATGGCTGCAAGAATCATGTCTCACCGTAGTGCGGCAGGCAGGTGTAGCTGGTGGAGAGTGGTCGACATCGGCAGCGCGGCGGCGGGGCGTGGGGTGGCGGCGGCGGCAAGGCCGACGGAGATGGTGACCACCAGCCCGCCTCCATCAACCTGCCATGGCTGCAAGAATCATGTCTCACCGTAGTGCGGCAGGCAGGTGTAGCTGGTGGAGAGTGGTCGACATCGGCAGCGCGGCGGCGGGGCGTGGGGTGGCGGCGGCGGCAAGGCCGACGGAGATGGTGACCACCAGCCCGCCTCCATCAACCTGCCATGGCTGCAAGAATCATGTCTCACCGTAGTGCGGCAGGCAGGTGTAGCTGGTGGAGAGTGGTCGACATCGGCAGCGCGGCGGCGGGGCGTGGGGTGGCGGCGGCGGCAAGGCCGACGGAGATGGTGACCACCAGCCCGCCTCCATCAACCTGCCATGGCTGCAAGAATCATATCTCACCGTAGTGCGGCAGGCAGGTGTAGCTGGTGGAGAGTGGTCGACATCGGCAGCGCGGCGGCGGGGCGTGGGGTGGCGGCGGCGGCAAGGCCGACGGAGATGGTGACCACCAGCCCGCCTCCATCAAGCTGCCATGGCTGCAAGAATCATGTCTCACCGTAGTGCGGCAGGCAGGTGTAACTGGTGGAGAGTGGTCGACATCGGCAGCGCGGCGGCGGGGCGCGGGGTGGCGGCGGCGGCGAGGCCGACGGAGATGGTGACCACCAGCCCGCCTCCATCAGCCGACCATGGCTGCACCCGCACCCGCGCCCGCGCACTCGCTACCTGAGAACATCATGAAAGAGTTAAAAAGGGTCAATTGAAAGGAAATGGTTACATAATCATAAAATAAATGCACTTTATACGAAGCTTGTACCTACAAATTATTGTCAATATTATATTGACGCGGTTGGCTCGGTTTTTAGACACCTGCCTACTGAGCCGGCGGTCCTGGGGGGGTATTCGACCAATTTTAGAGATATAATGGAGAGATCTCCTTTTCATCGCCATCCGTCACTTTTGACGTGTGCCTACTTGACAAGTGGCGATATCCCTAGAACATCGCAACTTCGTCAATTCGGACGCGCAAAATTTTCGTTTCTTTTGTATGTGACGGCATAAATAACAGGCGCATTATTTAAATTGACCGCGTAGTACGTGAAATTAGTCCGTTACGTTTCTTTCAAAACAGAAATTTATATACATCAATAACATTTTTGACAATCATTATCGCCTTCGTATTTCCAAAATGGAGATGAGAAATGTCACTTTTAAGCTCATCGCATTTAAATGACAGTTCAATGGCGATATAACTGTTATCTAATGGAGATTTGACGTTCGGCGATATCTCCAACGGCATTCTCGAATTGGGCCCCTGGGTTCAAACCCCGGCCGGGGCAAACAAAAAAATGGATGTTATCTATAGGTAAGGTACTCCTATAGGTATTTCTATATTATGTATATCGTCGTCTAGTACCCATAGTACAAGCTTCGCTTAGTTTGGGACTAGGTCGATCTGTGTAAGATTGTCACTTAATATTTATTTATCTATTTATATTGTTCTTATCTAGGTGTAGTAAGGCGTCAGACAGGGACCTGTGGATATCAAAGGGATGTCCTTCTGCTGGGCCTTTGCCCAGCTGTGCTGTCGGACACTCCTAATAGGCTAGATAAAAAAAAGTGTTGATATACTCGTACATAGATACTCGTACAGTGCGAGAGCTGTCAGAATATTACGATTCGTGTTTTATACCTGTCTCATTGAGTCTTACGCGATCCAGATAAGATCCTCTCACTTTTCACCCGAACCCGAATCGCAAACTGAGAGCTCACGGGCTGTATAATCATAAAATACATAAAAAACTTAGAACGGCTTTATATTTTGTATAATTACAAGGCCTAACTAATTGAGGTACGTATAGCCCCATAATCTTAACTCAGAGAGTCTTAGTAAGTACTACAAAGTCCCCTTTACCCTTACGAGGTGTAGGGTATAAAGGTGTGAAGTGTTGGATAAATCTTTGAAACATATTACGGGCGAATCATTTTAATTCTTAATTCAGAGCCGATTGTCAAATAAAGCTTCTAAGTGCTAATTATTGCGAGAGTCGGGACCATTAATGAATCGTCTACAAAACCCGACTCACTCTGATCCAAACATGTTAGAATCAGATCTTCAATGTTTTTAATATAATCTTGTAATGTGACCTTAACATACATAAAAGTTTGCAAAAACGCGTCACAAAGAAAACTGCGAAGCCATTTCCTAAGGCTCTTACGCTCAATATTATTTTGTATTCAATCACCCAATATGACCGACACAGTCAAGGGATAGGAAACGGAAATAGATGTTCCATTTTACAACTGTTAAAATGGAATTGTATTGCGGTCAAGTCTATCATGAAAAGGTTCGGAAACGGTCAATAGCTAGGTTTTATTTAGATCAAGCCATTTTAAGACGAGAAATTTTGGACGTCGCTGTCGGCCTCGGTAACACTAGAAAACTGATTTTCAATACAATTTCAGAATGTATAATTGCTACTATAGATTAGCCTGAACATTTATTCTTAAATCATATATTTACGATATGTTACGAGTACGAGTATGTACTTTCAATCCAATGTTAGGGGTTCAAAACTGCCAAGTAGTAACTAAATGGCAGTGGTGTAAATGGCTATTAGTTTTCCTTCAATCACAGCCCGCCCATCAGTAATCAATTCATCTGCCAATAGCCGCAAGTTATACAAGTGGGGCATAGCACTAATCGTGGAACTAGCACGATGAACCATAATTCATTATCTCGTACAACCCTCCACCATTTACATGAAGTGCCAATAATACCTTATTGAGCAGCAATAGGGGAGGAAGCTGGGTTGTGCACTGTACGAGGCAATCAAGTTGGCGCCATCAGGCGTCATCGGGAATTAATAAATTGCTAACCGCTATACCTGCTTATTGCCAATATCTGGCAGTTCAACACGTACGCATCGCAAATGGCACTTACGTCTTTATTAACATGCCGCCAATACAAAAACTGTGGTATATGACTTAAGCGCCGTCAACGCCAAGGTGCATTTTGCATCAGAATATTACATGAGTTCTGTAATTACATCATAATTTAAACTGGAAAATTAGCGCTATACCCCGAATAGCCAGATAATCGAATCGACTTTGCATCGCTTATGCATAACGGGCTTGTTAACCGCGATTAAAAGTTGAGCGGATTAATTCAGGGTAAGTAAGTGCTTGAAATCGGAGCAAAGTTTATGTGCTTGTTTTATTGCGTTCTATATCGATTCAAATCATGCGTGTCGTGTCAGGTGGATAATCAAACTGCATACTCAAAACTTTAGTACTTAGGTAAGTTTGGCCTGGCCTTTTTTTGCAATGGTTGTATTTTACATTTCTTTCCTTTTTCGAGCCCCATCTCTGCAATTTTGAAATATTTCTATAATTTAACAATTAAAAAAAAATACTTTGACTAAAAGTTTTGACTCAAAGTTTCCGATGTAAACGTTCTGTTTTATTGATTTCAAAAGGTAATATTTCCACGGGATTACAATACAATACAACAATAAAATTCTGTATTACACACAACTTACATTTTTTTGTATTAATTCATGCAGGAATGTTTTAGTCTATAATATATTTCAAACCTTTAAGTACGTCTAAATAGACAAGTTGGTAGCTCTTTGTTTATTCAAAATAATATGAACAACTAGATCACAGGATGGGATTAATGGATCAGCTGTGGGATTAGGTTATGAAGCACCACACTTCAGGAAGTAAGATTTTCTGCCCGTAATACTTACGAAATGATAAAGGTAGGATTTTTCTTGTCACAATATACTACCACATTAGAAAAGAGTTCCTTTCTCGCTAAAGCCTCCGATCCGGATTTGCTTGGGCTGTACACCTCGAGATATGAAACGTACAATGGTAGAGGAAACCGCAGATAAGCTCGCTTCGGACGTATCGGACGTCTGTTCCAACACTGGTGCTTTGTGACGGTACCCCAATCAAATACGTATATCTGCTCATAAGGAATAATGGGTAAGGACCAAATTCTTTGCATCGTTGGACAACGGAAATCACAATGGAATGTGTCACACCGGAAAAAAAGTAGCATAAAAAGTAGTATAAAATTGTAAATGTACATGTACAAGGTTTGAAGATGAATAATAAATAAACATCGGGACAGGTGAAACTAAATAAAAGCTTGTAAGCACAATTGGTAACGTTGTCTTCGCTTCGACGAATTTCCGTTGTGACACGTAGCACAATGGTTGTGTCCCTTGTCGCACAATGGAGGCAAAATACTTCACGACCTAACCAGAAATAACAACATGGCAACACTATCGAAGTCAAGCTTGCAAGTTCGGTGTCAGTGTTCCATTAAAATAATTGAAGAATCTACTGGAATAGCGTTGTAAGTTCCGTGTAATGTCGTCGCACAACTGGAGGTTGCACAATGGAAGAATATTTGGGACATGCATAAAATAGCCGCAAAATTTAAAATGATGAAGGATATCGAATATTAAACTATACCTGCGTCTTAACAAAACCTAAGACTATACATACAAATAATCTGTATAAGTTAAGGCGGGTTAAAACAAAATCAATATATTCTCGAGAAAGCAGAGTACGGACATATTCATTTTGTATGGGAAATATAATAAAGATAAAAAAGTATATTTCTGAATATTTTTTTTATTAACTATTCTGAAAATCAATTCGTTTATTGATGATTGGGTTAATAGGAACTGTTATTTGGCGTGTTTTTCTACTCTACAAATTAACGATAAATGTTCTATTTTTAGTTTGAGATGAGGTGGACATTAATGTATGACAGTATTTGCAAAGAATTTGGTCCTTACCCTAATACCAGTAATAATATCGCGGGCTGGTTTTCGGCAACTCGACGTCTTATATCTTAGAGGATACAAAACACTGAAAAAATAAAAAAAAAAAATTGTTAGCAGTAGGTTAGCTGCTAGTTAATAAATGGGAAGACTGGCAGTCTGAGGGCTACTAGTAACCAAAAAAATTGTGTAAAATTATTATAGTTTTTGTTACTATACTTATTACTAAGCACAATTTGGTTATGTCTCAAGTATCTACTAGGTAGTTAAACTAATTGAGCAATTTTTTTTCAGTGTATGGAAGATACATAATATCAAAATATCTTCTTAATCTTCCATTTTATAATGATAGATCTATTAAATTATTGTATTAAGCGGTTTACACTCACGTGAAATTGTCAGGAACGGCCCGACATGTTTCTGTTTGACATAGATCTTTGTGATGTTTTTAATTATTTATGATATTCTTGAGACCAGTATTATTCAAATACTTACGTATATTTATTTATTATGTCTAAGCATTCAAGTATATCTGTATAAACCACTAATACAAAGATATATCTGTATATTTTTATTTATGTATGTTTATCACTTTTGTTTTTTTATGGTAAGTAGTAGTTATTATTATTATGCACCACCTACTAATTTCAAACATTAATTTTTCAACTACTCCGCTAACTATTTAGTGATAAGACCGCCTGTTGTTTACCTCGCGGCCTGTTATTTGAATGTATCTCATGTTGTGTTGTATATTCCTTGATGTTTGAGGTGTGAAATAAAGAGTATTTGTATTGTATTGTACGCCTATACATATCAATAGGTTTTATTAGTTGCGCCGCGCGGTGTTACCCGCTCATCCCGCGGGAACACAATGTTTTTCGGTAATAAAAAGTAGCTTATGTGTCAATCTAGGGTGTCAGCTACCTTCATACCAAAATTTATCAAAATTGGTCCAGCCGTTCAGGCGTAAAGAAATAACAAACATAAACACACTCACAAACTTTCGCCTTTATAATATTAGCATAATAATGTAAACAACTGGGCCACTGAATCCAAAATATCATAATTGTATGTATGATTAGGAAAAGCCGTCTGTGTAATTAGATTGCGAAATTTCATACTGAAGCCAGATAAGAAAGTGGGATAGAACATTTACCCTTTACTCATACAGAGAATTATGTCGATAAGAAATTTTACCTGCCACAAATCGTACGACCACGGAAAAGTCTCCTTTCTCCTTTTTTAGACGTATCGGGCGTGTGTTTCGACGGACCACTGCTTTGTGATGTTACCCCATCAAAGACATGTAATATGTGCCGGGATGCAAGGAAAAACACTCATAATATCTTAGAGGACACAATACGGAAGACAATATCAAAATATCTCCATGATCCCTTACTTCATTAAGATCTATTTGTGATGTATTTACCTACTTAATTATTTTACAGATTCACTTGCGACCAGAATATTTTGTTGAAATATTAATTTTTATTTTTATACATAGTTCCATTTACATTTGTGTTTAGCACTAATTTACTCAAAGGTTAACTGGAAGAGATCCCTTAAAGGGATAAGTTCGCCTTTGTACATGTTTTTTTTTGTTTTAAAATGTAGGTATTTTTTGTTTTTGTGTACAATAGAGTGTTTACATACATACATAGTTCCTATGGGGTTATAGAACGGGGATTTATAATGAATAAGTTGGAAAATCCACGCATACTAATTTACCCAGCGATACCCTAATAATCTTCTTTTTCAAAGTAATAATAATAATAATAATTCCTGTCCCTGCAGCCCTAACCACCGGTAGCCTGGGCCCTGCCCCGTTGCCGGCGGCACCCTCTAGGTTAGGTTTTTTTTATAATGTGTTTATATTTGTAATGTATTTTTTATATTTTACTTTTTATATAAATTTATTGTAAAAAATACCTATCCTAAGACACATGATTAAATGAGTGAATAATAGTAATAAGTATTAAAATGAATAAAGGGAATAATAATAATAATAATAGCCTTTTATTCCTAAACATACTCGTAGGGTTACAAGAAGTCCCTAAGTTCGGTGTGCCTTTTGGCATAGGCCTCCTCCAATTCCTTCCAATGGGTCCTGTCCCTTGCTACTCTCATCCATAATGGTCCCGCTGTCTGTTTCAAGTCATCTTCCCATCTCCTCACTTGACGGCCCCTGCTTCTTTCACCGACTCTTGGTTGCCAGAGGGTGACTTGCTTGCTCCATTTGTTAATGGGGTGGCGTAGCATATGTCCAGTCCATCTCCATTTTTGAACATCTATCCGGGTAAGAATGTCTGTGAGTTTTGTTCTTGTTCTTATGTCCGCGTTCCTGACTCTGTCTTTGATTTTTAACCCTAGCATGCTTCTTTCCATGGCACGTTGGCATTTTGCTAGCCTTTCCCTGTGATGAAGTGTTGTTGACCAAGTTTCACAGCCATAAGTTAGAACTGGTAGAATACAGGTCTCGAATGTTTTTTTTTTATGTGATCGTCTAGATCCTTACTTTTCACTATTTCCTTCAGTGACCAGTATTTTCTCCATCCTTGGGCTATTCGCCTGTTTATTTCTTTTGTCGTTTCATCTGAAGGGGATATTATCTGTCCTATCCTAAGTAACTATATTCTTTGACATATTCGGTCTTGTTGCCGTCTATCATAACGTCTGTGTCCCTTGAGTTTGTCATCAGTTTTGTTTTACTGGAATTGATTTCCAGACCAACTTCTCTACTTTTATTTGCTAGGCTCTGCATCATTTGTTCTATTAATACTGGATCCTCTTCAAGAAGCACCAGATCATCGGCTAGCCTTAGGTGGTTTAGGCGAGCTCCATTTATGTTCAGACCTAAGTGGTCCCAGTTTAGCTGTCTAAAGATGTGCTCGAGTACGGCGGCGTTAAATAGCGTAGGGGAGAGAGGATCGCCTTGGCGTACGCCCTTTTTGATAGGAAATGATTCTCCTGTTGATTCTAGTTTAATACTGGCCTTACTAGATTTGTATATACTCTTAATTATTTCTATATATTGCTGTGGACCCTTTGTTGTTCGAGGCTCCGCCATATGTATTGATGTCTGAGGCTGTCGAATGCCTTTGAATAATCTATAAATGCCAAGTAGATTTGTTTATTGTATTCGTTATACTTCTGTATCAATTTTTCAAAGTAACTAATTACAAAGTTATCTCGCTCAATGATAGCGGTGTAATAAGGACATGATAAAGGAACCTCCTGTCGATACACGCCGTGTTACTGATCTTTAGCCTGAATAGCGTGATTCTAAAAATGTTTTGTGGATCTATATGTAATGAATAAATACGTGGTCGATTGGAGTAAACGGGAAAATCGTGGCGACGTGTGGAGGGCATCCAATTACCCAGAACGGGGGGCGCAGAGCGTATTATTAGTTATTGTAGGGGCTGTCCGAGAAATATGACGCCACGGTTCACTGAAAAATGTAATATTATACGTTTATTTGCTATAGGTCTCTGAGAAAT
The DNA here is from genome assembly GCA_947623375.1 of Apotomis capreana. Classification (NCBI taxonomy): domain Eukaryota; kingdom Metazoa; phylum Arthropoda; class Insecta; order Lepidoptera; family Tortricidae; genus Apotomis; species Apotomis capreana. The sequence goes on from OX392514.1 coordinate 11,423,561, forward strand.
TTTTATTTGAATTGAAGGAAAAGTGCACTATAAAAGAAGGGTCACACTGACAGGATCATTTGACTACATACAATCTCTCCTGTTGGAAAGTGTCAAACCGATGAAGTATCATGTTTGTTTAAGTAATAAAAAAGGCAGTGCTTATTTAGTCTTGTTTTGCAGAGATACAAGTTATGTTGTCCGGGACAAGGTTTAGCGGAAGAGATGTCCATTCTCTATTCTTTCTAAAAGAGGAATGTAGTGGCCAATCACTTTGTACGAGTCGGTCAAGACGATGAAGATGAATCAAACAAGCTTAAACTCGATTAAATTGTGCAACGTATATTCCCAGCTTGGCTATATAAAAATAGGAATAACAGACAGAACTTCTTTTTCTACTACTTTATCTACAAAATTTTACAATTAAAACAAAACATTGTAATAAGTACAAGCCTTATAAGCTGCGGTATGACCCTGTAGCGGGAGCTACAAACAGCTTTTATATGGCAATAATGTACCTATACATCATACATATACCTACATCACATTATACATATTTTTAAATATCATATCCGGTATGTCAACAAACAATTTCAAAACGTTGTTGATTACAAGATACAAGACATTTATTGATAAAAGTTAATGTTTTACAAGTCAGGTTAACAGGTAAGTAGGTATATAATTCAACTAATAGGTACTAGTAATTAGGTACACATTTCTGAAGTATGTAATATATAAATATGTCACTTAAACTCATTATTATTAATATAACATAATTACATTTTAAGCAGAACAAATTCAATAGACAGTAGTTAATAGGATCGCATATGGCTTAGCGGTCATCATTTTCATTTATAAATTTATGTAGCTTATACAAATTAGCATATTAGTAGCTAAATTACTAGGTTAGTGCACGTTTCAACAAATTCGTCGACGCTGTAGCATGCTAAGTCAGTTAACATTGTTTTAAGATTTCGGTCAAACTTTTTCTCCGTTTTTGCTAATGTTATTTCCTCAGATAGCAAGTTATACAATTTTGGGCCTAAGATCCCAAGTGACTTTCGGATTGGAATAATAATAAAAAAAAAAAAATAATAATAATAAAAACTTTATTGACTTAAAAACCTAATATATCATCACAGTAGTGTTTTATAACAATACGTTAACCATTAGGTTTGTAGCAGTTACACCAAGAATGAGCCTCTGCCTCTCGAACTAGGTCAAAGCCTGTGACTCGAGAGTCAGTGATTCCTCCATAGGTAGAGCATATATCACAGCAGGACGGTGTTGTTGGTTGTTACATGCACACATTATAGTTTAAAGGAAAAATAACAAAAAGCGATACTAGAAAAATAGAATAACAACATAATACAAATTAACACTATGCCAAGAAAAATAAGAGAATTATTGAAAAGCTAGCTAGGGTATTAACAATAATATTATGCAACATATTGAGCAATCCTTAAAAATAAACGGCCAGAAATCAGTAGTTAGTGTGAGAGTAAGCGTAGTTATGAATATGTATAGGTGTGTGTAGGTTTGTGTGTATGTTTTGTTTTCATTTCAATAGAGATAAATTCCATTTATAAAGGTATGAGGGGTATATTATTATTTATTATTTTATACAATGAAGTAGTTCCTCTGTTTGCTGATAAGTTAGGGTTTGAAGCCAAGTTTTAAGTTTACGTTTACATTCGTAGTTATTGGACGTGTAAATGTTTGCAAGTTTATTCGTCTTGTTATATAACCGGGCACTCATAGCTATGTATTGGCGACTAGCGAAGACCGTTCTTTGTAATTCCACTGGACAAACATTCTTTTTACCACGCTTAGATACAGTTTTGGCAACTAGAGGGAGATTTTTATGCCTACGAAGAACTGCACGAAGCACGAAGAGTTGTCTTACAGATAAAACGTTACATTCGGCGTATAGTTGAGATGTTGGGAATCGGTAAGGTTTAGAGTTCGTGACTTTTAATACTGCTCTTTGTGCTCGTTCTAATTGAATCAGGGTAGTTTTACCGGCCGCACCCCAGATTGGGATGCAATAAGATATTATGGATTGGCAGAGAGAAGTGTAGACCATCATTAAGGTTTTGGAGTCGGCGGAATGACGGAGTAATTTCATTACATAAATTAGTTTCCTAACCCGGGTTGATAACGACTCTATTTGAGCATGCCAATCTAATTTATTGTCCAAAATAACACCTAAGTATTTTATATTAGAGGTTGTGGCAAGAGAAGTGCAAAGACATCTAGGTGAGGGACTTTGACAGGTGTGGCTCTTTATGGTATAATTTTCTGGCGGAAGAGCCGGAGCTGTTATTGCAAAAGGGACACATTTGGTTTTGTCAAGATTAAGGGTGAGTAGGTTGGACTGTAACCATTGCATAACTTTTTTAAAGCCCAGCTCTGCAAACATTTTTGTTTCAGTCCAATCACATCCATGAAACAACAAAACCGTGTCATCCGCATACGCTATGATCTTACAGTTATCTAGTGGTAACTGGCACAATTGGTTGACGTTTATTTGAAAGAGTGTGGGCCCTAGAATGCTGCCCTGGGGAACGCCGTAGCATACAGATTCTGCGTTGCTTACGTAGGAATTTATTCTAACAGATTGCGTACGACCAGACAGATAATCTTGAAACAAGCCCAGACACTTGCCTCGAACGCCTATGCTTTCTAGTTTGTGAAGTAATAAGGGTATCGAAACTGTGTCGAACGCCTTAGAAAGATCAAGGAATATGCCCAGACACCGTTGCTTGACGTCCAGTTTACGGGTTATGAAGTTAGTTAGTTCAGCCACTGCATCCTCAGTTGATTTCCCAGAACGAAAACCAAACTGGTTGTCTGCGATAATGTTTTGATGTTCTAAGAATTTTACTAGGGCAGTATTCATGACTCTCTCCATAATCTTAGACAGGGCGGTTAAAACTGAGATGGGTCTATAATTGCTATAAATAGCTCGATCTCCGCTCTTATATATCGGATGAACAACAGCTTTTTTAAATGCGTTAGGAAATTTACCTGTTTTAATAGAGGCGTTGCAAATATGAGTGATTGATGGAATAAGTGAGGTTGAACATTTCAATATTTTTGTTGATATGCCGTCCCATCCAGTGGCGCAGTCACTACGGAGAGTTTTGATGATTCTTTCAATATCCATCTCATCAACTTCAAGGATCACGAGAGAGTTGCAATGCGTCTGAGAGGTTGTGCAAGAGGGAGTCGGTGTAGACAGGTTAGGGTTGATATTTGAGGCCAAGGTTTTTCCGACATTGGCGAAGTATTTGTTTAAAGAATTTATTGAGTTTTGAGGCGTACTGGATGTATAGAGGAGGTCATTTATGGGTGAAGATATGTGCTGTCTATTAGTTAGTTTTTTGATAACGTTCCAGGTAGCTTTAGGGTTATTTTTAGATTTTTCAAATTCATTTCGTTCATAGTCTCTTTTTAGTTTCCGGAGTAGCTTATTGCAAAAATTGCGGTATCTTGAATAGGTAATTTTTAGCGTTAGATTGTCGGGAGAACTTTTAGCTTTTTTATGGAGCTTGTCTCTATGTTTGATACAGCGGAGTAAACCGGGGGTGATCCATGGCTTAATAGTCCTATCCTTTTTTGTTTTTTTTATTGTGTATGAGTGTTTTCTGATTATCGCGGTTAGTATAGCAATAAGCCTGTCTGTCGCGATATCGGCATCGGTAGCCGATAGCACGGATGTGAAGTCGGCGAGGTCAATATCGTTCCGAATTGCGACGAAATCAAGCCGGGTATACGTATCACTAGCTTTGGGACCTTGTATGTCCGTTTCGAGACAGAGCATGACTGGCAGGTGATCCGTTATGTGAGATTGAATAACTATAACAGTGGCTGGTTTATCCGAACGGAGAAATACGTGGTCCAGACAATTGTTTTCCCTAGTAGGATACGTATGCGCTGGCAGCAAACCGTGTGATGCCATAAAGGTGAGGTACTCGGGAGAACGAGTATCGGTGGTGTTTGGTTTTATGTCAATATTAAGGTCACCAATAACGGTTGCTTTATTATAGGAACTCAGGGTCACCAACACATTGTTTAGGCTGTTAAGAAAATTGTCGAGATTCCTGATGGATGGAGACCTATAGATAGCCACAATGGCCACGTCACCATTAACTATGCATACCAGGCAGTTTCCGTCCATAAATACTGGTTCAGTTATTTTGCAGTTTAGTGATTCTTTTGTATATATTACTATCCCGTCATTTTGGTTTGAGTTATTTTCGGTGTACGAGGAAGAGTAACCATGTATCCTCGGGATTATTGAGTAATTGCTAAGCCAACATTCTGTGAGTATGATTACGTCATACTCATTTTTTAGTAATTTGAGGAGTACATAAAATTGATTTATATTTTTATTTATGCTTCGAATGTTCATGTGTATAATATTAAGTGGTTTTCTAACTTGATTAACAAGGTGCTTACAATCATCAGGGTTGCATGTAAAAGCATTCGAGACGTTATAGGAGTCTATGTCTGTCCCAACTGCGTCTATGTCAATCATTTTTGAGATTATATCTAAAAACAGTTATGTGTGAATAGTCAGACAATATAATTGTGTGTGTGTGTAGAAGCAGCAGTTTATAGTAGGGAATATATGTGTGTGTATTCTTATTGTTATTCTGGCGTAAAATTAAATGAGGAGAAAAGTGTATATAAAAATAAAAAATAATGATGCGAAATCGAGTTTTCAAAAACAAATAATAGAAAGCAAAATGCATGCAGTCATGTGTAACTCTAAGAGAACTACTCAGATTCTAAGTCGATTAAACATTGCTCAGAGGTAATTAGGATATGATTTAAGTCCTTAGCTTTACGTAAATAAATATTCCCATCGCTTGTCCAGCAGAACTCGTATTGATGTGTCTTCCTAAAATGACGCGCCTTCATAAACAATCTTCGTTTGTGTGGTGGAAGGTGGTCGCTAATGTAGATAGGTACAGCATCGCCTTCCATCTCCTGGAATGAATGCTACTCAATCCTTCGTTCTTCTTCAGAAATAAATATTGAATCGTGTTTGTCGCTGTGGATATTTTCACAAAATCCAAAGTGTGATTGTTGGTTTACCCTTCTTTCCAATAGCAACTGAGGAACATATTTTTTCGCATAATGAGAGAAATACTGCGAATTGCAAGCATGACAAATGCATGACATTTTCAATATCAATATAATTCATTCCCCGCACTACGATCGGTTTAAAACACGCCAACAATATGTAACTGGTGATTATTTCCCTGAAAAGCAAACAGGTATTGTATATTTTGCCAGTTATTTCAGTGAAAATTTACATTTTTATGTACCTACATTGTGGAATTTGTGAATTCTGACTTTGTATGAAACTGATAAAGAGACATCGGAATATTAAGAGTAAAATTCCATTTTCCTATTAACTATAGTCAAAATAAACGATTGTCTCCAATTTCCAAAATAATACTTTTGACGACGCGGTTGGCGCAGTGGTTAAGCAACTGCCTACTGAGCCGACGGTCCTGGGTTCGAATACCGACAAGGGCAAATATTTGTGTGATGAACTCGAATATTTGTGCCTGGGTCATGGATGTTATTTGTATTTATGTATTTATTATTATTTATTATTGTTAACCAACTTACACTCACAGCAAATTGCCACACATGAAAGTTATAGGTCACATTACAAAATAATAAAGTAATAAAAATTAGTAAAAAATTAGAAATAACAAGAATAAACATTGTTGTAATTATATATTTTTTGTCACACTTATCTACTGTCGTACTGTGGTGGGCCTGCTAATTGTATTTATCTATATAAGTATGTTTATCGTCGTCTAGTGTCCATAACACAAGCCTACTAGAGCTTACTGTGGGACTAGATTGATTTGTGTGAGGTTGTCCGATATTTATATTTATTTTATTTATTTATTTATACTAACCAAAGAAATATACACTTACATACGAAGCTGGGCTTCTATTTTATATAGTCTAACACCTGCCCGTCTAGCACAACTATGGTTCGCGACTCTCTAGCACAACTATGGATAGCGTCACCTGTCACTCTCACAGTACTGCACAGAAAGAGATAGATTAAGTATCTCGCGCGAGAAGGAGTCACGCATCACAGTTGTGACAGAGGTGCAGCACATCAAGCATAACTGTGACACGCGACTCTATGTCGCGCCACAAATACTACCTGTCACTTTCCTTTCAATGCCGCGCGAGTAAGATGGGTCATGCAGAGTCGCTTCAAGGTATGATAGTCCTGCAGATTTGCTCTGATGCTGCAGGAAGAACAATTTTGCGTCTTGACATAAGAAGCACGGCATCTGAGTTCAGCAGCTACACTCATTTATCGTTTGTTGAATTAAAAATTACAAACAGTAATAAAATAGTCTCCTCCTTTTATGGAAGTCGGTTAAAAGTGACCAGCGCTCCACTTAACTTCATGACGCTATAGATACTACCTCTTCTGCTTTACGTTAACAGGAAGTATCAAATAGGTTTTGATTTCCTAGTCTTGAAATACCTATAGAAAGATGAATGGAAGGATGAATAGATGTATGTAAAAGAAGTAAAGGATGGGTAGGCAGATGAATAGATGAATTGATGTATGTATGTATATATGTAGGTTTATACATAGGTAGATAAATAGATGGATGGATGAATCGATAGATGGATCCATTCAGATGGATGGATGGATGGACGGACGTACGGACAGTACCATTAATTTTGAATGGATTACCTGGCGCAGGCGCACCGCTCCACCCCCTCGCTGACGCTATAGACACTGCCACGCCGCATTCGACGCTCCTGTGTTGTCACACGCTGCGCGACCACATCCTCCAACAACCCCTACTCGCACAAAACGCACATTGTACTACAACTTCACTAAAACAATCGACAATCCGCGTTATCTAACGAACTTTATCCACATCCTCAAAAACACTTTACGATCACTAATGTTTTTTACATCACGTAGAATTCAATTTAGTATATATCGCGTATTGCATCTTTTATAACTTTCTTCTCACAGCACTTCACGTTACACGAAAGCTCGTTTTGTAGTCATGGTATTTACCTGAAACAAAGAGTGATTTTTATGAGATGTTGCAAGATTCGTATATATTGCTTGGAGAAAGCGCTCGGCTGGGCTTATATTTGAAACTAGAGGCTGAAAGGCCACATATTTCCGACACATGTCTACTAAAGCGGTACTGGTGCACACCTCTAAAAATGCTTGGGGTAGCTGTACGGAGAAGTATGCAGTAATTAATTGTTTTTAATTCTGTGAGCACACATATACCTATATCACATATCCACGTACTTACCACTGACTTCCATCCATAGTATCATAAAATTCTAAAATAGTATTTAACATGACTTTTATAATGTCTATTTATCTATTAGTCGATAAACTAAGTACCTGCCTATCTGAAGACACTAGTGTATTTAATGCCTTGTTCATTAGGAAACTCTCTAAGTCTGTTGATCACTTTCCAACTACCTCGACCCAAATGAAGTTATCTAAACAAACCGCAGTCCCATTTAAATAAATGCGTAGACAAAGGCTTTGTGGGCTCGCCGCACTCACAGGTATTACAAGTTTATCACGTCGCTCATATATCGTGATTATAATTTAAATTCTGCGCTCATAATGCCGCTGTACGAGTTTCAGTCCCCACTCTCTGTTAGGTTGAATGTTTTTTTTTTGTATTATTATTTTATTAATAAGTTCTACTTTAGGGAGAAGGAAGAGAGATTTCCATACGTTACTTCTACGTACTAAAAACATAATCCTCATTGCTGAGGGTCGTGACCTCCACAAATTATTCTGTGGGCGATCGCTTTCTACTCCTTTTCGTGGACTTTGGATTTGGCGTTGTCGCGGTTCAGGGCTGTCCAGCGCGTAGGGCTTCTTCCTCTTGGTCGCCTTCCCTGTACTTTCCCTGTCACCAGGAGCACTTCCAGGGTGCTATGTTTTTCTTCCTGACTATGTGACGGAAGAATTCGAGGATCCTGCAGAAGCAGATATTCGACGGTCTAACGGTGGGAGCCTTCCACTTCGTGAAGAATTGACACATTTGTGCGGTGGGCGGTCCTAGGTACTCGTAACATTCTTCTCCAGCACCACATCTCAAATGCGTCAATGCGAGATCTGTCTACCTTTTTGTCAAAATGTTTTGACATAAAACAAGTCATAACATAAAGTGCGCCCTTTTGTATCCCAATATATATATTTCAAAGGCCTAGTGTACGACTGTCTAATTAGTATTACTTACTTCGGCCGAAATGAAATTATCTAACCAAACATTACGTAGTCACATTGCCACAAATGCAGGCACGGACAAAGGACATGACGAGAACCCGCACTCTCAAGTATTACAAGTTTATCATGTCGCTCATACATCGTGATTAAAATTTAAATTCAGTGCTCATACTCGTAGTAGCGCTGCTCGTACATGTTCTGCCCGCTTTCTCTTAGGTTGAGAATGCGTTCACATAAAGCGATTGAGTAATTGTTCCGGCTACGGAATAAACCAATTTTTACTCAAGGGAAACTATAGTTCCATTAGGGACGGAATGGGCATAGTTTAACGAAAAGTAGGCTAATTGAACCAGAACAAGAAAGGCTATTGATGCCACAGAGATCACTTCTGTTATTTCAACATTATGAATATCCTATCAAAATAGAATATGCCAATGAGAATGAAAAATAAAAATGTCAATAGATAAAAACCCAAAAGCGTATATCGCGAAATTAGACATAAACTAGCGAGATCTCGGCGAGATGTCTGTGTCAAATGTCGGATAGAACCTTTCTTAGCTTGGGCACTAGGTACTCTGACATACACAAACACACACAATTAAGTAGTTTGAATTGAACCCCTTTCACCAAACTCCGCTGGGGATTACCCCGAATTCCATGCTTCGAACTTTGTATCGTGTCCTTGCACTCATTCAAAATTAAGCTAATGAACTGGAAAACAAGAGGACGGTAAAATACGAACTATTAATTAACCCGGCTAATCCTTGCGCTTTGCACATTGATTTTATTAGTTAGGTTTACGTTAGGCAATGCAATCAGTTATTTTAGCATGACTACACACTTACGAGAACAAAAATATCTGAACACGACCCCATTGTCAGGAGCATAAAGTCCAAAATTTTCTCCGGAAGCTGGTCTTTCACACACATCGCTTAACCGATTGCATTCCCTTGTTTGCGCTCCCCCCGTTTATTTATTTATTTAATCTGTATTGTAGTTACAAATGAAAAACTTAACGTACAAAAGGTAGACGTATCGTACATTTTCATTAACATTGGGCAACCCAAGCAGATGTATACTGGGCCCGTTGTGTTAGTAATACTCGTACAGGTATTGAGACTTTGCAACTGTACTTGCTCAAGTTAGAAATCATAATCATTGTTTAACAAAAAAAAGAGTAAAAACGCCACAAAGCCTTTGTCTGTCATATTCATTAAATGGGAGACTGTTTCGGCTGGATAACTTCATTTGGGCCGCGATAATTAGACAGTGATCAATGCCCCGTTGTGTCAGTCGTAGACAGCTGCAGCGTTGTTTGATTAGTAAGGTAAATGTCCCAATGTTCGACATCCTGTTGTTATCTTGTCTGTATTGTTGTCCCTTTTTGCCCTCCCATTTACTATGAATAAAGTTTAACCCTTCGTATGCGATGTCAAAAAATTGCTAGTCAAATTGAAATTAACTGGTATTTTAACGTAAAGTTGAACTTTCCCGCACGGATCCGTGTTTAAGCAAACGAGGGGTTAAAGCTATCATGTACAATAACAAGCACGACATTTACCTTAATTAGCTAGTGGTCGACCGCCGTTTACGCCGCTTTGTGTCGTGACTAACGATTTTATGAAAAATATTACACTTATAGGCCTTTTATTCGGGTCGCGGCAATTAGACAGTGATCGTTGATTACGCCCTTTTGTGTCAGTCACACACACAGCTGCAATGTTTGATTAGTGACAGGTAAGGTCAATGTCCCAATGTTTGACATCCCTTTTGCTATGAATAAAGATTAAAGCTACCATCTATTAAGACAATAACAAGCACAACATTTACCTTAATTAGCTAGTGGTCGATGATTACGCCCCTATGTGTCGTGACTATTGATTTTATGGCAAATACATATTACACTTTCAATATAGGCATCTGTTAGTACCGTATTCATTTAAATGCTTTGGTTAGATAACTTCATTCGGGTCGCGGTAATTAGACAGTGATCATTGATTGCCCCTTTGTTTCAGTCACGCAGCTGCAATGTTGTTTGATTAGTGATAGGTAAGGTCAATGTCCCAATGTTTGACATCCTGTTGTCATGCTATCTGTATTGATGCCCTCCCCATCTCTTACTATGAATAAAGTTTAAAGCTACCATCTATTAAGACAATAACAAGCACAACATTTACCTTAATTAGCTAGTGTTCGATGATTACACCCGTTTGAGTAATGACTAACCATTTTATGACAAACTAGCGCCCGCCCCGGCTTCGCATGGGTGCAATGCTGACAATTTGTGCATGTATTATTCATATAAACCTTCCTCTTGAATCACTCTATCTATTAAAAAAAAAACGCATCACAATCCGTTGCGTAGTTTAAAAGATCTAATCATATATAGGGACAGACAGACAGACAGCAGGAAGCGACTTTGTTTTATACTATGTAGTGATATTACAGTCTCAATATAGGCCTTTGTTAGTACCGTATTCATTTAAATGCTTTGGTTAGATACCTTCATTCGGGTCGCAATAATTAGACAGTAATCACTGATTACCCCTTTGTGTTAGTCACACGGCTGAAATGTTTGATTAGTGTTAATTATTCGTCAAAATTGATGCGATGCCCGGCTGTTCCGCTAATTTAATGCGGTGTCGCGTATGCTCAGCTAAACTGAAAATGGATACAATTTAAGGTAATAAATAATGTAGATAGGCATTTCAAAATTTGGTCCTGGTTGGTTAAAAAAGAGAAGTGTTGTTTTTACGTAATTTTAGCTTAAATAAGTTGAAGAGTGTCACTTCATGTTTTAGGACAACTAATCTTACATGATACCTGTTAAACAAACAAAATACCCTTGGAGGCGAACAAAACCTAATTCGATTGCCGTTGATATATAGCTATTTAGGCGATATATCGGCAATGTGTCCATGATATATATATACCTGCTATTTTTCAGCCACTTCTTTTCCACAGCTCCAATACCAAAAAACTACAGTATATAATATTTTATAACACCTATTACAAAATTATAAGCATTATTAAAATGTTATTAATGTTATTTATTGTTTTTTTATTCGCATCGTGTGCATACACGTTTTGTTGTACACCAATTCCACACACCTGCTTGGCCTTGATGGCATTAAGTCCACCATTTTTACTTTTTTGTAACATGCAATAGGTACAGTTTAAATAAAAAATAAATAGTATTGACCTAAGACGAATTAACAACGATATTGGCGGCAGATGCTCGCTGCATACGCTCGTATCAAAAGACGTGATCCGCGAATACTTCCGGCCCACTAACCCTCCACGATCACTCTCAATTCGCGTCGACACCAAGCGATGAATGCAAATTACACTACTACCACTACTAAAGGAGATCTCAGGAACTCCAAGAAACTTATTTCGTCGAATGTTTAATTTCACCGATTTTTTAACTGACTTCAAAAAAGGAGGGGGTTCTCAGTTCAGTCAGTCTCATAACTCCGTCATTTATGAGTCGATTTAGAAAATTCTTTTTAGGTTCATGAATAGACATCTCAAGCTTGGTCCCATAAAATTTTGATGAAGATCGGATGACGAGATCCATGAGGAATCGAAGGAATTCCTGAAATTTTATAGGCACTCATAATACTTCTCATATATTTTCTAAAACTATTTAAGTATTTGCATATAGTAGTCATCATCTTCCAATGCTGAACTGATGATGGAAGGTACAACTTCTTAACGGTTAGGAGTTAGGAGATAATTCAAACAAGATGCATGCCTTCAAGTCCTCCCTGTTCACCCCGCCATAAGTATTTTATATGAATCAACAAAAAGCGAAAAAAAAAATTTTTAACAAAAAAAAGAACCGACTTCAGTGAAACTAAAAAGCCGAAAATAACCCGTTCAAGTACAGATTACATTTGACTCACCCTTTGAAGTCGGTGCCAAACCTCACGTAAACTTTAATATTTAATATAATGTGAGTGAGTGTGAGTGGTTTGGGATCGATTTCAAAGGGTGAGTCAAATGTAATCTGTACTTGAACGGGTTATTTTTGGCTTTTTAGTTTCACTGAAGTCGGTTCTTTTTTTTGTAAATTTTTTTTTTATTCCTCAGTAGTCATACATTTTTCATAATTCTTGCAAATATCATACCATTGATTAGGTTAGGTTATGTTAGGTTTGTTTTATAACAATCTCAAATAGTTTTTTCTTTGCAACCGTGCAAAGAAAAATACTTTGTACGAAATGATATTTCGTCAAAATGAAACATTCTACGACATAGGATAAAGTTATAGACATAGTCAATATAGATTAGAGACTCCTAGAATTATTTTTAGTCGCTGTCTCACTGTAGAGTAAAATCTTAGCATGATCAAGACTTATCAGCTCACACCACCACGGTACCTTTCCTTGAGCCGCACGCCCGTCGATCGATTGCGTCGCCTTCCTGCACGACCAATTGCGTCGTATTTTAGAGAAACAATCAATAAAGTACAGTTTTCAGGACATTTTTTGCAAAGACCAAAGGAGAGAATCTTCTGTTCTGTTCTGGACTACCTTCATAAATGTAATAGTGTTTAGTAAAAGATTCATTGCATAAACAAAATCGCGGCTAGATGTGAGTCCAGCAGGTGTAGACGAAATCAATGTCGATTAAAGGAATGAAATATACAACTACGATTTCTTCATATCGTATTGATTTGAAGAAATCGTATCGTATATCGCATACATTCCATTTCCAACCATGTCGTTAAAGCTCCGCAGCACTAATGGTTCTCGTCCTCATAATCACGCTCACAGCTGTAAAAGACGCCTTTTACAGGTATTTGAAATTAATTTCCAACTCGCAGTTTGGTACGGGAATGTATTTATTGTTAAAACGTGATTAACAACCCAAGTAGCACAGATTTGATTGCGTCAAAACATTTTTAAACATAAAAATTTTGACAAATTGTATTGTAATCGCGTGTTATTCTGACTTTAGTTTCTTCTCAATTAGCAACAATGACTACGACTTTATAGAAATGAACACTCTTCTTTTTTGTCGGATAATAAATAGTGCTGTGACAGCTGCAGGAATACTAAATTTTAGTAGGTAGTTTCTGCTGATTGCACAATGTATCACAAATGCAAACTCTGCAATTTTACCCGTTATATGGATAGATAGACGAAGTCGATATTTAAAAGGAATGAAAAATCCAACTACGTCTTTTATCACACGTATTCAATTAATTCCATTTCAAAACGTGTCGATAAAGCTCCTCACTAAAACTCAGTTCTCATAATCACGCTCTGCAGCTATAAAAGACGCCCGTACAGAAATTTGAAATACATTTCCGACTCGCAATTGGTACGGGAATTTATTTGTTCTCGTAATTCACACGCCGTGCGAGATTTAATAAGGATTACGCGACGTTACGTGCGGACACGTAGATCCGTATAGGATAAGATCCAACAGAAAATGTCTGCAAATTATTTAATAACATTTGGCTTAAATTAAGAATTTGTTTACATGTACTTAGGTACTTGTACATGTACTTACCCATGCGATGGACCGACCAGATCAAATCGGCTGTGGGCGGACCTTTGCATGAGTGCACCAAAATGTCTGTGAATCGCGAGAAATGGCGTAATATCAAACAGCGAACAATATCTGCCTCTAATTGTACTAGCAGTTGATCACGACCGCTCTGTATAGAGTGAAACGACTAAGAAGGAGAAGACCTAACTTAAGTATGATTATGTGTGTCACAACTCTCTAAAGGCGGTCTTTAAAGTACCACTTTTTTATCACTAGAGATATTTTCCTCGCTACGTGTCTAAATTCACCTCATACTACAGAATTTTGATCACAACCTATTACAGAAGTGCTGATAGCTACTGTAGTTGACGTGACGAGGTGGCAAATGCAATGACACTGTAGTTAGTAGTAGTCCTACTAATATTATGAAATTTTAAATGCGAATGTTTATGAAATTATTTGAAATTTCTTGGGGCATTTCTTGCTATCTCATGTCTCTTAACATTACCTATATATCAATACATTTCGTCAATAAGACTGATAGGTGCAAAGATTTACGGTGGGATTTCAACCTATTACAGAAGAACTGATGACTACCGGGGAGTTGACGTGACAGGATGTAACGCTAATCGGGACATGCTGGCAAATGGGGCAATGACATGAACTCCTATTAATACAATACAATATAAAATAAGAGAACTCTTTATAAATAAAAGAACTCTTTATTCCACACCTCGCAAAACACACAGGAGAAATAGAACTCAAGAAATTACAATAAGAGCTAAACGACAGGTAGACTAACCCATTGCGATAATCCTAGTATCTATACTATTATAAAATTTAAATTTTTTATTTAAAACAATTACACACAAGAGGGGATTATTTTAGGAAAACTCTTTACTGTGATGTATCGTACAGCTCAATCTATTGATAAAAATGCTGGAAGGATTTAACCGGCCAGCCCTGTACCATTTTGGTATATGTGTACCCAGTTGTGTGCGTTCTCTACTAAAACGACTTCATTTCTTCCTACCACTCTCCACAGCACTCCTCTTGGTTTGCAAGATAGCCTGAATATGCTGGGCTGAATATGATATCCGCTGCAATCTCAATCAAAACGAATACATCGAATCACTGAATACCACTGCATCAAAAAAACTGGGGATCCTGAACAGGGTGCGATGGTTCTTCACGCCGGACCAGCTTTGCCTTCTTTACAAGACTCAAGTTCGGTCGTGCGTTGAGTACTGCTCGCATCTTTGGGATGGTTCCGCCCAATATCTACTCGATGGTCTTGACAGATTGTAGTGACGGGCGGACCGCATCATATGTGACGAAAAAAGTACCAGGGTCCTGGAACCCCTTCAATTACGTAGGGACATTGGGTCGCTGAGCGTTTTCTATCGCCTATATCATAGTGAGTGCTTTGATCCTCACTAGGGGGCGCTGTAGCACCCAGGTAGGAGTTAAATTTTTAACCGACTTCAAAAAAGGAGGGGGTTCTCAATTCGGTTGTTTATTATTATTATTATTTTTAATGTTTTTCAGATATTTTCTAAAACTATCTAAGTATTTGCATATGGTAGTCATCATCTTCCAATGCTGAGCTGATGATGGAAGGTACAACTCCTTAACGGTTATGAGTTAATAATACAAACGAGATTCATGCCTTCAAGACCTCCCCGATCATCCCACCATAATTATTTTATATGAATCACTAAAAAGCAAAAAAAAATCCACTCAATTATTATATTTATATATTAAAGTTTACGTGAGGTTTGGCACCGACTTTAAAGGGTGAGTCAAATGTAACCTGTACTTGAACGGGTTAGTTTTGGCTTTTTAGTTTTATTGAAGTCGGTTATTTTTTTGTTATTTTTTTTTCTCGTTTTGTTAGCGATAAGACCTGTCATCATATATAATTGCAGTGCCTGCGCCCACCTTATACCCAACACACACAAAACCTTTAGGCTGCCTGTCCACAGAAGCGAAGCGGAGCGGAGAGTGTAATATGGACCAATCACATTCCTCAGATTTACATGCACTTCTTTTGGGTTTTACAAAGACGCAACCTGATTGATTAATTTTCCCCGCTTCGCTTATGCGGATAGGCACAGCCTTAGTTCAAACTACGCGCTTTAATACTAAAACATTAATGATGCTATGAAGTTATAATTGAGGAAAGTTTCATAGTTGAACAATTACCAATTGCGCGGACAGCTACTTTTATAAAAAATGTAACACGGTAGTACGCTGGCAACGTTGAAGAGTTAAATTATCAGAATCGTGAAAAATAATTTCAGTGCCATATAATATAATCATACAGGGTGACTTTGTGGATTGAAGGATTTTGTCGTTGTCCCCATTGTGAAAGTTGCTCAGCGTCACCTTCTTCATCACACCCTGGCACTACTATTCACGACTAAAAAGTCACCCTGTATAAAATCGTTATACTAATCTACCTACCACCTCAAATATATTATATGTAATTTTGTTTTTTTTTAATGGTTATGTAGTTAATTTATTTTTTCAGGCTACTTCATGAGCGCGGGAGCTGTAGGTAAGACGAAGTTACGTACGTAGGTTCCGAAACGTCAATACTTAACTCAAATGAGCAGAATTTTGACTTTACTTAAGGTTATTCTGTGCTTAAGGTAACGCTTTCCTTTCCGCACTTGATTTCAGTATTTCTAAAATTAGATCAGCATTAATATGCGCATAATATTCCCTCACCGAATATTGTGTACCTTTCGCGTGAAAATGATAACGGTCGTACACGTCAGTTTATGTGAAGTGTTGCTAATTTTAGTAACACTTACAACTGTAACACATGTTTCTGGGGATTATCTGACTTTTTATATACATTTTATTTATAGTAACAAATTATCCCACCGAAAGTGTAAGCAACTTTAACTCAATAAACAACTATGGAGATTATTTATAACTCTAAATATGAGTTTCGGAGAAATAACACAATGATTAAATATGTACATAGAGATGACGCCTACTGAGCTGGCGGTCCTGGGTTCGAATCCCGGCCAGGGCAAATATTTGTATGATAAACTCGCATGTTCCTGGGTCATGGATGTTATCTACATATGCATTTATATATTATGTATATCGTCGTCTAGTAACCAAAGTACAAGCTTTGCTTAGTTTGGGACTAGGCCGATTTGTGTAAGATTGTCCCTTTATATTTATTTATTTATATAGTGCCAAGGGCACTTTATGGTTTTTTACATGGTCTCCGATAGTTTACGATTTGTCGTTGTAAAATTATACACAGTAGTCACATATACATTCGTTGCGATTGCAACCATAACAAAATTATGAAGGTAAACATCGTAAAATTGTTCATCAAAGACATTGCGGGCAAGGGTCATAATAAGTGCCGTAACGCTGTGTATAATAAACGGCCGCCCATGTTTCTAATCCAATAATAGTTCAGTTTCAAAGTCACCACAAACGATATCTCGTAGCAGTGAGTAAATCAAGTGCTTCAATAGGTGCTTCGCTAACCTAAGTTGTCGTCTCCCGTAATAAATAGCCTCATTTATCAGCCTAGCCGGACTGTGTTTAATAATAATAGCAATGCATTAGCACAATATTGCTACCGACACACCTGTTACTGACTCAGGGGTGAATAAATTGCTTCACTAGTTATCGGATGACAAAAGACTTAGAAGAGGATTCATGGCTGTAATAAGGATTTGATGAAAATAAGGTACCTATGGCACTGCGGCTAGTGCGACTTTCTACGTCACTGATTAGGTAGTTGCCGCTTTATGGTAACAAAATAACTGTAAGGAGAAAATTGTTTGCCACCTGTCATACAAAAAATAATTAATTATGCATGTATGCATTACGATTGTCATGTTCTTGGACTAAGTTTTATTTTTCGTAATAATAGATTCACGAACTTGTGTGATTCATACAGTTAACACGAGAATCGGGGAGTATTATGATACACCACTGGCAACACAAAAACAGATTGATAGAACGAACCAACTAATCATAGCGTGATTACGAAAGTAAATATAACAATCACCACACCACCAATCAGTCTCATCATCGACACAAGACTTATTAAGAATATATTCTTACGTTTATTATAGTGTCAAAGATCCGCAAATTATTACCACGTTCAATAAGCTACAAATGTTAATAATGTTCACAAAAAATGTATATTTTAGGAAATAAATTTCGTGTTGCAAGAATGTTCTCGGAACATTCTCGAGAACGTTTCCACGTTTTGAGAATGTTCTGCAACTTGCACATTGTTAATCACCACCAATCAGTCTGATCATCAACACGTGCAGGGAAATCTTGATATTTGGGACTCCCAAGTAACACATTGGCTGCATAAGCGCTTTTACAACCCTTATATCACTTAAATTAGAGTTATAATGGCTGCACAAGCTGTATTAGATACAGCCTGTTTATTTTACAGGCCTATGTTTTCCTCAATAGTTCATGTTCTCGAAATAACCTCCTTTGAAAAGTCTGAAATGATGGGGATTACTAACGGAAGGTAATTACGAGTAAATCAATCACATGAATACGCGATGAAATTCCGTTTTGTTGTGATAATTATTCATGGCTTTGTTACTCTGGATAACTTCCAGTTCTAGTTTGTACGTATAGGAGTTATTGGCAACTCTCAGTTTTGTGGTAAATTAGTATGCTTTTAGAACTGTGAACGCTGAGGAATTGCTACTAGTAAAGCTCAAGTTAGTACTTATTTTCATAAAATATATTCTTATGATAAGTACCTATATTGATGAATGTTTTTTTTTCATAGTGATTTGGTCTATTTTTTACCTAATTTCATATTAAATCGACCCCTAAAAGAGGGAAGAGAAGCAAAGCTTGCATGCTTTTAGGGCGTAATCAGCCGTAAATAATTGAAAGAGTACGATTAAAATTTTTCTTATAAATTAATATCGGACTTCCTCACACAAATCGATCTAGTCCCAAATTAAGCTCAAGAAGGCTTGTGTAATGGGTACTAGACGACGATATACGTACTTATATAGATAAATATATACTTCATCATCATCATCAGCCCGGAGTCGTCCACTGCTGGACATAGGCCTTCCCCAGTTCGCGCCACCATACCCGGTCCTCAGCTTTCCGCATCCAACCGCTTCCCGCCACTCTTTTTAGGTCGTCGGTCCACCTGGCGGGAGGCCGTCCTACAGGGCGTGTCGTTCGTGGTCTCCACTCTAGAACTCGTCTGCCCCATCGACCATCGGCTCTACGACAAATATGCCCCGCCCACTGCCACTTCAACTTGCATATCTTAAGGACTATGTCGGTCACTTTGGTTCTCCGTCGGATCTCCTGGTTCCGGATTTTGTCCTTCAGAGAAACTCCGAGCATAGCCCTCTCCATAGCTCGTTGAGCAACTTGGAATTTGTGGACGAGGCCTTTTGTTAGTGTCCACGTACGTCTCGGCCCCATAAATAAGGACCGGAAGGACGCACTGGTCGAAGACTTTGGACTTAAGGCACTGGGGCAGTGATGATGACTGAAAAATATGGCGCAACTTCCCATATGCTGACCAGCCCAACCTGATTCTTCTGTCAGCTTCCTTGTCGAAGTTGTTTCTACCTAGCTGGACCATCTGGCCTAGGTACGTGTACTCTTTAACAACTTCGATGCTAACATTATCGACGGTGATCGGTATTGGGTCTACGAATTAATTGAACATAACTTTAGTTTTATCCACATTCATTCCCAGACCCACCCGTCTGGAAGAAACATTTAGGCTCCGCAACATCTCCGACAAGTCCTCCAGCAATTCAGCCAAAATGACTATGTCGTCGGCGAATCGAAGGTGTGAAATATATTCACCGTTTATATTGATGCCCCGTCCATTCCAGTCCAGTGTTTTAAATACGTCCTCCAGAGCGTTCGTGAACAGTTTCGGAGAGATAACGTCTCCCTGTCTCACTCCGCGTTGCAATGGGATTGGACGCGTCTGGACATCCTGGATTTGGACGGTCATCGTAGCGGCTCTATATAAGCATTTCAGCACCTCGATGTATCGCCAATCGACTTGGCATCGCTGAAGCGACTCAAGAACGGCCCAAGTTTCGATGGAGTCGAAGGCTTTTTCGTAGTCCACAAACGCAAGGCAAAGAGGGCGATTGTACTCCTCGGTCTTCTGTACAATCTGCCGTAAGGTGTGAATGTGGTCCACGGTACTGTAGCCTTTTCGAAACCCGGCCTGTTCCGGAGGTTGGAAGTCGTCGAGCCTTCGGGCGAGACGATTTGAGATGACTCT
Source organism: Apotomis capreana (assembly GCA_947623375.1). Classification (NCBI taxonomy): domain Eukaryota; kingdom Metazoa; phylum Arthropoda; class Insecta; order Lepidoptera; family Tortricidae; genus Apotomis; species Apotomis capreana. Next base: position 11,443,609 of record OX392514.1, read on the forward strand.
CGAGAACAGCTTATAGACGTGGCTTAGAAGTGATATCGGTCGATAGTTCTTCAAGAGCGTTTTATCGCCTTTCTTGAAGAACAGGATAACCACACTTCTAGACCACGCCTCGGGTGTTGTACCTTTCTGGAGTACGGTATTAAACAGCTTTCGAAGCTGGTCTAGGACTAGGCGTCCTCCAGCTTTTAGCAGCTCTGATGTAATACCGTCGTCTCCAGGGGCTTTATTGTTCTTGAGCTGCACGAGAGCCCTCTCAATTTCGGCATTTTCGAAGTCCGGTAGCTCGTCCGTAAAGTGGCGGGTTAATTTGGCACGTTTATCTAATCGTTTAATATATACTTAAATACATAGAACAACCATGACCCAAGCACAAATATTCGAGTTCATCACACAAATATTTGCCCCGGCTGGGATTCGAACCCAGGACCGCCAGCTCAGTAGGCAGGTGTCTACAAACCGAGCCAACCGCGTCGTCAAGTGTGTACACTATGTAAGTATGCTTCCTATTTCCTATTGTCAAACTCATCGAATTCACCCGTCGTAATCATCTGTATTTGGTACATCACAAGAACCCTTTGATATGCTTATATCCACAAAATATAACATAATTGAACTTTTCACACACAGTAGCTGACATAATATACCTAATTTGGTTTCGTTTGTCATTTAATACAACAATGCCGAAGCCCGCCGAGGCGTTAATGCTAAATTAATTCATCACACTCGCTAAAGGCACTCGCCTGAAAGTTCTCGCGTTGAATGTATTCGATTAATAGTTTACAGCGCGTTATAGAATGTAAGTGTCTTTGTGAGTGGCGTCGTGATTGGAAGTTTATGCAAGTTGAACAGGTAATTTGATTTCCATTTTGTAGGAGACAAGGAAGTTGGTGGTTTCTATTTGTTTTATCGTAGAATACTAACAAGGGAAAATCTATGACTATGAGCGTGTTATTCATCGGAATCTTGAAAAAGGATTATATGACATTTAACTGCTGTAGTTCTCTAATTCTACAGTCTAATAAAAAAAATAACAATAATAAAAATACGAGTCAAGAGTCGTCAGCCGAACGAGAACAAGAGGACTATTACAAAGACAGGCCAAGGTTCTCCAAATTGGTCGGGCATGCGTCGCTTTCCGCGTTCTTGACCAGGTTCAACCCTCGCCGTATCTTCCGGTACGCGATCGCCACCCACGAACCTTTTTGCCTTGACGCACACCGATTCTACAAGCAATATAGTACACATTAAGCATAGCCACTGACACTAAAGCCCGACAACTCTCTGAGCTACGTCGACGATCTTGATTCGCCTGTGAAACTGCTCATTTCTGTTTCAATCGCGACAGTAAACTCCGGGCATACCTCGCTCTAATTGGTAACTTTTATGTATTTTTATGACGACCATTGTGAACAACCATGTCTCAGGTCTGGTTGTCAACATATCTCTATACAGTAGTGCCCGAAATAAATGTCTAAATTCTCCTGCTTGTAACCGTGGATAAATGGTGCGAGCACACGTCCCTACCTATAACATAATTTAGTATTCACGATGCGTTAAACTCATATGCACGTAGAAACATAAACTGAGAGAACGCTTTAGCAAATAATCATCTCAAAGGAATGGTTTTAAAGAGCAAATGGGAATCGCTTAATCCGAGAACGTGTGAAACTATAACTTTTTAACGAGAAATTCAGGTAGTGTACTTTGACACGAATGAGTATCTAATACTCGCTGAGTAAATTTGTATACGGAGGAAGATGGCGAATTAGCTTTGCACTTTCAGCTTAGTTACCTATTACATTTCTCATTAGTAGGTATGCTAGTTAAGTTGATAAACATCCATCCAAAGATAATTTTACATCATATTGAAACCTGATGCTTCACAAACATACAATGGAATAAACTGTACTAACGTAAAAGCCGGAGGAAATTGAGCGACGAAAATGAAATTATGTCTCGCCCATAAAATACAAATCAGCACGAATGTTCTGACAAATTATACATGTAATAAAATCAGTCTTGTTTAACAAGCGAAATAATGTCGACAGGCGGTGACAGGGGGAAAAATTGTCGATAGCCACGAATTCAGTAGTAGGTACACGGCTTAGTAATAAATGGGCGCACGACTTCAGGTCTCGCTCCAAGACATCTGGACACTGAGTTAATTTATTGGTGCCATTATTCAACATGGTGGCGCCGCGTGACGTCACCAGGGCAAACATTCGCGACTCCAGCTTTTTCCGTAACTAGACTACCCATTAACATTTATTATGATTCATTTATGATTATTCCGTTAACCTTAATAGTTCTAGCTCATAATATTTACGATTTTATTTGCGAAGCGGCCTAATAAACCGTAGGCGTTGAAATTTGAAGACGACGGCAGTTAAAAAAATATTCGCGAGCAAAAATACGCCAATAAAAATGATATAACGCGATATTTATACTTATTACTTTATTTTTCGTTCGAATTACGACTTCTCAAATCGGCGCTTCGTCTCCGAAGAAACAGAGCCCTAATTCGACGAAGCAGTGCGCTATCCACAATTTAAAAACATCCCGGTTTTGACACGGGCTTATAACGGACTTATATGTCGATATTTGCTATTTGAGCTGCATTAAGTGACTTGATAAGAAGGGAAATGTGCCTCAATGTTGCCTGTGCTTAACATTTGCGTTTTCACGATAATAAACTAATACATAGAGAAGGATAATGTTACAACAGTTACTTTGAATAAAGCACATCATTAATAGATACAAACTGTGTCGAGTTCTCGGTTTTTTTTTGTTAGAAACGTTGAATTTTTCCTCAAGGTATAAAAGGTCTGTAATCAAATTACGTTCTCAAGAAATATTAAAAAGGGTCCTTAAAGTCCATAAGCTGAGTGGCGAGGGTGGAGTGTCTTAATGTGGTCATTAAAGGACTCCGCCCGTGAATAGGTACCTACTTATGTTATTTCAAGTTGAGTAAATGACCATGTGAATGCTTAAAACGTGTTAAAAGGTACCTACGTTTGTTCAAAGTTGTAGAGGAAGAATTGGTCTTCTTTCTAATGTCATTTGTCCGTGATCTAGCCATTATGTGTAATTTAGCTTAATCTAGCTTTTAGTATTCAAAATAACCATTATATGTGACCTTTTTATCATTTAGTACTTTGCTTTGTGATAGGCCTACACTTCAATAAAGCGGAGTGAGTAAGTTATATTTACAGAATGTAAATGACAGGTTCGAAAACTACGTATATCTGCTTTAAAATATTAACCTGCTGATGTAATTTACGGCAGCTTGATTAGAAAAACTCTATGTTTCAAGTAGAGATATCGCTGGATTGGGGATATAGCAAAGTCATTTGAATTGGGCCCAGGGTGTAGGAGGTTCGTAATTTAATTACGTTCCCAAGAAATACTAAAAAGAGGCCCATAAACTCCATAAGCCGAATATCGAGGGTGTTATATAATGTGGTCATTAAAGGACTGCGCCCGTAAATACTTATGTATTTCCAAGTCCAATAATGACCATGTTACTATGAACGCTTAAAGACGTAATATGTTGTGTTATGGGTCAGATTTATGATTATTAAAGTCAGGAAGCGCATGTGCTAAACAGAGATTATGGGTCAGAATGACCCTCGTGCCATTTATTACGTGTTTTATGGAGCTCTATTCACAGTACGGTGACCGAAATCGTCTTGTGGTTGTCGGACTAATTATACCCATTCTGTACAGTGGGCGGCTATGAATGTCGGCTAGCCGTGAATAATTTTATTCTCTAAAAATATATTCTTGGATTGAATGACTTTATTATACGCGACTAACCTTGAACACATTTGCCGTTTCTATATTCGATAATGGAGGTAGAAATTTGTATGAGATGAAAGATTAAGCACGAAAGAATTATCAATTTAAAAATTCTCTAAAAGCATTCGTATATGGGTATTGGGGCTGTGCTACATTGGGCGAATCAACTTTATGACCGACACAAATATGTCCACAACTTTTAAACATTGTTAGATAATTTCACCTTTGAATAATGGGTTCTCTATTTTTAACGTTAAAAACAAATAAACAACTGTTAAACCTAATAAACAGAAAATATGTAATACGTGTTATACGAGTATATATATTAGAAACAGGTTTCTTGGTAGCTTGAGAGACATTTTGAGTAACGCCGGACACAGTGAAAACATTCGATCATAAAGTTGACTAACCCAATCATGCGTAAAAATTTAATGCTTTCATTTATTTCTCAAATTATATTTTTGTATATTTTTTAGGCTGTGCTGTCCCACTACTGGTCAAAGGCCCCGTCTCTTCCATCCAGCCGTCTCTGTTTAAGGCAGCTAGAGACCAATCTATCCGGAATGTGTCTAGGTCATCCCGCCATCTTCATCACATTAGGTGGGATCAGAGTCAGTGGTGTTCTTAGCCCACAATTCGTTCGACATGCGGCAAACGTGTCCAGCCTAGTATGTGTGTATTTTATATATATTATTTTCTATAATTATGCACTTAGAAACATTATCTCTGTATCACGCTAAGCAAGTAGGTACATACATTCACGAATGCAATGCATAATATGTATTCAAAGATTACGCGTAAAATCAATTAATCCGAGCGTGCGACTGTGTGCAGTCGAGTTTCAGTTCAAGTAAAGCGATAATAAATTTCTATGCACAAATGTGCATGCATTCAAGAACCATGCAAATGCATACAAGAACTTAGAGCGAGGACTTGCCAGGGGATGGAATACAAGCTCACTGATTACACTTTACTTAGTACTGGTTCTGCTTCTGTTGTTCTTAATTAAATAAAAATTAATAAATATCGGACAAACCCACAAAAGTCGAGCTATTCCCAAAAGTAGGCCTGTGTTTTGGGTACTAAAGGACGATATACTTACTTATATAAATAAATATGTATACGCAAGCAGTATCCCATTTCACCACAATCTCCACTAAAATTGCATTTGCCAATATCACTAAAAGCAGCTCGCATAGCAAAAATAAACATAAGTATGTCCGATATGGATAAGAAACACCAAACTGCATTTCAAAACACGGTTGTAAACGTAGATGCCAAGACCGCAAAGTTGAAGTGGGACTGGACAAGACATGTCTGCCGCATGCATCGGGAACGATGGGCCAGAATAATCACCGATTGGACACCGCAAGATTACTGGAGTAGAGGCAGACCGAAAAGAAGATGGCGGGATGACTTGGATGCATTCAGTATAACGAGTGGAGGGAGCGTGCAGCCAATAGAGACGAGTGGCGCAAGAGAGGGAACGCCTTTGCTCAGCAGTGGGACACAATCATAGACTAGGCAATAAAAAAACAGTGTCCGATATAATGCCGATATATTACTGGATTTGGTTATATAACATGGTCTCGTCGAATTATAGCCCTTTTTGTGTGAGAGCTTAAAATGTAGCCCTACGTAAAACTCCCGGCCATTTCTATGCAACAAATCACTCTGATTTACTGCTTCCATTATTGTGAGGAAGACAAATACCATCAGACTTTCGCATATAAAATAATAGTAATTCTTTACCAGTTTTATATACGAGTAACTCATATAAAGGTTATACGTATTTATCGAAAATAAAAAAATATTGAAAGACTAGTTTAAAAACCGGCCAAGAGCAGGTCGGGCCACGCTCAGTGTAGGGTTCCGTAGTTGCTCATCCTTCACCATAGACTTAAGTTATGGGAAAGATTTCAAGCTCTATAAAAAGGTCGTAAACGCCAAAGTAACTACAGTTGTAGTTACTTATTACCTTCTGAAAGTCAACTTACGTCCTTTTAAGAAAATTATGAAATTTTGCGATAACTCAAAAACGGCTCAACCGATTTTGTTCAATATAGTTTTCATTGAGTGCTTATAAGGCCCCATTTTCATGAATTTTTCCATAATTTTTTGGGGGGACGCTATTTTTTTATTTTCGGAGTGAATATTTACAAATCTGCTGACTTTATCAAAAAATAATGTTTGGAAGCCCCTATTATTTTCAAAAGACCTATTCAACGACACCCCAAACACTAGTGTTGAAACGAAAAAAAATTCACCCCCACTTTAGGTTTTCGAGAGGTACCCGAAAAAAAAATTATTTTTTTATTTTTTATTGTACCGTTTTGTCGGCGTGATACATACACATACTCATACCAAATTTCAGCTTTCTAGTACTAATGATGTCGGAGCTAAGCCGCAGACGGCAGACGGACAGACGGTTATGGCGAAACTATAAGGGTTCCTAGTTGACTACGGAACCCTAAAAATGGTGCAGGGTACGTAATTTTTTTGTGAACAAAATCGCTTATACATTTTAACCTAAGGCCACAGTCGTTCTCACCCGCAACCCACAGCGGGTTTGAACATTTACAAACACAGTTAAAAACGCCGCGGGCGACGGGCCTCCACCCGTTGCGGGTAGCGGATGAGAACGACCAAGGCCTTATAAAACATTTTTTGCTAGAAGACTCATCCTGCTCGTTCGTCTATTTTCAGATTTTCCAACAGACTTCAAAAAAGGAGGAGGTTCTCAATTCGACGGTCACATTGTCACCATATGGGGATCTGATAATGGAATCCCAGGGAAATCGAGGGCAACCCTCAAAAATTCTAAGGACTAACAATGTTTTTCATGTATTTTATAAAGTTATTCAGGTATTTGCGTCTGGTAGTCATCATCTAATTATGCTGAGTTGATGATGGAAGGTACAACTCCTTAACGGTTAGGAGTTAGGGGTTTTTTTTAAATATTATAGAGTAGCGGCAAAAATCTATCATATTGCAATATTTTAACTTTAAGTCGAATTGGATCCAAGGATAAGATCCGAATGAATATTTCCAGTAGCAGTAGTTTCCAGTAGTATAGTAACTGTGTAACGAATAAAAACATTATGTATTTTATTAGCGCAGTTGGAAATATTAACTGAACGGCAAATTAGTGTAATAACGTTCAGTTGTTTTCGGATACTTATACAATTTCTTCTCGTTGAAGTCGGTTATTTTTTGTGAAGATGAGATTATTTATTAACTTATTGTTCTATAGCTCTTTAGTTTAAATATCTCGTCAAAGGTTATAATTTATGAATGAAAATAGAGATGCAAGAAACTTTAACGTTATACAAGTTAGCTTCTCCCGCCAAGCCCCGAGACAGTACGGTGATGAGTTTGTTTCGCGCCAGACTTAGTAGCCCTATTGATGGCACTGCGTAATAATGGTAAAGTCAGGGTCTATTAAACAATAAATAACTATCCATACTTCCATACTAATATTATAAATGCGAAAGTGTGTCTGTCTGTCTGTTACTTCTTCACGCTTAAACCGCTGAATCGATTTTGATGAAATTTGGCATGGAGATAGTTTAAGATCCGAAGAAGGACATAGGATAGTTTTCATCCTGGAAATTATCCCTAAACAGATTGAAAAGTTAAGTAATTCATGATGACATTGATGACCCTGTAGGAAATGTAATTATTAGACCAAAAGCACAATTGCTCTTACATTTGCTTAGGCGCTTTTAATAATCCCTTTCATTATTAAGGTGATAGGGTGGATATATAGCTATCGTGTTGTACGAGGTTGCTTCCATACTTCCAAGTTCCACGCGGACGTAGTCGCGGGCAAAAGCTAGTTAAACAATAAATAGATATCACACTAATATTTTAAAGGCGAATGTTTTTTAGTGTGTTTATGTGTATGTTTGTTACTTCTTCACGCTCAAACGGCTGGACCGATTTTGTTAAATTTTGGTATGGAGATAGCTGACACCCAGGATTAACAGATATGCTACTTTCTATCCCGTAAAATTTAGTGTTCTCGCGGGATAAGCGGGTACCACCGTGCGGTGCAGCTAAGTCCCTTATAAACGGCCATATGGTAATAAAAGTAAAATAAAATTATATTTCATTCAAATGAAGCACCTGGTTGAAAAAATTCATAGAATAATTGACACTTCACTCGTCTGGCAAGAAAAGCCGTTGAGATGTGGGTACAAATCCCGATCAAAGCATACAATTAAAAAAAATCGTTTTATGCGACGCATGTTATGTAAGTATTTAACTAACAATGTTACAGCCAGTATATCCTTTCAAACATTTTTATTTCAAATTGATCCAGTCGTTTTCGAGTAGATAATAATTCATAATCCTAATTCTTTATTGCATTATCATGTTGTACAATAAGATGTTACATTAATAAGATTAAGTCCATAACATGAACCCTGTCAGGCCACAGTAATTGACTTAGTGGGTTTATAATTAGGTACAATTTAGATTATAATGGGATACAAGAAATAAGCTGACCAGCTGAGAACCTCGTTCGGTCCTTTTTTGACTTTGGTTAATTATACTGAACTGCTGAAGAATTCTGTTGATTTCATTATTACAATCTTCTAAACAACAATGAAAGGGTCGATCAAGAGTCGTGGGTTAAAACTACGGAATTTTAAATTTCAATGTAATATTTATTCCTTCTTTAAGGTCATACTGTATTTAAGTAGTTTAAAATCGCTATCAAAAATTACGTGGCCCTAAATTTTTGAGCCAACATAATAAGTTTGTAATAGACACGCAAGAAACTCTAAGTGATAAAAGTTGCATTTTTGCTGCCAAGGCTCGAATGCAACGATGAGTATGTTTCGAGCGAGACTTAACAGCCATTTTGATAACACTAAGTACTCTGAGTAGCCGCGGTATTTCAGGCTCTATTAAACAATAAATAAAGGCTTTACTCGACAGCTCTTATAAACGGAGCGGGCAAGACGCGTAAATCACAACTCATACGAGCCGTGGGCCATTAGAGGTCGACTAACGACGATACATATGTGCTATAGAATTGCTACAGTAGCGTCAAAAAATGTATCATGTGCAAACATTTTAATTATAATATTAATAGGATCCAAGGATAGGATCTTAATGAAAATTGCCAAAAGTGTAATAGATTAGATTAAATAAATATAATATAAATATCGGAAAAAAACATATATCGATCTAGTCCTAAATTAAGCTTTCGTGTTATGGGTACTAGACGACGAAATACATACTTTTATAGTTAAATATATACATAAATACATATAGAACGACCGTGTCCCAAGGCACAACTATTCGAGTTCATCACACAAATATTTGCGCCGGGATTCGAACCCGAGATCGCCGGCTCAGAAGGCAGGTGCTTTACAAACTGCGCCAAACGCGTCATCACTCAGAATTAGAATTGAAATATAATATGTTTTTTTGTGTAGGTCTAATTATTATTATCACATATTTAGAATTGAATATGAAATGATAAAATAGACGCGCTTTTAAAAATAATAAATATTAAATACCTAATGTTAGTATTCTCCATTAAACCCTTTAACGATTGTAAAATTTTGGCATTTTTCATACAAAAAACATATTGATATTTTTATAAAACTCTAAAAGCGGACACCTTCTGGTACTCATATATTTTAACATGACTATTTTTGGTAAATGCTTGTTGGAGCCAAATTTTGATAAGGTCTCATCTCAAACATACGCTCCCGAAATGCAACAACTAGTTGTTACGTAATTCAATACCCCTACCTAGAGTTAACATGACCGTAGGTACTCGCTAGCGACAGTAACTTGGCAGAACTACAATTCTCTTCTCTACCATACAATACAAACCGTTTACGAAGTCGCAAACCCGCACGGTCACTGTAAGCTCACGGTAAGGGTACAGGGGCCCAATTCGAGAATGCCGTTGGAGATATCGCCAAACGTCAAATCTCCATTAGATAACAGTTATATCGCCATTGAACTGTCATTTAAATGCGATGAGCTTAAAAGTGACATATCTCATCTCCATTTTGGAAATACGAAGGCGATAATGATTGTCAAAAATGTTATTGATGTATATAAATTTCTGTTTTGAACGAAACGTAACGGACTAATTTCACGTACTACGCGGTCAATTAAAGTATGCGCCTGTTATTTATGCCGTCACATACAAAGGAAACGAAAATTTTGCGCGTCCGAATTGACGAAGTTGCGATGTTCTAGGGATATCGCCACTTGTCAAGTAGGCACACGTCAAAAGTGACGGATGGCGATGAAAAGGAGATCTCTCCATTATATCTCTAAAATTGGTCGAATACCCCCCCTGGTCTAAATGCATTCCATTCTTATTGTGACACTTTAAATGTCAAGTGTTTGACAGCCACGCCTATTCCGATGACAATACGACCAGTCCTACGCATCACCCGCCTTCGTTGAACACCAAAAATAACGAATCACTCGAAATGTGATAGCTACAATATAATTAACTGCACAGAATAAAATACTACAGAAGGTTATCTTTTGATCTTCGCAACAGCCACCTGAGAATTGTATTTTATTGGTTGTTTGTGTTAAACGTGACCCAAGTCAAGGTCGTTGAATGTGGCTAGACGACGCGATTGACTGGCGTAAATCACTGCGATTGACGATGAACAAGTGGCAAGTTCGTGCGGACTAAAGCGGAAGACGGAGCCAAGTCACGGCGCGTGAGCCTATTTCGGTTGAACACCAAACTTCAAACGTAAAAGCAACAGTAAAATTAATTGTATAAATTGCCTGCTCTTCATAATTAACTCCATGAAGTTATGTTAATTAATTCCAAATGCTTTGTTCGTTACGAAACTTTCGCAATTTCTTGTTTTACTTATAATTCAATTCATTAGCCTTATAGTAGAAAGTTTAACAAAAGCTCATTTAGCTTTAAAGCTTCTTAGCTTTGACCAGTTCCGGTTAACGTGAGATATCTTCAGAGGTGTATACATACACTGCATAATTAACAAAATTTTCAGTTTTCAAATAATGACCTTTACTCTAATTTTCTCAACCTTATCACAGAACTGGAAACTATTAATTTTATTTGATTATACGCACTAGTTTTGAAAATATTAAAAAAGGTGAAAGCAGCTGCGTCTAAGAATCAGCACTCAAATGACGTCACGACGTTGTGGAAGAATTGACAGTCGCAACCAACAAAAAGTCCAGTGGTACAATTTCCATACTAAATCCATCTTAGTAATAGTCCGACTGTATGATTTACTGAGCTGTGACCAATTATTTTTCGACTACGCACTTTTAGAATAAGGTACTTTTCAAATGATTTTATTATCATGTTAAGTTTTAATCGCGTACATTTATGTTTTAATCATATATTTCATAATTCATAATTAACCAACATATAATATTTTAACAACAGATGGCGCTGGCGTCGCGCTCCAAATTTCTGTAGACCTACATATGTATGCACATATATGCATTGTTGCTACGCTATAAATCGTAACAATGAGAAGCAAGATTTGAAATGATTATTTCATTAGTATAAGTATTAGTAGCGTCCACACAATTCGGTTCCCACTGGCTTGCCCATTTGAGAGCACCATTCTTTATTGTTACTGAATAATAATTGGCGTGAGTTTTTGTTTGACCCCACGCTATTAATAAGCAAGTATGTACATATTCGTAAAACGTATAAGTATAGCGGTGCAAGTCATGCGAAACTTATCTGCCGGTTGCAAGTTGCTAAGTTCGGAAAGTAGGCTTAAATAGGTAGTATACTTAAGGCAAGAACGCGAGGTGTTTTGTTTATGAAATAGTATTCATTCCAGGCTTCACTCTTGACTATATTCCTCCTCCAAAACTTTTTACAGATAGATGTTTTTAAAATCATAATATTGATGGTTGCTTAATAACAATTTTTTCAATTTAAAAACATCCCGGTTTTGACACGGGCTTATAACGGACTTATATGTCGATATTTGCTATTTGAGCTGCATTAAGTGACTTGATAAGAAGGGAAATGTGCCTCAATGTTGCCTGTGCTTAACATTTGCGTTTTCACGATAATAAACTAATACATAGAGAAGGATAATGTTACAACAGTTACTTTGAATAAAGCACATCATTAATAGATACAAACTGTGTCGAGTTCTCGGTTTTTTTTTGTTAGAAACGTTGAATTTTTCCTCAAGGTATAAAAGGTCTGTAATCAAATTACGTTCTCAAGAAATATTAAAAAGGGTCCTTAAAGTCCATAAGCTGAGTGGCGAGGGTGGAGTGTCTTAATGTGGTCATTAAAGGACTCCGCCCGTGAATAGGTACCTACTTATGTTATTTCAAGTTGAGTAATGACCATGTGAATGCTTAAAACGTGTTAAAAGGTACCTACGTTTGTTCAAAGTTGTAGAGGAAGAATTGGTCTTCTTTCTAATGTCATTTGTCCGTGATCTAGCCATTATGTGTAATTTAGCTTAATCTAGCTTTTAGTATTCAAAATAACCATTATATGTGACCTTTTTATCATTTAGTACTTTGCTTTGTGATAGGCCTACACTTCAATAAAGCGGAGTGAGTAAGTTATATTTACAGAATGTAAATGACAGGTTCGAAAACTACGTATATCTGCTTTAAAATATTAACCTGCTGATGTAATTTACGGCAGCTTGATTAGAAAAACTCTATGTTTCAAGTAGAGATATCGCTGGATTGGGGATATAGCAAAGTCATTTGAATTGGGCCCAGGGTGTAGGAGGTTCGTAATTTAATTACGTTCCCAAGAAATACTAAAAAGAGGCCCATAAACTCCATAAGCCGAATATCGAGGGTGTTATATAATGTGGTCATTAAAGGACTCCGCCCGTAAATACTTATGTATTTCCAAGTCCAATAATGACCATGTTACTATGAACGCTTAAAGACGTAATATGTTGTGTTATGGGTCAGATTTATGATTATTAAAGTCAGGAAGCGCATGTGCTAAACAGAGATTATGGGTCAGAATGACCCTCGTGCCATTTATTACGTGTTTTATGGAGCTCTATTCACAGTACGGTGACCGAAATCGTCTTGTGGTTGTCGGACTAATTATACCCATTCTGTACAGTGGGCGGCTATGAATGTCGGCTAGCCGTGAATAATTTTATTCTCTAAAAATATATTCTTGGATTGAATGACTTTATTATACGCGACTAACCTTGAACACATTTGCCGTTTCTATATTCGATAATGGAGGTAGAAATTTGTATGAGATGAAAGATTAAGCACGAAAGAATTATCAATTTAAAAATTCTCTAAAAGCATTCGTATATGGGTATTGGGGCTGTGCTACATTGGCCGAATCAACTTTATGACCGACACAAATATGTCCACAACTTTTAAACATTGTTAGATAATTTCACCTTTGAATAATGGGTTCTCTATTTTTAACGTTAAAAACAAATAAACAACTGTTAAACCTAATAAACAGAAAATATGTAATACGTGTTATACGAGTATATATATTAGAAACAGGTTTCTTGGTAGCTTGAGAGACATTTTGAGTAACGCCCGACACAGTGAAAACATTCGATCATAAAGTTGACTAACCCAATCATGCGTAAAAAATTAATGCTTTCATTTATTTCTCAAATTATATTTTTATATATTTTTTAGGCTGTGCTGTCCCACTACTGGTCAAAGGCCCCGTCTCTTCCATCCAGCCGTCTCTGTTTAAGGCAGCTAGAGACCAATCTATCCGGAATGTGTCTAGGTCATCCCGCCATCTTCATCACATTAGGTGGGATCAGAGTCAGTGGTGTTCTTAGCCCACAATTCGTTCGACATGCGGCAAACGTGTCCAGCCTAGTATGTGTGTATTTTATATATATTATTTTCTAAAATTATGCACTTAGAAACATTATCTCTGTATCACGCTAAGCAAGTAGGTACATACATTCACGAATGCAATGCATAATATGTATTCAAAGATTACGCGTAAAATCAATTAATCCGAGCGTGCGACTGTGTGCAGTCGAGTTTCAGTTCAAGTAAAGCGATAATAAATTTCTATGCACAAATGTGCATGCATTCAAGAACCATGCAAATGCATACAAGAACTTAGAGCGAGGACTTGCCAGGGGATGGAATACAAGCTCACTGATTACACTTTACTTAGTACTGGTTCTGCTTCTGTTGTTCTTAATTAAATAAAAATTAATAAATATCGGACAAACCCACAAAAGTCGAGCTATTCCCAAAAGTAGGCCTGTGTTTTGGGTACTAAAGGACGATATACTTACTTATATAAATAAATATGTATACGCAAGCAGTATCCCATTTCACCACAATCTCCACTAAAATTGCATTTGCCAATATCACTAAAAGCAGCTCGCATAGCAAAAATAAACATAAGTATGTCCGATATGGATAAGAAACACCAAACTGCATTTCAAAACACGGTTGTAAACGTAGATGCCAAGACCGCAAAGTTGAAGTGGGACTGGACAAGACATGTCTGCCGCATGCATCGGGAACGATGGGCCAGAATAATCACCGATTGGACACCGCAAGATTACTGGAGTAGAGGCAGACCGAAAAGAAGATGGCGGGATGACTTGGATGCATTCAGTATAACGAGTGGAGGGAGCGTGCAGCCAATAGAGACGAGTGGCGCAAGAGAGGGAACGCCTTTGCTCAGCAGTGGGACACAATCATAGACTAGGCAATAAAAAAACAGTGTCCGATATAATGCCGATATATTACTGGATTTGGTTATATAACATGGTCTCGTCGAATTATAGCCCTTTTTGTGTGAGAGCTTAAAATGTAGCCCTACGTAAAACTCCCGGCCATTTCTATGCAACAAATCACTCTGATTTACTGCTTCCATTATTGTGAGGAAGACAAATACCATCAGACTTTCGCATATAAAATAATAGTAATTCTTTACCAGTTTTATATACGAGTAACTCATATAAAGGTTATACGTATTTATCGAAAATAAAAAAATATTGAAAGACTAGTTTAAAAACCGGCCAAGAGCAGGTCGGGCCACGCTCAGTGTAGGGTTCCGTAGTTGCTCATCCTTCACCATAGACTTAAGTTATGGGAAAGATTTCAAGCTCTATAAAAAGGTCGTAAACGCCAAAGTAACTACAGTTGTAGTTACTTATTACCTTCTGAAAGTCAACTTACGTCCTTTTAAGAAAATTATGAAATTTTGCGATAACTCAAAAACGGCTCAACCGATTTTGTTCAATATAGTTTTCATTGAGTGCTTATAAGGCCCCATTTTCATGAATTTTTCCATAATTTTTTGGGGGGACGCTATTTTTTTATTTTCGGAGTGAATATTTACAAATCTGCTGACTTTATCAAAAAATAATGTTTGGAAGCCCCTATTATTTTCAAAAGACCTATTCAACGACACCCCAAACACTAGTGTTGAAACGAAAAAAAATTCACCCCCACTTTAGGTTTTCGAGAGGTACCCGAAAAAAAAATTATTTTTTTATTTTTTATTGTACCGTTTTGTCGGCGTGATACATACACATACTCATACCAAATTTCAGCTTTCTAGTACTAATGATGTCGGAGCTAAGCCGCAGACGGCAGACGGACAGACGGTTATGGCGAAACTATAAGGGTTCCTAGTTGACTACGGAACCCTAAAAATGGTGCAGGGTACGTAATTTTTTTGTGAACAAAATCGCTTATACATTTTAACCTAAGGCCACAGTCGTTCTCACCCGCAACCCACAGCGGGTTTGAACATTTACAAACACAGTTAAAAACGCCGCGGGCGACGGGCCTCCACCCGTTGCGGGTAGCGGATGAGAACGACCAAGGCCTTATAAAACATTTTTTGCTAGAAGACTCATCCTGCTCGTTCGTCTATTTTCAGATTTTCCAACAGACTTCAAAAAAGGAGGAGGTTCTCAATTCGACGGTCACATTGTCACCATATGGGGATCTGATAATGGAATCCCAGGGAAATCGAGGGCAACCCTCAAAAATTCTAAGGACTAACAATGTTTTTCATGTATTTTATAAAGTTATTCAGGTATTTGCGTCTGGTAGTCATCATCTAATTATGCTGAGTTGATGATGGAAGGTACAACTCCTTAACGGTTAGGAGTTAGGGGTTTTTTTTAAATATTATAGAGTAGCGGCAAAAATCTATCATATTGCAATATTTTAACTTTAAGTCGAATTGGATCCAAGGATAAGATCCGAATGAATATTTCCAGTAGCAGTAGTTTCCAGTAGTATAGTAACTGTGTAACGAATAAAAACATTATGTATTTTATTAGCGCAGTTGGAAATATTAACTGAACGGCAAATTAGTGTAATAACGTTCAGTTGTTTTCGGATACTTATACAATTTCTTCTCGTTGAAGTCGGTTATTTTTTGTGAAGATGAGATTATTTATTAACTTATTGTTCTATAGCTCTTTAGTTTAAATATCTCGTCAAAGGTTATAATTTATGAATGAAAATAGAGATGCAAGAAACTTTAACGTTATACAAGTTAGCTTCTCCCGCCAAGCCCCGAGACAGTACGGTGATGAGTTTGTTTCGCGCCAGACTTAGTAGCCCTATTGATGGCACTGCGTAATAATGGTAAAGTCAGGGTCTATTAAACAATAAATAACTATCCATACTTCCATACTAATATTATAAATGCGAAAGTGTGTCTGTCTGTCTGTTACTTCTTCACGCTTAAACCGCTGAATCGATTTTGATGAAATTTGGCATGGAGATAGTTTAAGATCCGAAGAAGGACATAGGATAGTTTTCATCCTGGAAATTATCCCTAAACAGATTGAAAAGTTAAGTAATTCATGATGACATTGATGACCCTGTAGGAAATGTAATTATTAGACCAAAAGCACAATTGCTCTTACATTTGCTTAGGCGCTTTTAATAATCCCTTTCATTATTAAGGTGATAGGGTGGATATATAGCTATCGTGTTGTACGAGGTTGCTTCCATACTTCCAAGTTCCACGCGGACGTAGTCGCGGGCAAAAGCTAGTTAAACAATAAATAGATATCACACTAATATTTTAAAGGCGAATGTTTTTTAGTGTGTTTATGTGTATGTTTGTTACTTCTTCACGCTCAAACGGCTGGACCGATTTTGTTAAATTTTGGTATGGAGATAGCTGACACCCAGGATTAACAGATATGCTACTTTCTATCCCGTAAAATTTAGTGTTCTCGCGGGATAAGCGGGTACCACCGTGCGGTGCAGCTAAGTCCCTTATAAACGGCCATATGGTAATAAAAGTAAAATAAAATTATATTTCATTCAAATGAAGCACCTGGTTGAAAAAATTCATAGAATAATTGACACTTCACTCGTCTGGCAAGAAAAGCCGTTGAGATGTGGGTACAAATCCCGATCAAAGCATACAATTAAAAAAAATCGTTTTATGCGACGCATGTTATGTAAGTATTTAACTAACAATGTTACAGCCAGTATATCCTTTCAAACATTTTTATTTCAAATTGATCCAGTCGTTTTCGAGTAGATAATAATTCATAATCCTAATTCTTTATTGCATTATCATGTTGTACAATAAGATGTTACATTAATAAGATTAAGTCCATAACATGAACCCTGTCAGGCCACAGTAATTGACTTAGTGGGTTTATAATTAGGTACAATTTAGATTATAATGGGATACAAGAAATAAGCTGACCAGCTGAGAACCTCGTTCGGTCCTTTTTTGACTTTGGTTAATTATACTGAACTGCTGAAGAATTCTGTTGATTTCATTATTACAATCTTCTAAACAACAATGAAAGGGTCGATCAAGAGTCGTGGGTTAAAACTACGGAATTTTAAATTTCAATGTAATATTTATTCCTTCTTTAAGGTCATACTGTATTTAAGTAGTTTAAAATCGCTATCAAAAATTACGTGGCCCTAAATTTTTGAGCCAACATAATAAGTTTGTAATAGACACGCAAGAAACTCTAAGTGATAAAAGTTGCATTTTTGCTGCCAAGGCTCGAATGCAACGATGAGTATGTTTCGAGCGAGACTTAACAGCCATTTTGATAACACTAAGTACTCTGAGTAGCCGCGGTATTTCAGGCTCTATTAAACAATAAATAAAGGCTTTACTCGACAGCTCTTATAAACGGAGCGGGCAAGACGCGTAAATCACAACTCATACGAGCCGTGGGCCATTAGAGGTCGACTAACGACGATACATATGTGCTATAGAATTGCTACAGTAGCGTCAAAAAATGTATCATGTGCAAACATTTTAATTATAATATTAATAGGATCCAAGGATAGGATCTTAATGAAAATTGCCAAAAGTGTAATAGATTAGATTAAATAAATATAATATAAATATCGGAAAAAAACATATATCG
Organism: Apotomis capreana; assembly: GCA_947623375.1. Classification (NCBI taxonomy): domain Eukaryota; kingdom Metazoa; phylum Arthropoda; class Insecta; order Lepidoptera; family Tortricidae; genus Apotomis; species Apotomis capreana. The sequence goes on from OX392514.1 coordinate 11,461,773, forward strand.
ATCTAGTCCTAAATTAAGCTTTCGTGTTATGGGTACTAGACGACGAAATACATACTTTTATAGTTAAATATATACATAAATACATATAGAACGACCGTGTCCCAAGGCACAACTATTCGAGTTCATCACACAAATATTTGCGCCGGGATTCGAACCCGAGATCGCCGGCTCAGAAGGCAGGTGCTTTACAAACTGCGCCAAACGCGTCATCACTCAGAATTAGAATTGAAATATAATATGTTTTTTTGTGTAGGTCTAATTATTATTATCACATATTTAGAATTGAATATGAAATGATAAAATAGACGCGCTTTTAAAAATAATAAATATTAAATACCTAATGTTAGTATTCTCCATTAAACCCTTTAACGATTGTAAAATTTTGGCATTTTTCATACAAAAAACATATTGATATTTTTATAAAACTCTAAAAGCGGACACCTTCTGGTACTCATATATTTTAACATGACTATTTTTGGTAAATGCTTGTTGGAGCCAAATTTTGATAAGGTCTCATCTCAAACATACGCTCCCGAAATGCAACAACTAGTTGTTACGTAATTCAATACCCCTACCTAGAGTTAACATGACCGTAGGTACTCGCTAGCGACAGTAACTTGGCAGAACTACAATTCTCTTCTCTACCATACAATACAAACCGTTTACGAAGTCGCAAACCCGCACGGTCACTGTAAGCTCACGGTAAGGGTACAGGGGCCCAATTCGAGAATGCCGTTGGAGATATCGCCAAACGTCAAATCTCCATTAGATAACAGTTATATCGCCATTGAACTGTCATTTAAATGCGATGAGCTTAAAAGTGACATATCTCATCTCCATTTTGGAAATACGAAGGCGATAATGATTGTCAAAAATGTTATTGATGTATATAAATTTCTGTTTTGAACGAAACGTAACGGACTAATTTCACGTACTACGCGGTCAATTAAAGTATGCGCCTGTTATTTATGCCGTCACATACAAAGGAAACGAAAATTTTGCGCGTCCGAATTGACGAAGTTGCGATGTTCTAGGGATATCGCCACTTGTCAAGTAGGCACACGTCAAAAGTGACGGATGGCGATGAAAAGGAGATCTCTCCATTATATCTCTAAAATTGGTCGAATACCCCCCCTGGTCTAAATGCATTCCATTCTTATTGTGACACTTTAAATGTCAAGTGTTTGACAGCCACGCCTATTCCGATGACAATACGACCAGTCCTACGCATCACCCGCCTTCGTTGAACACCAAAAATAACGAATCACTCGAAATGTGATAGCTACAATATAATTAACTGCACAGAATAAAATACTACAGAAGGTTATCTTTTGATCTTCGCAACAGCCACCTGAGAATTGTATTTTATTGGTTGTTTGTGTTAAACGTGACCCAAGTCAAGGTCGTTGAATGTGGCTAGACGACGCGATTGACTGGCGTAAATCACTGCGATTGACGATGAACAAGTGGCAAGTTCGTGCGGACTAAAGCGGAAGACGGAGCCAAGTCACGGCGCGTGAGCCTATTTCGGTTGAACACCAAACTTCAAACGTAAAAGCAACAGTAAAATTAATTGTATAAATTGCCTGCTCTTCATAATTAACTCCATGAAGTTATGTTAATTAATTCCAAATGCTTTGTTCGTTACGAAACTTTCGCAATTTCTTGTTTTACTTATAATTCAATTCATTAGCCTTATAGTAGAAAGTTTAACAAAAGCTCATTTAGCTTTAAAGCTTCTTAGCTTTGACCAGTTCCGGTTAACGTGAGATATCTTCAGAGGTGTATACATACACTGCATAATTAACAAAATTTTCAGTTTTCAAATAATGACCTTTACTCTAATTTTCTCAACCTTATCACAGAACTGGAAACTATTAATTTTATTTGATTATACGCACTAGTTTTGAAAATATTAAAAAAGGTGAAAGCAGCTGCGTCTAAGAATCAGCACTCAAATGACGTCACGACGTTGTGGAAGAATTGACAGTCGCAACCAACAAAAAGTCCAGTGGTACAATTTCCATACTAAATCCATCTTAGTAATAGTCCGACTGTATGATTTACTGAGCTGTGACCAATTATTTTTCGACTACGCACTTTTAGAATAAGGTACTTTTCAAATGATTTTATTATCATGTTAAGTTTTAATCGCGTACATTTATGTTTTAATCATATATTTCATAATTCATAATTAACCAACATATAATATTTTAACAACAGATGGCGCTGGCGTCGCGCTCCAAATTTCTGTAGACCTACATATGTATGCACATATATGCATTGTTGCTACGCTATAAATCGTAACAATGAGAAGCAAGATTTGAAATGATTATTTCATTAGTATAAGTATTAGTAGCGTCCACACAATTCGGTTCCCACTGGCTTGCCCATTTGAGAGCACCATTCTTTATTGTTACTGAATAATAATTGGCGTGAGTTTTTGTTTGACCCCACGCTATTAATAAGCAAGTATGTACATATTCGTAAAACGTATAAGTATAGCGGTGCAAGTCATGCGAAACTTATCTGCCGGTTGCAAGTTGCTAAGTTCGGAAAGTAGGCTTAAATAGGTAGTATACTTAAGGCAAGAACGCGAGGTGTTTTGTTTATGAAATAGTATTCATTCCAGGCTTCACTCTTGACTATATTCCTCCTCCAAAACTTTTTACAGATAGATGTTTTTAAAATCATAATATTGATGGTTGCTTAATAACAATTTTTTCAATTTAAAAACATCCCGGTTTTGACACGGGCTTATAACGGACTTATATGTCGATATTTGCTATTTGAGCTGCATTAAGTGACTTGATAAGAAGGGAAATGTGCCTCAATGTTGCCTGTGCTTAACATTTGCGTTTTCACGATAATAAACTAATACATAGAGAAGGATAATGTTACAACAGTTACTTTGAATAAAGCACATCATTAATAGATACAAACTGTGTCGAGTTCTCGGTTTTTTTTTGTTAGAAACGTTGAATTTTTCCTCAAGGTATAAAAGGTCTGTAATCAAATTACGTTCTCAAGAAATATTAAAAAGGGTCCTTAAAGTCCATAAGCTGAGTGGCGAGGGTGGAGTGTCTTAATGTGGTCATTAAAGGACTCCGCCCGTGAATAGGTACCTACTTATGTTATTTCAAGTTGAGTAATGACCATGTGAATGCTTAAAACGTGTTAAAAGGTACCTACGTTTGTTCAAAGTTGTAGAGGAAGAATTGGTCTTCTTTCTAATGTCATTTGTCCGTGATCTAGCCATTATGTGTAATTTAGCTTAATCTAGCTTTTAGTATTCAAAATAACCATTATATGTGACCTTTTTATCATTTAGTACTTTGCTTTGTGATAGGCCTACACTTCAATAAAGCGGAGTGAGTAAGTTATATTTACAGAATGTAAATGACAGGTTCGAAAACTACGTATATCTGCTTTAAAATATTAACCTGCTGATGTAATTTACGGCAGCTTGATTAGAAAAACTCTATGTTTCAAGTAGAGATATCGCTGGATTGGGGATATAGCAAAGTCATTTGAATTGGGCCCAGGGTGTAGGAGGTTCGTAATTTAATTACGTTCCCAAGAAATACTAAAAAGAGGCCCATAAACTCCATAAGCCGAATATCGAGGGTGTTATATAATGTGGTCATTAAAGGACTCCGCCCGTAAATACTTATGTATTTCCAAGTCCAATAATGACCATGTTACTATGAACGCTTAAAGACGTAATATGTTGTGTTATGGGTCAGATTTATGATTATTAAAGTCAGGAAGCGCATGTGCTAAACAGAGATTATGGGTCAGAATGACCCTCGTGCCATTTATTACGTGTTTTATGGAGCTCTATTCACAGTACGGTGACCGAAATCGTCTTGTGGTTGTCGGACTAATTATACCCATTCTGTACAGTGGGCGGCTATGAATGTCGGCTAGCCGTGAATAATTTTATTCTCTAAAAATATATTCTTGGATTGAATGACTTTATTATACGCGACTAACCTTGAACACATTTGCCGTTTCTATATTCGATAATGGAGGTAGAAATTTGTATGAGATGAAAGATTAAGCACGAAAGAATTATCAATTTAAAAATTCTCTAAAAGCATTCGTATATGGGTATTGGGGCTGTGCTACATTGGCCGAATCAACTTTATGACCGACACAAATATGTCCACAACTTTTAAACATTGTTAGATAATTTCACCTTTGAATAATGGGTTCTCTATTTTTAACGTTAAAAACAAATAAACAACTGTTAAACCTAATAAACAGAAAATATGTAATACGTGTTATACGAGTATATATATTAGAAACAGGTTTCTTGGTAGCTTGAGAGACATTTTGAGTAACGCCCGACACAGTGAAAACATTCGATCATAAAGTTGACTAACCCAATCATGCGTAAAAAATTAATGCTTTCATTTATTTCTCAAATTATATTTTTATATATTTTTTAGGCTGTGCTGTCCCACTACTGGTCAAAGGCCCCGTCTCTTCCATCCAGCCGTCTCTGTTTAAGGCAGCTAGAGACCAATCTATCCGGAATGTGTCTAGGTCATCCCGCCATCTTCATCACATTAGGTGGGATCAGAGTCAGTGGTGTTCTTAGCCCACAATTCGTTCGACATGCGGCAAACGTGTCCAGCCTAGTATGTGTGTATTTTATATATATTATTTTCTAAAATTATGCACTTAGAAACATTATCTCTGTATCACGCTAAGCAAGTAGGTACATACATTCACGAATGCAATGCATAATATGTATTCAAAGATTACGCGTAAAATCAATTAATCCGAGCGTGCGACTGTGTGCAGTCGAGTTTCAGTTCAAGTAAAGCGATAATAAATTTCTATGCACAAATGTGCATGCATTCAAGAACCATGCAAATGCATACAAGAACTTAGAGCGAGGACTTGCCAGGGGATGGAATACAAGCTCACTGATTACACTTTACTTAGTACTGGTTCTGCTTCTGTTGTTCTTAATTGAATAAAAATTAATAAATATCGGACAAACCCACAAAAGTCGAGCTATTCCCAAAAGTAGGCCTGTGTTTTGGGTACTAAAGGACGATATACTTACTTATATAAATAAATATGTATACGCAAGCAGTATCCCATTTCACCACAATCTCCACTAAAATTGCATTTGCCAATATCACTAACAGCAGCTCGCATAGCAAAAATAAACATAAGTGTGTCCGATATGGATAAGAAACACCAAACTGCATTTCAAAACACGGTTGTAAACGTAGATGCCAAGACCGCAAAGTTGAAGTGGGACTGGACAAGACATGTCTGCCGCATGCATCGGGACGGGAACGATGGGCCAGAATAATCACCGATTGGACACCGCAAGATTACTGGAGTAGAGGCAGACCGAAAAGAAGAGGGCGGGATGACTTGGATGCATTCAGTATAACGAGTGGAGGGAGCGTGCAGCCAATAGAGACGAGTGGCGCAAGAGAGGGAACGCCTTTGCTCAGCAGTGGGACACAATCATAGACTAGGCAATAAAAAAACAGTGTCCGATATAATGCCGATATATTACTGGATTTGGTTATATAACATGGTCTCGTCGAATTATAGCCCTTTTTGTGTGAGAGCTTAAAATGTAGCCCTACGTAAAACTCCCGGCCATTTCTATGCAACAAATCACTCTGTTTTACTGCTTCCATTATTGTGAGGAAGACAAATACCATCAGACTTTCGCATATAAAATAATAGTAATTCATTACCAGTTTTATATACGAGTAACTCATATAAAGGTTATACGTATTTATCGAAAATAAAAAAATATTGAAAGACTAGTTTAAAAACCGGCCAAGAGCATGTCGGGCCACGCTCAGTGTAGGGTTCCGTCGTTGCTCATCCTTCACCATAGACTTAAGTTATGGGAAAGATCTCAAGCTCTATAAAAAGGTCGTAAACGCCAAAGTAACTACAGTTGTAGTTACTTATTACCTTGTGAAAGTCAACTTACGTCCTTTTAAGAAAATTATGAAATTTTGCGATAACTCAAAAACGGCTCAACCGATTTTGTTCAATATAGTTTTCATTGAGTGCTTATAAGGCCCCATTTTCATGAATTTTTCCATATTTTTTTGGGGCGACGCTATTTTTTTATTTTCAGAGTGAATATTTACAAATCTGCTGACTTTATCAAAAAATAATGTTTGGAAGCCCCTATTATTTTCAAAAGACCTATTCAACGACACCCCAAACACTAGTGTTGAAACGAAAAAAAATTCACCCCCACTTTAGGTTTTCGAGAGGTACCCGAAAAAAATTTTATTTTTTTATTTTTTATTGTACCGTTTTGTCGGCGTGATACATACACATACTCATACCAAATTTCAGCTTTCTAGCACTAATGATGTCGGAGCTAAGCCGCAGACGGCAGACGGACAGACGGTTATGGCGAAACTATAAGGGTTCCTAGTTGACTACGGAACCCTAAAAATGGTGCAGGGTACGTAATTTTTTTGTGAACAAAATCGCTTATACATTTTAACCTAAGGCCACAGTCGTTCTCACCCGCAACCCACAGCGGGTTTGAACATTTACAAACACAGTTAAAAACGCCGCGGGCGACGGGCCTCCACCCGTTGCGGGTATAGCGGATGAGAACGACCAAGGCCTTATAAAACATTTTTTGCTAGAAGACTCATCCTGCTCGTTCGTCTATTTTCAGATTTTCCAACAGACTTCAAAAAAGGAGGAGGTTCTCAATTCGACGGTCACATTGTCACCATATGGGGATCTGATAATGGAATCCCAGGGAAATCGAGGGCAACCCTCAAAAATTCTAAGGACTAACAATGTTTTTCATGTATTTTATAAAGTTATTCAGGTATTTGCGTCTGGTAGTCATCATCTAATTATGCTGAGTTGATGATGGAAGGTACAACTCCTTAACGGTTAGGAGTTAGGGGTTTTTTTTTAAATATTATAGAGTAGCGGCAAAAATCTATCATATTGCAATATTTTAACTTTAAGTCGAATTGGATCCAAGGATAAGATCCGAATGAATATTTCCAGTAGCAGTAGTTTCCAGTAGTATAGTAACTGTGTAACGAATAAAAACATTATGTATTTTATTAGCGCAGTTGGAAATATTAACTGAACGGCAAATTAGTGTAAAAACGTTCAGTTGTTTTCGGATACTTATACAATTTCTTCTCGTTGAAGTCGGTTATTTTTTGTGAAGATGAGATTATTTATTAACTTATTGTTCTATAGCTCTTTAGTTTAAATATCTCGTCAAAGGTTATAATTTATGAATGAAAATAGAGATGCAAGAAACTTTAACGTTATACAAGTTAGCTTCTCCCGCCAAGCCCCGAGACAGTACGGTGATGAGTTTGTTTCGCGCCAGACTTAGTAGCCCTATTGATGGCACTGCGTAATAATGGTAAAGTCAGGGTCTATTAAACAATAAATAACTATCCATACTTCCATACTAATATTATAAATGCGAAAGTGTGTCTGTCTGTCTGTTACTTCTTCACGCTTAAACCGCTGAATCGATTTTGATGAAATTTGGCATGGAGATAGTTTAAGATCCGAAGAAGGACATAGGATAGTTTTCATCCTGGAAATTATCCCTAAACAGATTGAAAAGTTAAGTAATTCATGATGACATTGATGACCCTGTAGGAAATGTAATTATTAGACCAAAAGCACAATTGCTCTTACATTTGCTTAGGCGCTTTTAATAATCCCTTTCATTATTAAGGTGATAGGGTGGATATATAGCTATCGTGTTGTACGAGGTTGCTTCCATACTTCCAAGTTCCACGCGGACGTAGTCGCGGGCAAAAGCTAGTTAAACAATAAATAGATATCACACTAATATTTTAAAGGCGAATGTTTTTTAGTGTGTTTATGTGTATGTTTGTTACTTCTTCACGCTCAAACGGCTGGACCGATTTTGTTAAATTTTGGTATGGAGATAGCTGACACCCAGGATTAACAGATATGCTACTTTCTATCCCGTAAAATTTAGTGTTCTCGCGGGATAAGCGGGTACCACCGTGCGGTGCAGCTAAGTCCCTTATAAACGGCCATATGGTAATAAAAGTAAAATAAAATTATATTTCATTCAAATGAAGCACCTGGTTGAAAAATTTCATAGAATAATTGACACTTCACTCGTCTGGCAAGAAAAGCCGTTGAGATGTGGGTACAAATCCCGATCAAAGCATACAATTAAAAAAAATCGTTTTATGCGACGCATGTTATGTAAGTATTTAACTAACAATGTTACAGCCAGTATATCCTTTCAAACATTTTTATTTCAAATTGATCCAGTCGTTTTCGAATAGATAATAATTCATAATCCTAATTCTTTATTGCATTATCATGTTGTACAATAAGATGTTACATTAATAAGATTAAGTCCATAACATGAACCCTGTCAGGCCACAGTAATTGACTTAGTGGGTTTATAATTAGGTACAATTTAGATTATAATGGGATACAAGAAATAAGCTGACCAGCTGAGAACCTCGTTCGGTCCTTTTTTGACTTTGGTTAATTATACTGAACTGCTGAAGAATTCTGTTGATTTCATTATTACAATCTTCTAAACAACAATGAAAGGGTCGATCAAGAGTCGTGGGTTAAAACTACGGAATTTTAAATTTCAATGTAATATTTATTCCTTCTTTAAGGTCATACTGTATTTAAGTAGTTTAAAATCGCTATCAAAAATTACGTGGCCCTAAATTTTTGAGCCAACATAATAAGTTTGTAATAGACACGCAAGAAACTCTAAGTGATAAAAGTTGCATTTTTGCTGCCAAGGCTCGAATGCAACGATGAGTATGTTTCGAGCGAGACTTAACAGCCATTTTGATAACACTAAGTACTCTGAGTAGCCGCGGTATTTCAGGCTCTATTAAACAATAAATAAAGGCTTTACTCGACAGCTCTTATAAACGGAGCGGGCAAGACGCGTAAATCACAACTCATACGAGCCGTGGGCCATTAGAGGTCGACTAACGACGATACATATGTGCTATAGAATTGCTACAGTAGCGTCAAAAAATGTATCATGTGCAAACATTTTAATTATAATATTAATAGGATCCAAGGATAGGATCTAAATGAAAATTGCCAAAAGTGTAATAGATTAGATTAAATAAATATATAAATATCGGAAAAAAACATATATCGATCTAGTCCTAAATTAAGCTTTTGTGTTATGGGTACTAGACGACGAAATACATACTTTTATAGTTAAATATATACATAAATACATATAGAACGACCGTGTCCCAAGGCACAACTATTCGAGTTCATCACACAAATATTTGCGCCGGGATTCGAACCCGAGATCGCCGGCTCAGAAGGCAGGTGCTTTACAAACTACGCCAAACGCGTCATCACTCAGAATTAGAATTGAAATATAATATGTTTTTTGTGTAGGTCTAATTATTATTATCACATATTTAGAATTGAATATGAAATGATAAAATAGACGCGCTTTTAAAAATAATAAATATTAAATACCTAATGTTAGTATTCTCCATTAAACCCTTTAACGATTGTAAAATTTTGGCATTTTTCATACAAAAAACATATTGATATTTTTATAAAACTCTAAAAGCGGACACCTTCTGGTACTCATATATTTTAACATGACTATTTTTGGTAAATGCTTGTTGGAGCCAAATTTTGATAAGGTCTCATCTCAAACATACGCTCCCGAAATGCAACAACTAGTTGTTACGTAATTCAATACCCCTACCTAGAGTTAACATGACCGTAGGTACTCGCTAGCGACAGTAACTTGGCAGAACTACAATTCTCTTCTCTACCATACAATACAAACCGTTTACGAAGTCGCAAACCCGCACGGTCACTGTAAGCTCACGGTAAGGGTACAGGGGCCCAATTCGAGAATGCCGTTGGAGATATCGCCAAACGTCAAATCTCCATTAGATAACAGTTATATCGCCATTGAACTGTCATTTAAATGCGATGAGCTTAAAAGTGACATATCTCATCTCCATTTTGGAAATACGAAGGCGATAATGATTGTCAAAAATGTTATTGATGTATATAAATTTCTGTTTTGAACGAAACGTAACGGACTAATTTCACGTACTACGCGGTCAATTAAAGTATGCGCCTGTTATTTATGCCGTCACATACAAAGGAAACGAAAATTTTGCGCGTCCGAATTGACGAAGTTGCGATGTTCTAGGGATATCGCCACTTGTCAAGTAGGCACACGTCAAAAGTGACGGATGGCGATGAAAAGGAGATCTCTCCATTATATCTCTAAAATTGGTCGAATACCCCCCCTGGTCTAAATGCATTCCATTCTTATTGTGACACTTTAAATGTCAAGTGTTTGACAGCCACGCCTATTCCGATGACAATACGACCAGTCCTACGCATCACCCGCCTTCGTTGAACACCAAAAATAACGAATCACTCGAAATGTGATAGCTACAATATAATTAACTGCACAGAATAAAATACTACAGAAGGTTATCTTTTGATCTTCGCAACAGCCACCTGAGAATTGTATTTTATTGGTTGTTTGTGTTAAACGTGACCCAAGTCAAGGTCGTTGAATGTGGCTAGACGACGCGATTGACTGGCGTAAATCACTGCGATTGACGATGAACAAGTGGCAAGTTCGTGCGGACTAAAGCGGAAGACGGAGCCAAGTCACGGCGCGTGAGCCTATTTCGGTTGAACACCAAACTTCAAACGTAAAAGCAACAGTAAAATTAATTGTATAAATTGCCTGCTCTTCATAATTAACTCCATGAAGTTATGTTAATTAATTCCAAATGCTTTGTTCGTTACGAAACTTTCGCAATTTCTTGTTTTACTTATAATTCAATTCATTAGCCTTATAGTAGAAAGTTCAACAAAAGCTCATTTAGCTTTAAAGCTTCTTAGCTTTGACCAGTTCCGGTTAACGTGAGATATCTTCAGAGGTGTATACATACACTGCATAATTAACAAAATTTTCAGTTTTCAAATAATTACCTTTACTCTAATTTTCTCAACCTTATCACAGAACTGGAAACTATTAATTTTATTTGATTATACGCACTAGTTTTGAAAATATTAAAAAAGGTGAAAGCAGCTGCGTCTAAGAATCAGCACTCAAATGACGTCACGACGTTGTGGAAGAATTGACAGTCGCAACCAACAAAAAGTCCAGTGGTACAATTTCCATACTAAATCCATCTTAGTAATAGTCCGACTGTATGATTTACTGAGCTGTGACCAATTATTTTTCGACTACGCACTTTTAGAATAAGGTACTTTTCAAATGATTTTATTATCATGTTAAGTTTTAATCGCGTACATTTATGTTTTAATCATATATTTCATAATTCATAATTAACCAACATATAATATTTTAACAACAGATGGCGCTGGCGTCGCGCTCCAAATTTCTGTAGACCTACATATGTATGCACATATATGCATTGTTGCTACGCTATAAATCGTAACAATGAGAAGCAAGATTTGAAATGATTATTTCATTAGTATAAGTATTAGTAGCGTCCACACAATTCGGTTCCCACTGGCTTGCCCATTTGAGAGCACCATTCTTTATTGTTACTGAATAATAATTGGCGTGAGTTTTTGTTTGACCCCACGCTATTAATAAGCAAGTATGTACATATTCGTAAAACGTATAAGTATAGCGGTGCAAGTCATGCGAAACTTATCTGCCGGTTGCAAGTTGCTAAGTTCGGAAAGTAGGCTTAAATAGGTAGTATACTTAAGGCAAGAACGCGAGGTGTTTTGTTTATGAAATAGTATTCATTCCAGGCTTCACTCTTGACTATATTCCTCCTCCAAAACTTTTTACAGATAGATGTTTTTAAAATCATAATATTGATGGTTGCTTAATAACAATTTTTTCTCCAAATGGTGCTTAAGTTAAATTAATATAGGTTATAAAAATAATTTATTCAAATTTTTCCGTTTAACGCTTATACATACATAATTAGGGGCGTACAACAAACGAATTGTGTAAATACCCTTAATGGAAATTAAGCGGTTTAGTGAAATATAAAGAAATCCAATGTAGTTCCTTCAACCGAGATAATTAGTAAAAAAATCTGCTGAAGATTGAAACTTTTCCAAGTCTTTGATAATTTGTTTTAAGTACGCAATTAAAAACTTTACATGATAAATGTTTGGAGGTTTATAGATTAGTAACAGGAAATGATTTCAGAGTTAACGTACCTAATGGTATTTTTTAATCCAAGAGAAAATTAAAAATTGTTTTCGAAATATTCATAATTCAACGAATTAATAATACATAAATGATACAGTGTAACTCAACATATTGTAAAATAGTACTGAACAGGACTTGCACGTTAATAGTACCATTAATGCTTATGAACGTAGGTATTATGCTTTATAAAAAAACAAAGCAAAGGCGTTCATAATCAGCCAGAGTTTAACCATTAAGTAAGCGTTATTAACTATAGCTTAAACACCAAAAAACCCTAAAATCAATTTCAATGTTTATTATAATTAGAATTTAAGAATTTTGTTAATTATGTTTTATTTAGGGTTTCATTTAAATTTACATAATTGTCTACTTTCATAATTTAACTTTGCGTCAATATTTATATTAATTAATGAAAATTAAATGACAAACAACACTAGTTACCAAATATTATGTAGTACCTACTTAAGTAGGTATTAATTTAAAAACATCGAAACGCGATTTCGATGTTAATTGCATTTCCCTACTTCAATAATAAGAACGATGGCTGTCCATATCATGAGCAAAAATGACAGAGCATTCGATTGTATGTGTTATTCTGAAAACATCGACTATTCTCCTAAATGTTTGAATGAAAGTATGAAAGTATGACAAAGAAAACTAGCTACACCACAGTACTGTTTTTTCATAGTAGCATCATTCCAAAAGTGAAATCAATAATAAGTAAAATATAGAGTCTACTCACTTGCAATAAAGTTTTTTTGCAGATTTTATGACAATTACATGTGCTCGTCTAGGTAGTAAAGAATATCACGTAGTAAGCGTTCCGATCCGTAGCGGTGTTATTCGAAAGAGATTTTATTGCGTTTGCTATTAAATTCTTCTCAGCGTTTCGGTCCTTTTGCCGGCTACGGAGTTACGCGTAGGCGCGTAGACATAGACACGGTGAATCCGACTGGCTACCAAGTCATCTAGGTAAATAGTTGCTCTGTCAGCTGTAGATCTCGCGAGAAGGCTTACATATTATATTTCTTACGTTTTTAACCCCCATATCTCCGCCATTTTGTTATTTTTTTTTAAATGGTCGTCTTATATTAATCGTAATTATGAAACCTGCTGACAATAATTCACGAGAATCGATTGATAAACTAGATATCCGGACATACGAAAGCAATTCATACCAAATCTGAAACGGAAACGATTCGCATCGCATGCTTCGTTCGCACGGTCAAAAATGGCTCCGTCATTATAACATCTACATACATACCTACATAAATATAGGTAATGATATATGTTCAAAATATCAAAATCAAAATATTTATAAAAAATATTAAAAAACATAGTTATGTTCCTCAATAGTTCTACCTAAATAGGTATTTAGGACCACAGCAAAACCCCTGCCAAGTCAAAGTGGGTTAGGTTTTCTAGTATGCCGTTGCGATGCCCGTAAAAGGCGGGAAAAACATTTTCATCGTTTTTATTTCTTTCAAACTCCAGAAAAATCTGTAACCTTTTTCTAAGAATGAGGGGGATTATTTGTACCCATGAACAAAATTCAAGATCTTGAAAAAATTCATCCATTCCTGATTAATGTATCCAATCTAGTACATTTGTGTGTACATCAACACTGTATCTTCTCATTAAGGGCGTGTGAACAGACTAATGTTGTTGACATTGTCCTATTTAGTCAGCCGATGACTGGCTGCGCATCTAGGTCAGTGGTTGTGCGTTCGGCGCGATGCGTAGGCTTCGACAATGTGACAAAAACATACTTACAATTTTTTTATGCACCAGCTGTATTGATATAGTCTTATTACATAGTATAAAACAAAGTCGCATCCTGCTGTCTGTCTGTCTGTCCCTATATGCTTAGATATTTAAAACTACGCAAGGGATTTTGATGCGGTTTTTTTAATAGATAGAGTGATTCAAGAGGAATGTTTATATGTATAATACATGCATAATATAGTATAGAAGAGCTAGTATCAGCATTATTTGTAAATGGAAGGCGCCCCTAATGCCGTAGTCGTTGAAGTGCAAATTACTATCACGATCCATATTATAAAATATTAGAAAAAAAATATGGATGCCTTAAATCCTTACGTTAACTCATGTTACTAAACTCAGCGAACGAATAAAACATAGAACGCGAGCTTCATACAAAATTACAATCAAAAACCGGCCCAACAGTCGAAATGCGCATGCTCACCGGTGTACCAATCACAGCCACTCAAATGTTTTCAATTACGCATAACAAATAAATGTGATTCGTCAATTTCCGAATGGCCAGCTGTGATTCGACAAAACGCATGACATTTGTCTATGGTAATATGGCGGTGACAGTGAAAACTCATAATTGGTGAATCGTTAATGCAGTAAAGAGCCATTTTTGTTTCCTTCATTATAAATCTTGAATGTTCAGGTTAATTGCTTACATACGAATTTAAAAAAAAACTTTTAAGGAATCCTTGTTTGTTCCTTGTTGTTACTAATACTTTGAATGATTATTATTAATGCGTGCTGTAACTGCTGTATATGTTATTATTTCTCCTTCTTTGTAATAACTAATATTTTACATGTAAAGTCGATACAATCTTTGTAGTGAAAAAATATCGAACATAATTAGGAACTTATACGTTTTCATACCGGACTGACGGAAAACGCATAGCCTTTTAGGGACGATCTTATACAAGCACAAAAGCCCGGCTTGCCCTAGTAATATTAAAAAACGATAAAAAATTATTTACTTGAACAATATAAAATTGCGCGCCGTGACGTGTTTCATAATTTCAAATTTTGTCGACGCCGCGTGGTTCAAATTTTTTTCGCGCACAGACCGCGCCGCGCTCGCTGATGGCTCGTCGCCGTTCTATGTCACCGCTAGTCATCTCCCTCGCACGCGTTGGCTTGCAATCGGGCTTCATACCGCTTACTCTAACATGGAAGTAACCTATGTATCAACATAACTATACGTTGCTTCAAGTGAAGTGAAGTTAGATACGGTACGGATCGGCCACTTGCAAATTTCGCGTAAATAGGTGTGATTTAACTTCACGTTGTTTAGAAATATTTAGTTAGTGTAGCGTTTGTTTGAGCGTAGTAATAAGTAGAAGTAGGTAATATTATTGATAGTGACCGTGTTTTGATTTTGTTTGTTGTTGTGATTACTGTGGCTTTAAACAATGGAAGGAGTTGTTCCGTGCGATTGTGATGAGTTAAAGTGTGCAGGTCTTTTAATAGGCGAAGGAAAGGTAAGCACTCTAACTTTCGCTAAGAAAAAACAGCTCATATTTTCCCCAAAACCCACGCCCAACCTGTGTATTATTGAAATTGTACTTTGAACAGTAATGCGGCAATAAAATGGATTTACCCATAAGCCTAGGCACGCCACTGATTGCATTACTTTTTTCAAACATCGTATATAAATTAGTCATATGGCATAACACCATCCCTATACAAAATCTGTTCCGTAAAATAAATTAAATTAATATGTGTACGGCTTTATTTACGTATGAAAACTAATACCATCTTTTTTTTTGTGTTTTTCTGAGTGATTAATACACCATTTCACTGAACATTATGGCATATTTTGTTACTTTGAGACTTCATATATGTCACGTAATGCAAGTGTTCGGCTGCGTCGCCATTTGCAAACTAGACAGCCGTTTGACACAAAATTTACGCCCCGCCTTAACTGACACAAAATCCGTGGGGCCATTTTCTGACGCTAGTTA
The DNA here is from genome assembly GCA_947623375.1 of Apotomis capreana. Lineage (NCBI taxonomy): Eukaryota > Metazoa > Arthropoda > Insecta > Lepidoptera > Tortricidae > Apotomis > Apotomis capreana. The sequence goes on from OX392514.1 coordinate 11,477,724, forward strand.
GGCTTCTATGTTTTATTCGTTCGCTGACTAAACTGCATTTTAAGATTACGTCCTTATCAGAATTATTTATCGATAAAATAAAATAAATGTTTCACGATCCTTGTTTGATTAGTAATACCGAATGTTTATTATCCTGAGCAATAAGCCCGTCCATTAATGGAATAAAATAGCCAGTAGGTTTTTTTTCAGCTGGTTCTATTTCCGTGAGATTTTAGAAAATATTTGAATTCAGTATTTTTTTATATAAAAGAATGTTGCCTTTACATAAAATGAAATAACTTTCCTCCAATGCACATGCATGTTTCGCACACTATGATATACGTAGAGAGTTTGTGAACACGTAAGTATATTTGTATATTCTACATGTGGTACGCGCAACTATTTATGAATGCTATGCGTATAAATTCTGATTTAAGCGTTAGTAGGCGCGATGGTAACGGGCAGCGTGTATTTCTGACGTTCCAGAAACTTCTCAGCTACGTCATAAAATGCAAGATGCAGCGGAACACTACTCCGAATCACAATAAAACCAAGGTCCCCGCCTTGCACTCAGCCAGAACGCTGATATTATCGCCGCCCACGTATTCTTGCAGTACATTTTACTAACAAAAATAATTTTATTTCTTCTATTACAAAATGCTCTAAACTTTTTTCATGAAAATAGTAATGATCTGATGACCGTCCCATAATATTTATTTATTTGACCTTTATAACAGAAAATCGATTAACTTACTCAAACAAAACAAAAATATTCCCATTTCCGTGACCCTCTGTGGTTCACATGACCAAATGTTGCAGGTGTCTATGGGCGACGGCAATCGCTTTCCATCAGGCGATTCGTTTGCTCGTTTGCCCCTTAAGACATAAAAAAAAAATACCTATTACCTATGCTTTTCTAGACTACAAGAGTAGTTACACAGAAAGACCTAAATCACGATTGGTACGCCTGATAATAGTTGTAGTTTTAAAGATTTATTAGGATCTTATCATCAGATACTATGCTGATGTCAACGGGACCAATTTAATTAAAAATAAGATATTTTCAAACCAAAATATTATTTTCCAAATCAATTTAGGCAATCAATCAATAATAGGAATATATACAACGAATGAACGAACTAAGAAGTTCCCCTTGTTGAAGTCGGTCAAAAACAAGTCTATCTCCTCTATTACACAAGCATTTTTCATGACAAAAACAATAAACTCCGGACAGGCGAAAGTTATGATTTATTCTCCCGTAAAAAGAAAACGAAAGGTGCGAGCAGTGCGAGCTAGTTCATAAAGAGGCGCGAGTAAAAAGTTCTGTATGTCAATAAAAGGAGCGCGTTATCCTGGAGCATTATTTAGGGCAAGTTTGTCGTTTTTGTACGGTGTGACATATCCTAAATAATATTTCACTGTTATGAGTGCGCGAGGCGTATTAAGTAACTGAAGATGACAGTGACACACGGTTGTAGGTATAAGATTCGTGACTAGTTAACAGAAAGAGAATATCAATACAACGGTTCTTTCTTGTTTAAGTTTACAGTAGAATCATTTTTTCAGGCCGAATTCACTTCGCATTGTTTTAACAAACAACGGGAGCCAATGGGTTATGTGTGCATTATGAACTACAGCCACAAACTGCACTCGATACTTTTCATTTCAAATTAGCAGTTTGTGGCCGTCCATATAATGCACACAATACCCGTTGAGTACCATTGTTTGTTAGAACAAAGCGAAGTAAATTCGGCCTAAAAAAGGATTCCGACTGATAAATGCGTGTCATGATTAAATTTTCATGTGACAGTGGCGCAACTAACGTGGCGCAACGGTGGCGACATGGATTTTTGATTAGTTATCAGTTCATATATTGCTTTTAAAAAGTTATATAAAATGGAAGATACATAATATTGGCTTGGTTTTATATGTGCCTTGGTTTTTACTGTAATGCTGTGAAACTTATTTGAATAATAAATAATTTTTTTTTTTTTTTCTTATTAAAAAAAAAAATCCGCTATGATTATAATTATAAGAGAGTGTGATTACGAAGGACTACATTTTAAATCAGAAGACTTCACGATACTTGAAAAAGGAGTGAATTACGTGAGCGGAAAAAGCTGATTTACAACAGGGTTCAGAAAATTCCAAAAAAATCCTAAGGAAAAGCGAAATCCCACTTTTGTTTAATACAAAAATCTTGCGATTTCCTAATGCCACATCAGATTTTAGAATAATATAATTCTCATATAAAACAATCGTATTTAGAGCAGAATTGTGTTGTTTTGTACGTTGTGACGTACCCTAAATAATATTTCATCGTTATCTGGCATGCGCTCGTATTTCCTCGTATCTGGAGATGACACACGACTACGAGACATGTCGCGGAACAAACGCCGTACTTCAGTGGATTTTACGCCCCCGTGAGTTTGTTCTTATTCCGCACGTGCAGTAATTATTTTGCTAGTTTTCCTGCTATTCGTGACTTGTTAACAAAAATAGAATGATTATACTTACTACAAACATTGTACTTGTGTATTATTAACTTTTGATTGGAACTTATACGATTATCGCACACTATAACAATAAACCGATACCATTGCCGTGACATTGCTGAAACGTACCAATGCAAAGTAATGATATAATATTTACACTTAATTAAGTCCTGTTTTTGTTGTGGGAGGTATTAGTAGATGAACGAGTCAAGCGCGGTATTCCCAGACCGACTCTTCAAGAAAAGACCTTCATACCTTCAGGTAATGAGCGTACTTTCATCTGAAAGGCCAGCAATGTATTTGAAAATCCAGTAGCAGGTAAGAACATTACTACATATTATCATTTAAAAAATTGTACACTTGAAGACAAAATAAGTAAGATTCAAAATAGTAACGTTTAAATGGTGCACAATAAATGCAATAAGATACAATACAAGTCAATGAAAGATAAACTTTTAATAAACGAAGGTAATAGTCGTACCACATGTTAAGCACATTTCTCAAAAAGAGAATCTTAAAAAAAACGCGAGCTATTCTAAATTCAAACGTTACCAAATGCTGCACGAACATCGACAAATCCATAGAGAGCGGAGTAGTTGTTCGGCAAGCGACACCTTTGTTCACAAAGTAATAATGTATTCTCCACGGAAAGTTGGGCGGAGAACGAAACGTAAATGTAGTGACATTCACAGCGGGACCCAGAGAGGCATGCAACAGGCTTGTAAGACCGCACGAGTTTGCCATAGGTTACCGACTACGAAAAGTCCGGAACACCTATACGTATGGACAAATATTCCGGGTCACTGACGTAAAATGTAATATCTGGATAACATTTCTCATTTCTCATAGGAAACATAATATCAAACCATGGATCACTCCAGGCATCATTCGTTGCATGAGGAATAGGGATAATCTTAATTTAAAATTAAAAAAAGATCCTGAAAATGAAACTCTAAAAATTACCTATCGCCGATATCGAAACACCTGTAATAATATTCTTAATAGAATTAAAAGGACCTACCAGAGATCTCAAATCCAAGCTAGCGCAAACAATGTAAAAAAACAATGGGAACTAATGAAGGGTATCAGTAAAATTGACAAAGAAATTGATAACGTGACTAACTTACTCAATACGATCATAAATAAAACTGGACTGTCCGAGGATCAGCGAGCCCATAATATGAAATTCACTTCATTTTCTCCGAATTCTATGTTTTTAAGCCCTACTGACGAACGTGAAGTTAAACAAACCATACTCAGCCTAAAGTCTAGTGCATCTACTGGATGGGACGGACTATCATAGATTTTTCTAAAAATGGGTGCTGCTATCTTTAGGAATCCAATAGCTATCATTTGCAATCTCTGCTTTCAGGAAGGAAAATTTCCAGATGCATTAAAAAAGTCTGTTATCATTCCGGTTTTCAAGTCAGGTGACAGAGACTGTATCACGAACTATAGGCCAATTTCACTGCTCTCATCTATATCTAAAATAATTGAAAAACTTGTAAATAATAGACTCAAATCATATTTGGAAAAGAACAATATTATATCCACCAACCAATATGGCTTCAGAGAACGCAGATCTACTGAAGATGCTGTTAAAACTGTTACTTCTTATATCGTAGACAAAATTAACAAGAACAAAAAAGTAATAGGTATCTTTCTCGATCTAAAAAAGGCCTTCGATACAGTCTCTGTTCCCATCCTTGTCAGAAAGTTAGAGAATATAGGTATACGGGGAACACCTCTCCTACTCCTAACTGACTACCTATCGAATAGAAAACAGTCTGTAAGAATTGGTGAATATCTTAGCGATGAAGAGGATGTAGTATACGGGGTTCCACAAGGTAGCGTCCTCGGACCTACCCTGTTCTTGATATACATCAATGACCTGTGTCGTCTTTCTTTAAACAGTGCCCAAACTACTACATTCGCTGACGACACGGTGCTACTCTTTCAGGATAATACGTGGAACCAACTAGCTAAAACGGCTCAGGATGGGTTCGATGAAGTAACTAAATGGTTAGATTATAATCTCCTTACGTTGAACTCTTCGAAGACCAAGTATATAACTTTTAGTTTACGCAATAATAGCCAACCATCTCCCGATACTCTTTTAATAAAAGCGCACTCTTGCGCTATGTTAAAGGATTGCACATGTCCTCAAATTGAAAGTACTGAATCTATCAGATATCTAGGGATTGAGCTGGATAAGAACCTTAATTGGAATAGACATATCGCCAATTTAACCACAAGAGTCAGAAAATTAATTTATATATTCAAAAATATCAGACATGTATGTGACAGAAAGCTGATAACTACAATATATCGCGCGCTCTGTCAATCAATAACAGCTTACTGCATCACTGTATGGGGAGGCGCTGCTAAAACTATATTGCTACCTCTTGAACGTGCACAACGCGCTGTTCTCAAAGTTATGTCTTTTAAAAACTTTAGGTATCCAACCCAAACACTACACCGTGAAATTTTAGTGGTTGTTTTCCCGCGGCAGGGCGATTTGGTATCGGTAGTACTTTCGAATTATAATAGACAAACTCAAAAAATAAAACTTGTCTTTAAAAAAAATACAAAAATAATACCCTGAACTCGAACTTGCGAAAAACAATAGTAACGCACTAAAACTGCAAGTAAATGACAGTTCCCGATATTGTAGGTAAACAGATAAACGAATAAACAAGTAAACACGATTAGGCACAAATACGAGTAAGTCGTAGCATGTCAGTAATAAGGCGCTCCCGCAGCGAGCAACGCGGATACTCCCCTCTCACTCTCTCAGGGATTCCCAGTAGTAGATTAAGGCGCCGACGCGGCGGGTAGCCGGCTACCCTTCTTTTCAGTTGACCCGTGACAGGCGCAAGCGCATCCACCCTCGTTTTGCGCATGCGGAGTTCACAAATCACCGTAAAATGGATCGACATTACGAATATTCAAATTTAGAGTACGTCGCGATGGTGCAGCTGTACGCTGTACGCCAGGGCTAATTACGACAGACCCGGACCTAACTCCGTTGGACTTTTATTTGTGGTCTGAGCTAAAGCGCCTAGTGTACCAGCGGGAATACGAAACTCGTGATGCGTTAATAGCGGGAATAACGGACGCTTTCGATGTTGTTAGACGTGATAGTTACATTAATATCATTGAAAAACAATCAAAGTAAACGTGCCCGATTGTGCATTGAACGTGGCGGATTGCAGTACGAACAATTGCGTTATCGGGAAGTTTTAAGTGTGAATACGGGACGATTAAAAATTAGGTAAGGCAATTTAATAATCATTGTAAATAAGTTGATTCCATTTTTTAAATACGCCTTAAATACGTTTTTGATCATTTCAAGCTTGATCTAAACTTGTAATTTTTACTTTTGAAGATCCGTAAACTGCCCGTAGTAATGCCCGTAAGCCCGTAAAAGTATGAAGGAAAAATGGCACTACTTTTTAGGTTATTTTGTTTTATTCACTTGAAAGAAGTACGTACTACTGCAGTGCTACTACTGGTGTTAGGTCATTTTCGAGTTTCGTTCGACGCTTTTGCAAATCTGACATTTCTTAACATTAATGAAAAAAGAGATTACACACGGATTGTACGTCCATGGCAAAATCATTTCGTTGCGGGAAAACAACCACTAAAATTTCACGGTGTATACAAAGACACTTCAGTGCTTACTGTGAGGCAGCTTTTTATCAAAAGTCTAATATTAGTTCAGCACCAAAAGCAGCCAGACCATTGTGCTACACGCCGTCGAATTGATCTAGTCTATTCAGTCCCTACATCCAGGTTGGCCTTCTCCCGTAAGTTCCATAATTACCTTGGACCTCTTGTGTACCATCGTATAAGTAAACACATAAAATTACGTGACTTAAACCTATATCAATGTAAACGAATATTGGACGTTTTTCTTAATTCACTTAGCTATGAGGACACTGAAAACCTTATCAAATAAATGGCCAAACACATTCACATTCTATATGAATACTCACAACCATACATATGCTTACACATTCACACACATACACACTTAAATCTATAGTGGCACTATCGAATAAGCTATAACTTAAGTTTTCTATTTTTATTTTAAACTATCTTATTATTAACAAGAAAGAAATTCACCTCCACTATCTGCTTATAATACTTACTTACGAATACGCATTAAGCTAAGTAACTATACTCTGTCTGATCACTGGGATCAAATGGTGTCACTTTGGCATAAGTTACTAACAAACATAATTATACATGTAAACTTTAGTCTTCTCAATCGAGTTTTAAACAGCGTGATCACTGGAAATGTAAATTAACTTACTTTTATACTCTGTTTATTCACTATATTTTATACTGCCTGTGTTAATACACATTTAAACTTCACTCACTTACAAATAATGTTATATATAAGTACCAATGTGACCGACGACAACTCTTACTTCACCGTGATACAGTTTTAACTAGTACGGGAAGTAATAGGACATCATTGTTTGCATAACTTATGTAACTAACAACTTAGAATTGTAAGGCAAGTGTCTGTTATAAACTTTTTTGTGATTTCATGTAGTTGTTTTGGTGAATAAAGTTATTATTATTATTATTCCTTTATTTCTCTTGGTCGATTCACTAAAGCTGGCACGAATGGAATGAATGAGTGAACGATAATATTTATGTGTGCGTCACAAAATGATTACATACAGGTTGATACAATAAGTGATTATGAATATGAAAATTATCGAACCAAATTAAATTCAAAATGACGAATGGCTTGTTTTTCAAAATTTCAAATTGGTGGTAGGAAGCTGAAACTCGGCATCGGGGGGCATTTGGGGCTCACAAATATGAATCTGAAATCGGCGTCCGAAAATTCGATCAAAGTCGGAAAATATCGAAAAAAACAATATTTGTATGGAATTTTTTTTTTTGGAGTCCCGTATCTCGTAAACGGCTGGAGATGGGTAGGGGATGCTCAAACAAATATCATAGGGGACCCCCACCCGAGTACAGTCGTGGAAAAAAAAAACAAAATGGCGACTTTTTTTTTTCGAAAATTTCAAATTTGTCCGAGGGGGCTGAAACTCGGTATTGGGTTTGGGTCCTCCGACTCAGAATATGAAATCGGATTTTGAATATTCGGTCAACTTCGGATAACATCGGACAAACAAAATTTAGTAATCTTAGCTTGACGGAGGGCCGAGCCATTTCTGAGCATAACTTATTGAATCGAATGGGTCTTAGCCTCGGATACTAGTACTTTCAATGAAAACTATATTGAATAAAATCGGTCGAGCCGTTTTTGAGTTATTACAAAATTTCATAATTTTCTTTAAAATGACTTAAGAGCCGCGCGGTGTCCCTACACTTCGAACGCTAAACATATTGGTTAAGTGCCAAACTATATTAAAACATTTTGCTCAATCTGTCACGTATTATAGATAACTTCCAAAAGATAATAAGTAATTACTGTTTCTTGGCGTGTACGACCTTTTTATCGGGCTTGAAATTTTTCTCGTAATTTTCGTCTATTGTGAAGGACGGGCAACTACGGGACCCTACACTGAGCAGTGAGCGTGGCCCGACATGCTCTTGGCCGGTTTTTTAGGGTTCCGTAGCCAAATGGCAAAAAACGGAACCCTTATAGATTCGTCATGTCTGTCTGTCTGTCTGTCTGTCTGTCCGTCTGTCCGTCCGTATGTCACAGCCATTTTTTTCCGAAACTATAAGAGCTATACTGTTGAAACTTGGTAGGTAGATGTATTCTGTAAACCGCATTAAGATTTTGATTCAAAAATAAAAAAATAATAATAAATATTGGGGGCTCCCCATACTTAGAACTGAAACTCAAAATTTTTTTTTTCATCAAACACATACGTGTGGGGTATCTATGGATAGGTCTTCAAAAATGATATCGAGGTTTATAAAACATTTTTTTTCTAAACCGAATAGTTTGCGTGACAGACGCTTCCAAAGTGGAAAAAAGTTGGTCCCCCCCCCTCTAACTTCTAAAATAAGAAAATGAAAAATCTAAAAAAAACATATGATGTACATTACTATAAAAACTACCAACGAAAATTGTTTTGAACGAGATCTAGTAGGTAGTTTTTTTTTAATACCAAATACCTAACTTTGCACCTAATTTATATGGGGCGCTATACATACCAGGTGCAAACTTAACTTAAACACTTAGGGATGGAAAATGTTTGTACGGAACCCTCTGTGCGCGAGTCCGACTCGCACTTGGCCGGTTTTTTATAATTCGAACTAGTCGTCCGTCACCTATTAATTCTTGACATTAACCCTTTACCAGGCCGCGAAGACAAGAAAATGTGGGTTACGTTAATACCATTGCATAGTCCCACATGGTTAAACTCATACGTGACAATGGAATAGTATAGGTATCATCCCACATCCTAATTCTGGTCATACACAGATTGCATGAATATTAAGCAATATGTACAATTTTATTACACTGCCTTACAACAGTCAAAATCAAAAGTATGTCAAAAAACTAGCGTCTTCATAAAACACCATGATAGTAAAATATTTTTGTATCAAACAGTTAAATATACCTTTCGGACATATATATTACTTGTTTAGTCTAAATATTGTGCGGATTATGCTTATATTATACCTAATATTTTTTATTTTTCTTGAATAACAAAAACCCATTTTGTTGTTGTTTACAAAATATTAGGAGGCCCCTGTATAAGAACGGCACTCACACTAACACTCAAAGTGACAAGTGACATAACTTTCATTCAATCCATTCGCGCCAGCTTTAGTGAATCGACCTATATCTTAGGCTAGGGTTTTTACAATAAATTTATATATAAAGTAAAATACAATAAAGTAGTTACAAAATATAAATACATTATAAAAAACCTAACCTAGGGTGCCGCCAGCAGCGGGGCAGGGCCCAGGCTACCGGTGGTTAGGGCTACAGAGAGAGGAACCTCCTGACGATGCGCGCCGTGTCCATTATTATTATTTCCTTTATTTATTTTAATTCTTAGGCTAGGTTTTTACAATATCTGTATATAAAAAGTAAAATACAATAAAGAAATTACAAAATATATAAACATATTATAAAAAACCTAACCTAGGGTGCCGCCGGCAGCGGGGCAAGGCCCAGGCTACCGGTGGTTAGGGCTGCAGAGAGAGGAACCTCCTGACAATGCGCGCCGTGTCCAGGAGTACCGCCTTCTGTATCTGGCCCTTGATCCAGCCATCTAGCGAGAGTCTCTTAAGATGTTTGTCGAGACTCTTCGCTATAAGACCGTTTGCCGAAACGACTATCGGGACAATGATCGTCGAGTCAACATCCCACATGGCGGTCACCTCGTGAGCCAAGTCAAGGTACTTGCTGAGTTTGTCCTTCTCGGCCTTCACGAGGTTCTCGTCATGCGGGATGGTGATGTCGATGAGCACTGCCTGGCGCTTGGATCGATCTACCAACACGATATCAGGCTTATTGGCTACAATAGTCCTGTCCGTGATGATAGATCGATCCCAATAGAGCGTGGCACGACCATTCTCAAGAACTGGCAACGGTGCGTACTTATAGTACGGCACCTCAGACCCCACAAGACCGTATCGAAGAGCAAGTTGCTGGTGAATAATCCTGGCTACTTGGTTATGTCTGTGCAAGTACTCGCCGTTAGCAAGATGAGAACAACCGGAGATTATATGCCTGAGTGACTCACCGGGACGGCGGCATGCCCGACAAATGTCGACCGTACCGTCCTTCAGGATATATCTCCGGTAATTGTTCGTCATCATTACTTCGTCCGCAATTGCACAGACAAAACCTTCGGTTTCCCCGAAGAGATCCCCGAAGCGTAGCCAGTTCACTGACGCGAGCAGATCTACATCGGGCCCCGTAAGGGCCTTGTAGAACCGCCCGTGTAGCTCCTTACTCTTCCATACGGCCTTGCGGTCATCGGTGCTAAGCACCTTTGGTCTGCGCCAGTTCTCGTTTGCTAAGGAGAGAGAGGTGAGGCCTTTGTCAACTGCTACTACATCGCGATGAATCCCACACTCGTTGTTTAGGAAATACTCCCTAAGACTGCACACCTCGCGGTTATGGAGGTCCTTGGCGTTTAAAAAGCCACGGCCCCCACACTTACGCGGGATGTACATTCTCATAACTGACGAGCGTGGGTGCCTCATGCGATGTGTAGTGAGCAGCTGAGGGACCCTCGTATCCTGGGCGTCCAGCTCAGTCTGAGTCCACCTTAGTATGCCAAAGGAGTAAGTGAGCAGAGGCATCACCCAAGCGTTGAAGGCGCGCGCCTTATTACCGCCGGACAAAAGACTGTTAAGCACTTTTGTCAAGCGACAAAAGAAACGCTCCTTCAACGCCTGCTTAATGTCTCCGTCCGCAATACCCAATGACTGTGACATACCAAGGTACTTGTAGGTTTCAGCTTCGGAGATAGACCTGAGGGACATTGTCTCAGAAAGTTGTAAGTTCGCGGAATTTACGACTTTCCCCCGCTGTACATGCATGACCGCACATTTGTCTACACCAAACTCCATTTTGATGGCGCTACTGAAGGTTTCTGTTACTTCCAGTAGTTCCACCAGATCCTGGCGTTTTGGTGCATACAGCTTAAGATCATCCATGTAAAGAAGATGAGAAATGACCTCACCTCCTCTTCGAAGCCGGCAACCTAGTCCTGAATCCTTCAGCAGAGTGCTGAGGGGATTCAGGGCTAGGCAGAACCACAGAGGACTCAAACTGTCACCCTGGAAAATACCTCTCTCAATCCTTATCAAGTCCTGCGGGCCAAGGGGGCCGCCTCCGCCACCTGGTTGACGAAGGACTGTGGTCCACTGCCTCATACACGCACCTAAGAGGGATCTTAGAGCCGTATCGATTTTATACAGCTCTAAGACCCTCTCCAGCCATGAATGAGGCACCGAATCATAGGCCTTCTTATAGTCAATCCAGGCGGCCGAGAGAGACCCCCTGTTCCGCCGGACTTATTGGCATATGGTCGTGTCAATGAGGAGGAGCTCTTTAGTACCACGGGACCCAACCCTACATCCATTCTGAGAAAAGGCCAAAACGTTGTTCGCAACAATGTGCGTGTTAATTTTTGTTCTCAGAATGGACGTAAGGAGCTTGTATAAAGTGGGCAAGCACGTGATGGGTCTATAGTTTTTCGCTTCCGTGGTACTACCGGACTTATTATTATTATTAACTAATGCGATTAGCGTGTTCATATAAATTGAAAGAAAAACGAGTACCTAATGTTTTATTTTACTTTTTGATAAAACATATAATAGTTATGTAATATGGCGTTATTAAAAATTCAAAACACCTCCGACACAAGTCTTGGCCCTCATTCAATGAGTGATATAGAAAATGCTACTAAAACATAGCTTAGAACCATAATTATCAATTGACAAGACTTTCGATAAAAAAAAATACAATCAAAATGGTCTATCCGTTTGGGAGCTACGTTGCCACATACAGGCACACGCACATGCACACAGGTACACATGTTGAACTTATGACACCCCTCTTTTTTCATTGGGGTTTAAAAACAAAACTGACAAAAATCATTGATGCGAAGATCACAACACAAAGAAAAATAGAAATGCATATCCTGGAGGAAGAGAACGGAAATCGATCCTGGTACCTCTGAATGAGCGATTCAACGTGCCAACCCTGAATGCCTTGTGTCTTTGTCACACAACCCTGAATCTTTGCATTTTTGTTATAGCGTGGTTATAGCTTAAGCTTAGGCTTACAACTTGACGATAATCATTTTTTCAAAAGAAAAACTTGACTTGAGACTTGAATAAGTAACTAAAAAAACCCAAATTACGATAGGTGTGCCTATCCATACTTCCATACTAATATTATAAATGCGAAAGTGTGTCTGTCTGTCTGTCTGTCTGTTACCTCTTCACGCTTAAACCGCTGAACCGATTTAGATGAAATTTGGTATATAGATAGTTTCAGTCCTGGGGAAGGACATAGGGTACTTTTCATCCCGAATAAATTTAGTGTTCCCGTGGGATGAGCGGGTAACACCGCGGGGCACAGCTAGTTTATAATAAGAAGAGTTCCTTTGATTTCTCCAGGATACCATTATCAGATTCCAACGTGATGACCATGGAACCAATTAGAAACGATGCCCTTCCAAAAGAAAACTGTTTTTTTTTTTCAAATCGGCCTAGCCGTCTTCGACTAAGTTCAGTGGCCCGAAGATTTTGTCCGTGGGTATATCGGCGCTCCTGCTGTTGATTTTCAACTTCTTTAAGAGTTCTGCGATTGCTTAAAAAGTTACTTTGAGTTACATAATGTATTCTCGCGCGTGTATTCAAGTTTGGCGCCGGTGGCAGACTGTTCCCGTGTGATAGCAGAAGACAAAGTTGTACAAGAAAATGTGTTACTTCTCACAGTTAACATTAATTTTTTAACGCATGAATTTATCGTGAGGTCGGGTTACTTTAGCTAATCCTTTGATTGACGACGCGGTTGGCACAGTGGTAGAGCAGCTGTCTACTAAGCCAGCGGTCCTGGGTACGAATTTATCTATATAAGTATGTATGTATATCGTCGCCTAGTACCCATAACACAGCCTTCTTGAGCTTAATTTGGGACTAGGTTGACGTGTGTGAGGTTGTCTGATATTTTTAAGGGTTCCGTACCCAAAGGGTAAAAACGGGACTCTATTACTGAGACTCCGCTGTCCGTCCGTCCGTCCGTCTGTCACCAGGCTGTATCTCAAGAACGGTGATAGCTAGACAGTTGAAATTTTCACAGATGATGTATTTCTATTGCCGCTATAACAACAAATACTAAAAATAAAATAAAATAAATATTTAAGGGGGCTCCCATACAACAAACATGTTTTATGGTACGGAACCCTTCATGCGCGAGTCGGACTCGCACTTGCCCAATTTTTATTTATTTATTTATTGGTTACTTTGGCTACTTGTCAGGTTACTTTGGTTAGTCGGAATGTTACTTTTTGGTCAGTCGGGTAACTTTTGGACGGGCTACGTCTCAGGTGTCTACTATTTGGCTAAATAAGTTGCACGTTGATTTTTTTTTTATTATTTGACCCAAAGTTACCCTCCAGAGCCAAAATATTCCAACCGTACGGCACAGATCAAAAGAGTAAATTCGTAGAATCGCTTTTATAAATATAAACGAAAAGGCTAAGCGACAAGAAATCTCACAGCAGGGGCCTAATTCGATTAACATTGACAAATCGCTATTAGTGATGTAGCGGTATCTAGTCGAAAGAGCACCGCAATTTCGTCCGTATTGTAGTAAGAAGTATCCTATAACCATCTTTGTGTGTAAGGAGCCCCAAACCTACATCTCTCAGGGGCCCAAGCCAACCTCACCTGCTCGTGGTGCACGCTGCTGACCAACGGACGAGGCTCTGGCGACCCGCCAACCCGCACACCGGACCAGCGTGGCGGGTTACGGTCCGAACCCCTCAAATGAGATGACAACTTTACCACGGCCCCAAGTACCCGGCGGCTGCAGTTGCAAAGCTGGCGGAGACGGGCGTCGGCCGAGCACTGGAGCTAGGGGTGCTAAAGAATCCCCGGGTGGGGCTCCACCGTCAAACGACGACCTCGGCTAACGATAGTACGGACAACCGACGTAGGCTATCACTGGTAACCTACAACACGCGCACGCTGAGGACGGACGAAAAGGTCACAGAGCTGGAAAAGGAGGTCAGCGGGATGCGCTGGGATATCATGGGGTTATCTGAAGTCCGAAGAGAGGGAGAGGATAGCCCTGAAATCCGGTAACCTGCTGTACTACCGGGAGGGCGACCAGCAGTCCCAGGGTGGTGTCGTGTTTATCGTCCACAAGTCTCTCGTTAACAACATAGTGACAATTTCGAGTGTGTCGAGCAGGGTTGCGTTCTTGATACTCAGAGTATCTAAAAGATATTCGTTGAAGGTTATACAAGTATACGCGCCGACATCGACGCACCCGGATGAGGAGGTGGAGGCCATGTATGAGGACGTCAGTAGGGCCATACATGCTTCCAAATCGCACTTCACTGTTGTTATGGGAGACTTCAACGCAAAGCTGGGTATGAGAGGCGATAACGAGCTGAGAGTGGGACAATTTGGATATGGGCAACGGAACCGAAGGGGCCAGAGGCTGGCCAAATTTCTGGAAGAGGAGGGACTCTTCATGATGAACTCCTTCTTCAAGAAGCCGCCTCAGAGGAAATGGACCTGGATGAGTCCCGACGGTTCCACGAGAAATGAGATAGACTTCATTCTGGCCACAAAGAGGCAAATATTCAATGATGTCTCCGTGATCAATAGGGTGAAAACCGGTAGCGATCACCGAATGGTAAGAGGCACATTGAATATTAATGTCCGCCTAGAAAGGTCTCGCCTAATGAAGTCTACGCTCCGACCAACTACAGCCCACATTCAAAATCCCGAAGACTTTCAGCTGGAGTTAACAAATCGCTTCGCTTGCCTGGATGATTGCGTTGCCGTGGACGATATAAATAATAGGTTCGTAGAAACTGTCCACGAGGTGGGGAAGAAATTTTTCAGATCCCGCCGCAAAGATAGACCCCAAAAACTATCCGATCATACCCTCAACCTCATGGCTGAACGACGCTCAATGACGCTGCAGACTTCTGAAGACGCTGAAGCATACAGGCAGCTCAATAGACGGATCTATAGGTCCATGCGACACGATATTCGTTCCTTTAATACCAATTATATTAAAGAAACGATAGAGCGGAACTCGGGCTCCAAAGTGTTTGCCAGGGACCTATGTATGGGCCAAAGCCAGTTAACGAAGCTGAAGACAGAAGGCGGCAGTGTAGCGTCGACGAAGCCAGAGGTGTTGAGGGAGATCGAAAGGTTCTATGGGCAGTTATATACCTCAGTTGCCAAACCTATTGACAACTTGGCCAAAGACCCGAGAGCCAAGCTGACCCGACACTATACCGAAGATATCCCGGACATCAGCCTGTACGAGATTAGAATGGCCCTAGAAAAGCTCAAGAATAACAAGGCACCGGGTGATGACGGAATCACTTCAGAGCTTCTGAAAGCGGGTGGAACACCGGTACTTAAGGTCCTTCAGAAGCTCTTCAATTCCGTATTGCTCGAGGGCATCACGCCAGAGGCATGGAACAGGAGTGTGGTGGTGCTTTTCTTTAAGAAAGGTGATAAAACACTGCTCAAGAATTATAGACCCATCTCGCTTCTGAGCCATGTCTACAAGCTCTTTTCTAGGGTCATCACGAATCGTCTCTCAAGCAGGTTCGATGAATTCCAGCCTCCCGAACAAGCCGGGTTTCGAAAAGGCTTCAGTACCATAGACCACATACACACGCTGCGGCAAGTTATACAGATAACCGAAGAGTATAATCTGCCACTCTGCTTAGCGTTTGTGGACTATGAGAAGGCCTTTGATTCCGTCGAGACATGGGCAGTACTACAGTCCCTCCAGCGATGCCGAATTGACCATCGGTATGTCGAGGTGCTCAGGAGTGTGTACAACAACGCCACTATGTCAGTCCGAGTACAAGACCAGTGTACGGAGGCGATTCCATTGCAGAGAGGTGTGAGACAAGGAGATGTAATATCTCCGAAGCTCTTCACCAACACAATGGAAGACGCCTTCAAGCTCTTGGAATGGCAAGGACTTGGCATCAACATAAATGGCGAGTACATCACGCACCTTCGGTTTGCTGACGATATCGTGGTCATGGCGGAGACGCTGGAGGATCTCGGTATAATGCTGGATGATCTCAACCGAGTATCCCAACAGGTAGGCCTTAAGATGAACATGGACAAGACGAAGATCATGTCGAATGTCCATGTAGCACCCACCCCAGTATTGGTTGGGAGCTCGGTCCTCGAAGTTGTCGACGAATACGTCTATCTAGGTCAGACGATCCAATTAGGCAGGTCCAACTTCGAGAAAGAGATCAATCGACGGATTCAACTCGGATGGGCAGCGTTCGGGAAACTGCGAAGTGTCTTCTCGTCCAAGATACCTCAGTGCTTGAAGACAAAAGTCTTCAACCAGTGCGTATTACCGGTGATGACCTACGGAGCCGAGACGTGGTCTCTAACTATGGGCCTCTTAAGGAAGCTCAGAGTCACTCAGCGAGCTATGGAAAGGGCTATGCTCGGGATCTCTCTACGTGATCGAATCAGAAATGATGAGATTTGTAGACGAACTAATGTCACCGACATAGCAAACAGGGTTAGCAAACTGAAGTGGCAATGGGCAGGGCACATAGCTCGAAGAACCGATGGCCGTTGGGGCAGAAAGGTTCTCGAGTGGAGACCACGTACCGGCAAGCGCAGCGTAGGACGGCCACCCGCAAGGTGGTCGGACGACCTGGTCAGGGTTGCGGGGACTCGCTGGATGCGGGTCGCCTCTGTCCGGCCCATGTGGAAGTCAATTGAGGAGGCCTGTGTCCAGCAGTGGACGTCCTATGGCTGAAATGATGATAACCATCTTTGGATGTCCATCAGCTACCCTGCGTCATCATCAGCTCTCTAACTCTTAGCACAGTCTGAGTACGATTTATCTGCGAATGGGCTATTGAGACTGATGATTGCATGGAAGAGAGTGCTAGAGAAAGAGCATTGTAAGTTAGTTACGTTTTAGTAATTATTAAGCTTAAGAATCCTTGATACGCTTTGGTGTATAGCTGTTAACTGAAAAAACTGTGTTTTATGTGATTTGATAAATAAATAATAAATCCTTAAATCTTCATCTATCTTTTCTTCGGTCGGAAGACGTAGACGGAAAAAGAGGAATCTTCTTCCACAACCCTCCAAATTCATTCTCTCAACGCCATTTTTGATTATTTCGTCGCATTACGTGTCCATGTTCCCGAGTTACCTTTATAGATTCAAATATGTAACTATTACCGCCTAGCCGTCCACCATAAACGCATCAACGCCAGTGGTCCATCTGTAATGAAATTAGTCCGTCGCCCAGTAATTTAGGGCCGGCAAGGCATTGCAGCGATGAAAACGCAATTTGGACTGTTCGTGGAGCCTGTGCCAGTAACTGTTGTGTAGTGGTACTCAAACTTTAGCAATGGTTTTTTAAAATGCTTTATATATAGGTATAGACTTATAGAGCACCAAAACTGAACTTCAAAAGATCAAAATGAGATTTAATTCTATCAGGAAATCTGAAATAAGTAATAGTTGATAATAAATGCCACAATAGATTTTTTGTAAAATTCAGTATTCAGATCAGATTTTAATTATTATATGTTACAAGGTACGGTATGAGAAAACTTGTCCGGATGATATTATTTTGGCAGAGCCTTTAATTTGAAAAAAAAATGTGTTTTTTCAGTCAACCTTTGACAATGGCAACTGGAAAGTTACCGAAACGCCAGGGAGGCTTAAATAATTAATACCTATACGCGATATAGTCCGTTTAAATAGCTTTATTTAAATGTGTGACAGTCTCGGAAACAGAAGAAAATATTACAGCCTTGAATCTTCCGGAATACGTAACCCGCTCCGCTTTAGGGCTCTGTGGAGTACACTTTGAGAGCCGCTGTTATAGTGTGTATAGCGTGGTATAGCCCCATGTTCTGACTGTGATATATCGTGTGTTATTGAACGGCTTTGACCATTTCCAGATACGCGTAACGTGCATGTTATCCCGCCGGCACTTTGGCGTGTCGTGTCACGTGTGGGATTTAATGGAGGGCGGCATATTGATATAGCGGACTAAGTGAGCCTTCCGTGCCATCAATAACCCCCGGCCTCTAGTTATCAGAAAGCAGAAAGATATTAAATAATGTAAAATTGACGCAATATAACCAACCACTTGTTTGTCGTTAAATGAGTGAAGGAAAAGGAGATGTATGAAACAAAATATAATGTACAAGGTACAGCATGGGAAAAATTAAAATTGCATGCCGATGATGCCATGAAATTTTCATAAAAAAAGCATTGAAATGTAAAATAATATATGTAGAAGGACTATTTTCTCTGCCTACCCCATTGGCAAATAATAAGTATCTAATATCACAGCCGGAGGCAAAAAGTCGTAGGCGTAGGCGCATGTACGCTGCGTTTGTGTTTCTATCTTCTAAATCATTTAAATTGTCTGTAATGGCTAAAGGCTAGGTACTAGGAAAACACTTTTAATATATAGTAATTATATCTGAGCACCTGCCCAAAACTAAATAGGCCGCTATTGACATAAACAATTGTCATGTACTTATATTATGTGAATGCGCATATTTTTACAATGTAGCTGAACCCAAAAATCTTTTCATTCTATCTATATGTTTCATTCAGCGTGGCATTTATGTCAGGCAGAGTCCCTCGGTGTCCATATCCACCTGTGTGCTCCCCAAATGGGCAGTGAATCATTTGCTTCCCAAACGTTATTCCCAACTCCCAGCGGCACTCGTACATATCCAAACTATGCACACACCTACCATAAATCACCCGAATAGATTTATTCGGTTAGCCACAATAAAGGCTGATTTTGTAACGTAATTAGGCTGGGAATATAATTCAGTTGTCGGCTACAAATCTTCTGCCGTAATAGTGCATTTACATACCTAGGGCGCTGAATTCGTGAATGTCCCGTTCCCGTGTGGGGCTTTACGAATTACCAACCGTTTTTTATATGAAGTAGGTATTACATCTTGCCTC
This sequence comes from Apotomis capreana, assembly GCA_947623375.1. Classification (NCBI taxonomy): domain Eukaryota; kingdom Metazoa; phylum Arthropoda; class Insecta; order Lepidoptera; family Tortricidae; genus Apotomis; species Apotomis capreana. The sequence continues at coordinate 11,496,863 of OX392514.1, forward strand.
GGCCAGGAAGTGAGGTTTTCTCCCCACAGGGCAGAAAATCCCACTTTCAGCCTAGGGTGACGTAAACAGGATTACCGTCCTGGTTACGTTTAAAAGCGGGTCGACGCGGGGACGAGCGAAGTGACTAAATAACACGTAAGGACTACTTTATAGTCAGCGTTGTGAGATGCGATAAAATTGCGATTATATCTCCGAGATTGGAACTGTGCCCGCTGTTTCTCAAGTAAAATAATTACACGTTTGGCCTGAAGCTATCTTCTAGATAAATTGCTGCGAATGCTACGAGGCACTTGTCTCTGTCAGCGGAAAACATCACAGCCATTTGTAAACACGATTGTGCTCGCTTAATCATTATGAATATGCATTCATACTTCTACTTACTTTACTTGTTACATTAATCGTCGTATTCTTTAGACTCACGTTGTTGTTCATGGAGCAACAGTTGAAACGCAAATGAATTTCAAGATGATAGACGAGTTGAAATGAAAAATGTAGGAATAAAATCTTTGCACGTGAAAAGTATTGAAAATTCTTTATTACTGAATTGTGAAATAGGTAGTGACCCAAAAAAAGAAATTAAGGGATGTCTCAAAAGAACTTACTCGTAAATGGACGTCAAAGGGTGTAAGGGGAAAATCACCTCCAACGGAACAGAAAAGCGGTCGTTATTAATTGAAATTCTAAAGGTGGCTGCGGTTTCAGGAATGTCCAATATTCTCCAATAACTGTCGTTCGGCTTAGCTTTTGGGAGCTGGTGAATATGGCTTTTTGCCAATATGTGTTTTACTTGTGTTTTGATGAGCACCCGGTCTTTTGTGTGAGCACAATCCACTGGGTGTAAGCTCTTTTATTATTTTGTTATGGTTGTTGTTATGGTTGTGAAACACACCGCATAGAAGGATATATTCTAATATCAAGATTGTTTCTTTCACACTAGCCATAATGTGAATATACTTTTGGACAAGACATTTTTAAAAACATTTCTTTATTCCTTCGGCACCTTTTTCGGATGTTGGCCAACACCCTTGCGATACTGCTACCGTCTTTATCTACAGAAATTAGTTATTGTGTGGTGGTCCATCACGTAATGTTCCTGTACATTTTTTGCCAAGATAATATGTCCTACCGATTTATATTTAATTTTTTCTAATAATTAAAGCAGAACTGAATTCCCAGGAGTCATAAAAGTTTCTTAAAAATAGTTAACACTTTCAAGATCGAGATACCGCTTCATGGGCGCTGTGCTCATAGCAAGTTTTCGCTACGCATTTTCCCATGCTATTCTACAGGGTGGCTCATTTAAATCGGTCCGTATGGGAAAGTCTGAAACTATAAGACATACGAAGATCTGTTCTTAGGAACCATGTCATAGATTTCATTAACAAGAAAAACTGCATTCATAAATTTGAAAAAAAAAAGTGTACTCAACTCGGGAATCGAACCCGGTGGTTTTGATTTAAGTATGTGAAAACAATGCATTTTATTCATTTTAGACATCATGTTTCATAGAGACATTTACTGCTTAAGACTTACACTATCGATATCTACATAAATATAAATAGTGTAAATTTATTTTTTCAAAACAACCGGGTTTGATTCCCGAGCTGAGAACAAGTTTTTATTTTAATGTATGAATGCAGTTTTTCTTGTTATTAAAATCGATGACATGGTTCCTAAAGAACAGATCTTCGTATGTCTTATAGTTTCAGACTTTCCCATACTGACCGATTAAAATGAGCTACCCGGTAATATATTTGACCGATTTGACGGTTTGCATAGTTTGTAATTCAGCTGCCTACTGAGCCGGTTGTCCTGTGTTAGAATACCGGCAAGGGCACATATTTGATATTTTTATGATAAACTCGAATATTCTTGTTCATGGGTCATGGATGTTCTAATGTGTTTAATAATTATTTGTTTATCTAATACATCGTCGTCTAATACCTATAAAACAACCTTCTTGAGCTTTATTTGTGTAAGGTTGCCCGATATTTATTTGCCTACACTGAGAAAAAATTGCTTGTTTAGTTTAACTACACTGAAAAAAAAGCTTAATTAATTTAACTACTTGAGAAATAGCCAAATTGTGCTTAGTAGTTAAGTTACCAAAATTATGCTAATTTTCCACAATTTATTTTGGTTAGTAGGCCTCAGCGTGTCAGTTCTCCGATTTATGTACTAAGTACTTTATGCATTTATGCATTTGGGCTACTTTTAACATTTTTTGGAGTTTACTCCTTAAGAATCGATTTTCATATATAAGCCCGGGGTATGAAAAATATGGGGTATAAAATCGAACGTATCTGCCGTGCTAATTTAAAAAGTCGTATCTCAGTATACGATCGGAGTAAAAATACGACTTCTTAATTTAGCAGGTTATGCGTTACGCGTTATAGGCTAAGATCCCGATATAAAATGACCTTCACCGAGATGTTTATTTTATGAAATGTATTTTATAATCAATTTAATATGTCAATAAATATATTGCATATGGGTTGCCTAACAAATTTTAGTCCAGGGTATGTTTAATTAATAATAAAAAAAAATGTTTTAAACATTTCACCGGTTTGATTAATATTAGATAAATTCTATACCAATCGAAAGTATGAAGCCCATAGAATATGCAAACGTTAGGTTACCTATTCTTTTCCCGTCACAACTATCGGGTAGCCAGGTATAAACAGGTAAATCTATACCTTCTAGCATTTTGCAACGGTCTGATTATTGAATTGAAACTGAATAAAATTAAAGATTATTTAATTATGAATTTATCTAATAATCAAATCGGTGAAATGTTAAGAAAATATATATTTTTATTTTTTACTAAACATACCCTGGACTAAAAATTGTTAGGCAACCCATATGCAATATATTTATTGACATATTAAACTAAATATAAAATACATTCATCAAATAAACATCTCGGTGAAGGTCGTTTTATATCGGGATCTTAGTCTATAACGCTTAACGCATAACCTGCTAAATTAAGAAGTCGTATTTTTACCCCGATCGTATACTGAGATACGACTTTTTAAACTACCATTATGTTCACATAAACAAACTATAAAATTGTCAATGTCAACTTCATGTCGAGTGTCAACAAAATTTTATAAATAAAATAAAATTTAATCAAATCTACGCTTAACGGGTAAAATGTGCTGCTTTTGAAACAATAGCGCCCGTCACACAATCGGCTAAAAGATACGTGTTCGTTTCAGCTCCCAAACAAACCTAACGAATTTTTGTGATATCCAAGATTACAACTTTTATAACGTGCAATGCAAAGACCGTGTTTTCTTGGTGTTTAAGCCGTGCTTGTATGGTGCTAAGATCGAAGAAGACGTCTTGCTGTAGAGAGAGAGACTGCTTTAATTGTGACTCAGCTTTAAGCTTACAAATAGAGAAGGCGTGAATACTTTTCCATCACCACTGCTCTCATTTTCCTGCATTCAGCCGCAGAATGGTTTTGATTTCGTGAAACTTTCCAGGATAAATACATACATAAATCAAGGATCCAACACAACCGAGCCATTCATTTTCTAGACGGGAGTCTTGCCGACCGACAAGAAGCTATGAAGTTTAAATCGAAATTGTTATGTTTTTGATGTTGGCTTTTAAATTGTATCTTTTTTTACTATAATTGCTTGTATTTTTACTTTTATTTGTAAGTGTTAGTTATAAATATGAGTGATCCTTCTTCATCCTTGCGCTGTCCCCATTGTCCCAACTCAACTCGAACTTTTACCCCTCATGGACTTAAAGTGCATATAGGGCACATGCATAAACATTTTCCCCAAGTCATCCCCTCCAACCCTAGACTGTCGGTTTCACAGCAAGCTCATGGTAACAACCCCATTCATCTAGATTTTGGTGATCTAGCTACGTTAAAGCAGTCAGTACGTGTGTTATGGCATATCCCCAAAGGGGCGCGAAACTTGGCAGCGGCCAAATTGAGCGACCTCATTGATAAGTGTATCGACTCCAATGGCACTCTCGAATGGTTTAGTTTACTGTCTTTTGCCTATTCTGCACTCAAATCGCCTGAAGCGTCGGCCACGGGCAATTTAACCACGAAAGTTAAGAGAAATATTAACTCTGCTTCTTTTGATATCAGTGGGAACATCGGTGCAGAGACCACGCCTTTGAGATCACACTCCATACTGAAGACAATTCAGCGTAAAGTACATGAAGGGGATCTCAGGTGCAGAGCGAGTGCTTATGTCGGATGAGGGCGTGGCGCCGTCGAGCCCTGAGACTTTAGCTACGCTGCAGTCGAAGCATCCAGCCCCGTCCCGGCCGCTGGTACTTCCACCGGAACCTGACATATCTATTTCTGCCTTAACTGTTAAGCCGGAGGAAGTGGTGCAGGCACTCAGCTCTTTCAACAATAGTTCGGCCGCCGGTTTGGATGGTATCCGCCCTGTTCATCTTAAGGAGCTTACGTCTGCATCTGCGGGAGACGCCGATTTTCGGCTCCTGGAACATCTGGCCAAGCTTTGTAATTTTTTGCTTAGTGGTCAATTAAACCCTGAAGTTTGCTCCTATATTTATGGTGCTTCCTTATGTGCGCTGTCAAAAAAAGACGGTGGTATAAGACCCATTGCCATAGGCAGCGCTTTCCGCCGCTTAACGGTAAAGCTAGGATGCCGTGCAGTGAGAGAAGAAATGGCAGCTTATCTGCAACCTTGCCAATTAGGGTTTGGCACAAGATTGGGCTGCGAGGCTGCAATTGACGCTACGCGGGCTTTTTCGGTAGATAGCAAAAACTTAGAATCCGTTTTAATACGTATAGTTAAGTTCATATCATTGTAATAGTTAAGTACTTATGCTTTCTGAAAAAATGACTGACTGTTGAGTTTCTTTCGGCGTTTCTTCTCAACAGTGGTCTCCTCTTGTGAAATGCCGGTAGACTCAGACATGTAAAAGTGCCCTTGTGGCCTACTTGCAGAATAAAGTTCATTATTTCATTATTATTATTATTAATTAAAATTGATTTAAAAAACGCGTTTAACTCAGTGGAGCGTGATGTTTTACTGTCCGAAGTGAAGGATAAAGTGCCATCACTCTACCCCTTCATTTTCCAAGTATATTCTTCCACTTCTAATCTTTTCTACAATGGTCCTCTTGTTCTTTCCCAAGTTGGTGCACAGCAGGGGGATCCGCTAGGCCCTTTAGTTTTCTGTCTGGCCATACAAAAGGTAATTTCAGAGGTTAAATCCCCATTGAATATCTGGTACCTAGATGACGGTACCCTAGGTGGTAAACCTGAAGAAGAACAAGACTTGCTCATGCTCCTGCCTCGTTTAAAAGCTCTGGGTTTAGATATTAATTTCAGCAAATGCGAATTTTTCCCCTGCAGTACCAACTCACACGATTCTTTCCCCTTATTCAGTGCTCTGCTCCCCGGACTGAAAGTGTTGTCGGCGAGATCTTTCAACCTCTTGGGGTCCCCAATATTCCCAGAAGCCATTCCTGAAGCCTTCGAGGAGAGAAAGCTGCTTCTGCTGATGGCTGCGCAGAGGTTGAATGAACTTTCGGCTCACGTAGCCCTCGTTATGTTGCGAGTTTGCTTTGCCGTGCCTAAGCTGACATATTTCTTGTGCACCGTGCCAGCCTGGCTGCACCCTGTCCAGACAGACTCCTTTGACTTCGTGTTGAAGGAGAGTTTGGAAAAGGTGCTGAACGTCTCCCTTAACCAAGGTCAATGGGACCAGGTTTCTCTGCCGATTCGAACTGGTGATTTGGGCGTGCGTCGCGCGCGAGATGTGAGCCTCCCGGCCTTCCTGGCTTCGGCGTGTGGGGTGGTGGACCTTGTCACTCAAATTTTATCTTTTGATGGTGACAAGGCTATCATTCCTTACGCCTCCGATGCTTTGACGGCCTGGACGGCTCTTAATCCCGGCGTAGCCATACCCGTAGAATTGTTCCGTCAGCGTCTATGGGTTTATTTATATGAGAGTGCGCGCACCACGATTTTCATAAACCCATAAGTAAGCTTATTTCTGCGACAAAATTATCGCGCGACTAAAAAAAATCGTGGTGCGCGCCTGGCCTGAAGAGTAAACTCCAGTCGTGCGTCGGAGCTGACACACACACTTTTTTTTTTTTAGTGGAGTTTATTTATCGGATACGAAATGTTTGGCCGCGAAAGTGTTAAGCAGCGTGTTTACGGATGCCGCCGCGATGTCGACTGCTCCCCAAACAAGCCGGTGACATGACGGATATTTACGGTCAGCGGTTTGATTGATTAACCACGATTGTTCGAATACACAAATGGTTGAATATTTTCGATAATTACAGGGCAGGTATAACATACTTTTCTTTTCGAGGCTGTCAATCATTCCCACTGATTTTAAATTATAGATGGATGTTTTTATTATGTTTTAGCGAACTTACCACAAAGCTAAATTCACATGTATAAATTTGAGCATTTGCATCATAAAAATATCACTATGATTATCAAGATTATTTAACAACAACGAGACTTGTATTGTTTTTAGGGTTCCGTACCCAAAGCACAGATTATATACAAGTTACTACGTAACCCAAAGGGTAAAAAAAAACGGGACCTTATTACTGAAACTTCGCTGTCATTCCGTCCGTCTGTCACCAGGCTGTATCTCAAAAACGGTGATAGATTTTATTTTTATTGCAACATCAAGGTTTAAAATATACATAGATATTTTTAGTCAAACTTAGCTGTAAAACTAAGTTCCCAGCTTTATTTAAAAGCCATTGTTTATCATGAAAATATCCCAAGGACCATCAGATGTAGGTACTGTTATCCGAACAAGACGCCTGTCTTGCCTTGTCGCTAGGAAAGGGATATTTATTGTCGCCGCTTGAATGGCGGGCCTCGATTGTATTCTGCGGAAATGCGGTTTATAGATTTTGCTTAAAATAGTAATAATTAATCACATTACAACCGTTTACTTGTAATCACTACATAGTATAAAGCAAAGTCGCTTCCCGTCTCTCTGCCCCTATGTATGCTTGGATCTTTAAAACTATGTAACGGATTTTGATGCGTTTTTATAAAGCTAATTTTATTAAAAATTAAATTTAAAAATAATATGCGAAATATAACATGAAGCCGGGGTGGCTTGTCCTTTATAATATGCTGCATCTTACATGCATTGCTCCATGTTATTAATAACTCTGTGAGGCACTTTTTGCTATAGACTTTAAAATAGGTAGATAGGATGTAGTACAAGTAAACACTGAGTGGAGCTAATTGACTTACAGCGCCGGAAGCATGGCGGGTAGATTTTGCACCTGGTTGCACGAGGATTTGGCGCAAGGCCAGTAAAGTTATCGACAGTTTAATGGATCTTTTTAAGGCAATTCAGAAAAGACGTCTAACTATTGAACGTGCAATTACTTAAACGCACCCGGAAACAATGTACATACATCTCCCTGTAAAATATGTCCAGTGATTTGTCTGTGGCATTAATATTACCCACTACACTAAGTACTATGATGTTATATATTATTTATGTAAATTGTACCTAAATGTTTTTTTTTTTAAATATGCAACTTAGAATCTGACTAGCCTATTTTCAGAATAGCCTAGTTGTGAATTTGAATTTGCTTTGTACATTCAGTAACAAATGTTTGGTAGCAACCAACGTTGCCAAACATAAATGAGAAGGTATTATCATCATTGTCCTTTTACATAAATAATAGATGAGTTAAGCAGCGTCTAATAAAGTGCGGCACTTACGAAGATGGCTAGCTCGATACGAGAGCAACAGCCATGGCCGATTGACGATTAAATGTTGTGCCTATCGATGAAGGGATTGAAGGGGGAAGAGCTGCACGCTGGTGTCTCAGGTCACGCTTGTCGGAAAGTCATCATGTGACTGAAGACATACAGCTTTTCACAGGAGTAATGGTGTGAATCAATATAAATGCCACGTAGACAGTATAAATGCCACGTAGATATAAGTGCTACAAAGTATAATTATTATGAAAATATATGATGCTGACTGTACAAAGCATTTAAGTAATTGCGTCTTTTCAGAATTGTAATCCTTAAAAAGACCCATTAAATACGTGCGCTTAAGAGATTGATTACATTTTCTATACCTAACCCCTAACGCTGTTTGGCCAAATCTTCGATAGTAAAGATAAAGAGCCCAACAAATCAACGGACGAATCTGAAGATTAATCGGCTTTTAGATTGAGGATATAACAATACGCAATATCATGTCAAGTTGAAATCTGTGAGAGAAATGTATTAACGCCATCAATTAACATAATATTGATTGATCACCGCTCCTGCTCAAACATAACAGCATAACGTTATATTCATCAGTATAGAATTGTTTCTGAACAGATGCTAGTGCTTCTGTGAGGGTTACCATCCAAATTTTTGTATCCGACCTGTAACGTTTCGCAAAATTCTCATTTGTCCGAAAGCCATTTTATTCCAAAACTGTTCGTATTTCAGAATAATTATAAAACAAACCTAACCTAACGAGTTACTTTAAACGATGTTTATAAAGCCCTGAAAATATTATGGATTTCAGGAAAAAATTGCTTTCGGTCAAATTAAAATATGGCGAAACTTTACATCTAGATGGTAAAAATGTTTCGGAGCTGTGATAGAAAATTTCGGAAAATTTCGAAAAAATTAATCAACAAAAGAAATCTATAGGTTTATTTATCGAACCTTCTCACAAAATTCCCTGAGAATCGGTTAAGAAATGCGGTCTTTAGGTGAGAACAGCCGAGAAATTTGAACATTCGGACACACGTTTTTTTTTGCGAAGCTGAAACAAAGACGCTCACTCGGTCGATAACCGTAACATCGGGGTACTTTGACACTACAAGGTTACTTTGTCCACCCATGAAAACCCATTTTATTTAATTAATAAATTTTTAAAAACGACACCTAACGCGTATACAGAGATAGTTTAATGAAGTGATGTTGTTTTAAATAATTCAAAACAATGTTTTTTTTTTTTGGTGGACAAAGTAACCTTGTAGGGTCAAAGTACCCCGAACTGATGATAACTAACTATCAACGACTTACTGTCAGCGTGAGCGCCGTATTTGAGGTTTAAGCAAACAGTTACAAAGCAAACATTTAATCAAATTAAGGAAACCCGAGAGAACTTATGGTGAACCACCAAAATTGTATTAGCTCCACCATCAAAGTGAGCTCGCAGTTTAAGGAGTTACCCAATTCCTGTGACGCGCACTGTATGTGCTCTGATTACACATTAATGTGTACGGAGGGAAAAATGTAAACCCGTTTTAATTAGGACATTAGGGGTACTAATCGAGGTCCCTTCCATTAGAGACAGATAATATCTGTTTACCTTGTAAAGGGCAGAGCTAATGTCACATTACGGAGAAATAAAACAATTTATTTGCATGTTCTGAACATATTTCGAACGTTGTTCTTACGTCTGAAATTTATTTCGACCTTGCCAATAATAGGCCGAGTTTATTGCGCAATAAATAAATGATGTATCCGTCAGTCTCGCACTTACTTAAGACGAGAAGTGCTGGGAACTTTATCATTTATTGATCACCGATAAACCACAAATGTTGTGGCACAAAAAGAAACCCATCTATACTTATAACTCTTTGTACTCCCGCGGTTATTACACATATACGCTGTTTGACTACAGTGAATGTAAATTGTGGCATTGAAACCACTAAACACACATTAAAAAATACGCGGAACCAAATAAACTATCATTATCACTAACTTTTAAAAATTATACTATTTTTAATTGTACAATAACTCAAAAGAAGACGTGTTTTGACTACTGCTTTTTATGACGTCACATGCCTGTATCATCATAGAAGCTTCATACTAACAGATCGTTTTTGACATTTCATAAAGAGTAGCTGATTTGAGTTGTCATCAAATACCGTAGGTATTAAAACTTATTAAACCGGGTCTATCGCGATATTCGTCATCTAGTATACTTACTTCATTTTTTTCAACATTTCAAATTCAACGGTAATTTTTACTCACGTTTAATTGGTATTTTAGGATAAATGAGTGCGAAATATTAAAAGTTGCTACAATTTTACTACCGGCCCTACTCAATGGAGAATTTTCAATGGTCATTATTTCAGGAAAAATCTTAACAGCGCGTTGCAGCGGTGTGTGTCCTGTCAGCTAGGGTTTGCAATTCCGGAATTGGTTAGTAAGGCCAGTATCAGAAATTCCGGAACTTTCGACCCACACAAGCCAATTTCGGAATTGCAAGCCCTAACTGTCAGCCGTACAGCGCAGCGCTGTCAGTTGGTAAAACAAATCCACTAATCACGCCGAAACAGCTTTAATTTTGGTACAGCGATAGCTGGACATCCAAAGATTATAGAACACTCTTTACCGGACTAACGTAAAGAAAAAAAAACGCGAACGTTTTCTAAATACTCCGAAAAATCACAACGTAACCGCGTAAAGGCCGGATACGAAATACGCAATGGAATTGCAAAGATTCCGAAGCGATCCGATGATGCGGCATCGTGCCCGCTGTATTTCCACTTAATAAAGTTCAAATGAGCCGTACGAAATGTTTATTATACCTATCGCTACCGATAGGTAACTTTGCTCTTTTACGGAACGAAAATCTATATACCAGGATTGGGGGGGGGGGGTGTTTCATTTCCACTCGGCGGTTATCGGAGCTATTTATCTCGTGGTTCGATACCTAATACGGTATTACAATGACGATTGGTATTAGAGACGGACTCATTTTGGAGATAGGTGCCAATTATCTTAAAGTGGATTGGATTACATTTATTTACGATACGATTACTCATACTAATAGGAATAATGACTGATATGTTGAATTCTACAATATCACTACATACGTAGTATTAAACAAAGTCGCCTCCTGCTGTCTGTCCCTATGTATGCTTAGATCTTTAAAACTACATGCATAATTTATCAGAATTGCATCCGTGCGAAGCTAGGGCGGGCTGCTAGAAAAACTACCTCAATGTCACGAAATGAACCAAAAATCGTAAAGGCAAAGAGTAATATGAGACTTCAAATGTGTGCAAATACTTATGTTTTTTTATTAATCCACAAAAGCTTACATTCCTACTTACCGAATCTACTCACAAAACAACAATCGGTTAAAAAATGTGATTTGTAGGCGAGAATCTTCGGTTATACGGAATTCGGACATACAGAAGATTTTTTGCCCAAGCAGAACAATGAGACACCTCGCTCGCTTTGTCAATACACAATATACACATCAGTCTAAATAGGCTATATTTCAACTGACCTTAGAAAATATGGTAATGAAGCAATTTCTTAGTTGTATCACGTTGCATTATAGTTTTTTTATAAGCTTATAATTTGACCCAAGCTCATCTATATCTCTAGTCGCAGTATAATTATATAATACCAGCTGCGCCCCGCGGTGTTACTCGCTCATCCTACAGGAACACTTTTTCAGGATAAAAAGTAGCCTATGTGTTAATTCAGGGTGTCAGCTACCTTCATACCATATCGAAATTGAGCTAGCCGTTTGAGCGTGAACAAGTAACTAACATATGCATTTACAGACATACATACAAACACACTCACATACTTTCGTTTATATAATGTTAGTGTGATTAGATATGAATCTTCTTCAGCTAGACGCAGTCTCATGCTATTACACGAATTAAAATCCAACTTAAACTGTAAAAATCCCTCTATTCACCTAGCTCTGCTATTCGCTAGCGTTCCTTTATGCTGTATAATAAATCTCTTTGACTGAGAGCGACCAAAGGCAACATGTCACTGCAAAGAGAGATAGTAATGGTTTCCTGGACCTCAGAAAATATCTGCAGTGCTTCATGAATGGAGTAATCATACCTCGTGCTAAACCCTATTAGCATATAAATGGCTTGCGTGAGATCTCACAGGGTCTCATTCAGTTTTTGGGTCGCATTAAAGCGTTATTAGAGCGGCAAATTGGTTGTGGCTTGTGGAGTGTGAATGGACATACACGCCCTCGCTGCCCTTGGATGTATTTGCTTTTACGTTTAGGAGTTAAACTCGACATAATTGATGATGTCTGTTCAAAATGGTAACCTATCTCAAACACTAAAAACCATTGACCGAATTTCATTTGTCCGAAAACTATTCGAATTATTATCGTTTGTCCGATGACATGATTCGTACATTTTTCTTTTCATCATTTCACATTTAGTAGAAGTATCGTTTGTCCGAAAAACTTTTCCCGTCACATTCACTTGCCCTATGAGTTGTTACGTATTTTTTTTCGTAGCCCATTTTTCATTTACCCAATGATACTTTTGGCACTGCATACATTCAAACAAATTTTCAGTTTTTTTTATTTTTTTATTTTTTTTTTTTTATTATTTTTTTTTTTACTATGGGTACTAGACGACGATATACATAATATATAAATACATATATAGATAACATCCATGACCCGAGAACAAATATTTTGCACAAATATTTGCCCCGGCCGGGATTCGAACCCGGGACCGCCAACTCAGTAGGCAGGTGTCTACAAACCGAGCCAAACGCGTCGCCCAAAACTGTAGATGTTTTCTTCAATAAAACCGCCTAATCCCAATATTTAGCACTCTATTTTCCCAAAACCAAGATTATTTACATAAAATAAGAAAATTAAAATAGAATTCAGTAAGCGATCACAAAGCAACGTCTAGTCCTCCATCTGTCGAAGTTTACCTTTTAACTTTTCCCGCCCCATTCACTTGCCCTCTGAAACTCTGAATTGAGATATCTTTCATTAATATCCATTTTTTCATTTACGTGATATTTTTGGCATTACATAAGAACTGCGACCACAACAGCGCGCCAGCCGAGCGAGTGAACCTAGCGTGCCGCGGCAGCAGCCGGCAAATCTCCAAAACCGACCTGGCTGGGTTAGGTTAGGTTAGAACTGTGACCACAACAGCGCGCGAGCCGAGCGAGCGAAGCTAGCGTGCCGCGGCAGCAGCCGGCAAAGCTCCAAAACCGACCTGGCTGGGGTTTGGTTAGGTTAGAACTGTGACCACAACAGCGCGCGAGCCGAGCGAGCGAAGCTAGCGTGCCGCGGCAGCAGCCGGCAAAGCTCCAAAACCGACCTGGCTGGGTTAGGTTAGGTTAGAACTGTGACCACAACAGGGCGCAAGCCGAGCGAGCGAAGCTAGCGTGCCGTGGCAGCAGCCGGCAAAGCTCCAAAACCAACCTGGCTGGGTTAGGTTAGGTTAGAACTGTGACCACAACAGAACCACCAGTCCACTTGAGAACAGTCGAGTAGTTAATAAACCGAATCGTTACATCGGACGAATGAAACCAAAGTCATACAAAAAAAGTCGAATAATTAATAAACCGAAACGTTACATCGGAAAAGTGATATTACGGACAAATGAGATTTAGGGAAACGTGTCATTACTTAGTCGTGTGATCCATGTTGGTAGAGAAATAAATGATTTAAATTTTAAATTTAAATTTAGTCGAGTGAATAAAAATTAAGCCTAACCAATTAATGCCCAATCGTAAAATATCGAATTGAATTTTCGGACAAATGAAAAAAGTTAAAATGATATTTGTCGAATAGTTTTTGTCGAAACGAAATTCGGGTTAACGTTTTTATTGTTTCAGATAGGTAACCGTTCAAAATACGACTATATATTCGGTATACTCTTGATTTGTCAATTTTTTTTGTCTAATTTCAGTTTGTCTAACAACTTTTACCATAATGAACATTTTGTCTAAAGTCAATATGTATTCACTTTCTCGATTCTTATTTTTAAAATTGTCGGTGTGGTTAAAGACCAAATACTGTAGGTTAGGTTAGGTTTGTTTTATGATTATGACCATGGATAGCGGAGCGTCAGAATACTTGCAAAATAAATAAATTAGGCAAAAAAAATGTTAGGCAAAATATGTTTATACGAATTAAAAATTAGGTCAACTAAAATGAGACGAAATAAGATTATGTGAAATGAGTATTATACGAAACGATTTTCACTCAAATAATAATTAGGAAAAACGAGTAATTATGCTAAATAATATTAGTCGAACTGAAATTAGGCAAAAAGTTGTAAGGCAAAACAAGGTACAACCTATATATTCTATTTTTTCAATGGCTCCGTTCCAAAAGTGTTCAAAACCAGAAGTGGTCAAAGCCAGAAGTGGTCACCGACCGACAAAAGGGTTCAAAGTGATTGATGAAAAAAAAAACATGTCAAGAAATTGTATGACATGTTTTTTTATCATCGAGTTACATACATATAATGTTTACGTACTTCATTTTCCAGACCAATATAAGGTGATTGGTCGATTACGACAGTTTCTGGTCGGCTCCGCTGTGGTCGAGTCGGGGCCTAAAGCAGTAAGTAATAAAAAAATAAGAACATTATAATAAAAATTGTTTATTTCAGACCTAGACTGACGTGACTGGCTCGAGTAATACTCGTATAAAATTTACCCATTGATGTAAAAGTAATAATGTAAATAATTATCTAGACCATGTCTGAATATTAATAAGAAGAAAATGAAAAGTTTATGCGCTATGGTAAAAAAGGGACGTACATACAAACATTACATACAAAATACCTTTTCCCTTGGCGTTTTTTTACGACTTAAGGTAAAAAAAACATGAAAGTTCCCACTTAGTACGGACAGCATCAAAAGTACCAGACAAATACTACTGGCATATGTCAAACTGCATACTAAAATTTTCAGCTTTTGACGCTAACTGCACCGACGTGTACGTATAATATAGGTAGGTACATAGCCTGGATCTTGAACGGCACGTCCATCACGTATTCATTAGTTTCGAAAATTCCCCCGAAGTTATGCTTGGAGTTGAAGCCTCTTAATGAAATTAATTTGTTGTTGCATTGACCCGAAATATTAATTTAATTAAGCTCCAGGTCCAGGGTCCAAATCTTTTCAATATTCATGAGCTCTTGGCAAATAGACAAATGTATTGATAATAAAGTAATCAAATTCACTGGTACGAGATTTAATTATAAGTTAATATTAAATTCAAATTAAGTTTATGTCTAATGCAATTAACTTTTGAGACGATTGCATAAAGTTCAAAACACAATAAAACTGAAAAAGAAATCAGACCTTTTTATTACTTATAAAAACAATAAAGTTTGCATTTGAACAATAATTATCAGTAGATCAAACAATAAGTCAATAACCGACTATAATATTATACATCAACCTACAGCGACCACCATCAAAAGGTTTTAAGCAAAGCTCTCAGAATAGATTTAAAAATATAAGTAGGTAACTTAAAATGTTCAAATTATTAATATCAAAAGATAATACTGCGGTATACCATTAGATAATTATCTTTTCACCTTTCAGGGCGTAACAGAGGTAAAGCCAATTTGTGCGAGTTATTTTATAAATTACATATTCTCAAAGTTGTTGTCAGCAAAAAAGGCGGGTTAAGGGATAATTAATAACTGCTGAGGCTAGAACCCTCCGCAAAATCTCCGACCGCCGAAAGATTTAAATTCCCCCCGCACGTCAGTATTTACAGAGAGATTTTCCCAGCGAAATACAGAAAATTTTCCTTATTTTTCCTTCGAATAAATCGGCTTTGAATTGATTTTATTAATAGGTAACACGACGACCCACTACCTTCGAGTCCCTGAGGATAACCGGTGACAGGAATATCAGCTACACGTATATTACTTTATGTCGTATGAATCGCAGGGAGGAAGGAAAACGTGAAAATTCTTCCATAGTGATGTATTCTGATTTCCCCGAAGATTCGTAATCCTTTTACGTACTTGCTTGAAATTCAAAATTCATTTTTAAATTTGTGCATGGGCTGTGTTGGCAGGTGTTTGCAATATTTCTGTTAAAATAATGACTTTAAGTGTAATACTTATTTGAGAAGAGAAAACGAGTCATTTAAATACAATACTTGATTATAGTCTATCTTAGTGCAAAGTAGAAAAATCTGAATTTGTTGCTGATGACAACGTACAAAAATACTACTTCTATTATATTGTACAACCGAGTTGCGTGGTTGTATGGTTATGTTAATAAGTAGATAACATGTGTATATTATAATTTTCGATATGTTTATGTTTCTTTTTTATGGTGCGTTGTCCCGTGTGGCACACCTTGTTCCGACTGACTTATTTTAAGCCTACATACAGGTAAACTAACTTAATTATAAGCATTTTGATTCCTAGAAAAAATAAGATCAATCGTTATCTTATAAAAATATTAATCTGAATTGTGTGCGTTCATATATTTTCAGTAGAATATTAGGACACTTCTAGGAGTAGAGGGAGGCCAAAAGAAAGGCGAGATTCTGAGAAAAATAGCCAGTGGAGCCTACTGAAATTACAGTAAGCGTAACCGTTATTGCAGTTAGGCTTACTGAAATGTCAGTAGGCCTAACTGTTATTGCAGTAAGTCTTACTGTCAGTAGGCTTCACTGGCTATTTTTTTCAGTGTAGCCACCACTGGCAAAAACTGGCTAGGAAAATCTGTTGAGACCTGGAAGAAGCCGTCACTCGAAGAGGGGACCTTGCAAAATACGGATCATTTTATTTTATTCGATTTCTTACTTTATTCGATGTTAAAATTTGTGGTAAATTTGTTTTTTTTAGCAATATTGCAACCCTTTCGGCATTCACACACGTTGTCAGTTGTGAGGAATTCCGACGTTCCTTCCATGGAAGAAAGATATGGTTTCTCAAGGCGGGCTAATGTTGTTACATGCAACTTGAGCTCTCGAAGCTCTCGCTAAACATCCTGTCCCGTACACATATGACAAGAGACCACGCTCCTAGATTATTTATTTAATCACTTTGTTAGTTACACGTAAGACAAATAACGCGTTGTCATCAAAGCATAATCTTTGCGACGTTTAAATTTGCGCTAAAAAGCACTATTAATGTGGCACTATAGTTGAGTATCGTAATATATATGGAAAAACAAGTGATCGTGATCATGAAAGCCTTTGTTATTGTTTCGTTTAATGCGTTTCGATCCTGGAGGACGCTTTTAATATGACTGAATATAAAAATAGATTTTGAGTAACTTTATAAGTCTGTTATTTCAAAGACCTTTTCTGCCGTCATATCGAAATAGGGCGCTTCTACATAAACTTGAAAACGGAGAAAAAAAATATTTTGTAAATTTGAAATTATAAATTCGCTGCGTGAAAGAATATAAAAAATGTGATACTTTTTTAATGCAAAAACGTGTAGAAGCATTTCAGCTATAGGGATTGATATGCAAAATCCAATTTGGATAACATTTAATAATAAATAAATGATATTTTATCTTTTCTCTTAGTAAAAAAATACAAATAAATACTTTTATACTACAGTAAAAATACGTATCTGGCTAGAAACGTCTTTTCAGCGTAGTAATTTATTAAAACTTATTTTTTACTTAGTAATAATACGCATAGCGCATTTTAGTTAACGAAATAAAAAGGACGCATATAGCCATTAACTGCTTTTTAACGTAGGTTGCATGTAAAACATCGACCTACTTAAAAAGAAAAAAGCAGATACATCTGTAACGCATTTTGATTTTTGATTTGACCAGCCCTAATACTTGGTACATTATTGTTGAAGTGAAGGAAGTAGGCAATTGCTTTTTTTTTAGTTACGTTACCTACATATAAGTTTTAGTTTTACCGCTTTATAAATGTCAAAACGGAATTCTTGCATTGACGACTTTTTATTTGTTTTAATAAAAAGTACATGTGTATTTTTTTCCGAAAACGTCAAAAGCTATTTGAAGCAACTGATTTTAGCTTATGTATGCCTTTTCTATATGGCCGTTTTTTTTTAATGATTGTACCTGTCTCCTTTGAAGAAAATATATATTTTAATACGACAACCCTTTAAATTTAAAGAAAAGTAAACTAATATATTTATGTATATTTATTACCAGTAGACTCAAAATATACCTACACCAGACATCAAAGCAAGAATAGGTTTAGCAAACGTGGCTGTTAAAATTAAAAATAATTTAATGACCGCAAATATATCCCAGAAAATAAAAATATAACAAACGAAATTTTTTTATGGGGTGCATAGTTTTCTATGAATGTGAAAATCGATCATGACGCAAAGGTAAGGGAAGGTACGGAAAACCTTCGAAATGTGGTGTTGGTGAAGCATTTAACAGTAAATGGTTGAACACCATAAGTCCGGTCCGGTCCAGGGATATTGGCGCTACAAACAACTTTCATATGGCAATAATGTGCATACGTTATATTATTAAACGGCAGTAGCGATTTATCTCAGACCAAACTGAAAACATTTTTTACCGGAATGCTGCTCAATCCTTCGTTCTTCTTGCGAAATAATTACTGAATTCTATTGAAAAAACTTGACTTTTATCACTGTGAACAGTTTTGGCTTTATTATGAAAAAAATATTAAAATGGAATATCTAAAAAGTCCTGTTTCCTCTTTGTTTACTTACAACAGTGACATTCACTGACTTTCAACGTTAGTTACCAAAAATGTGTCGTTGTCAGTAAAGTAGTACCTCTAAAGAACCGCATTATGGCGTGGGTTGAAAAACACCTTGTTAGAGTATACATACTTTATCAGCTACACCGACAGGAGTTTTGAGTCTTAAATTTATGATGATAATTTAAAGAAAACCTTAAAATTTCCTTCAACTGCCTGGACGCATCTGATTGAATTGATATCCAACCGCGAGCCCCCTTTACTCCGCACGCTTAACTTTACTAACGTAGAAAAGACGGTACTGACACTTGCGCCTGACTTATTGTGACTTAAATGGTGATTTCACTAAGATGAAAAGGCGCAACTACGCAGAACCGTCTTTTCTTCATATTATCGTGTAGAAGCGCCATTTATTTTTTATGAAAATGTCCATATTTTTCTAAAATAATAAAACGCTTTTGCTTAGATGGGTCTTTTTATTTTAGCATACATCAGAACTGCCTTTTCTCATTCGTTGTATACGCGGTATCCCGCAGATACGTCCTTTTTGAATGTAGGTTTCACAGGGTTCTGTTCATCTTTAGTCAAATTTAAAAATACTGGTAGATCCGTTTTTTTTTGCTGATTCCGAATATGTATAGAACTCATTTTTGCCAAAAATGTTAGATGCGCCCTTTTTCGATATGACGGCAGTTTTGATTTCTTGATTATTTTGGTATTTTTATTGGTATTTACAGTCTTCAGCCAGCATAGGTCTGAAATTTGGGATATTTATTTTGTTCTTTGCACCGGTCTTGGGCACTCTGTTCACCCCTTCCTACTTTATTCCCATTGCTCTTCTGAGCGTCATATTTACAGCATGGTGTAAAATTCTACATAACTCATCTCATCAGCCTTGCATCCCCTAAAATATTTCCCTTGTGTCGAGTTAGAATCGTCCTAATATTCAACTGGAAATAAATGAACGGCCACAATTTCAGCACCTCTCAGCGCGCCTTGTTCAGATAACGAGGGCCTCAAGAGCCTTTAAAAATGCTAATGGAATGAAGGTGATGTGCTGTTTCAAAAGAAAAGGGATTGTGCGAACCGCGTATCGTGGAATCAAGTCTGGGTCAGCTAGCTTTATGAGTCTTTTTAACATTTAATAGGATATCAGAACGTTAGGTACACGCACAGCCTTATCATATTAGATTACTGTACCATAAAAATTGTTGATAAAATGTGACTTAGCGGCTTAACAGAATGCGGCGTATGAATTCGATTTAGGAAGCCAGCTGGAAATGCGAGATAACACGAATCCCATGCGTTTGTAAGAGCTGATGAGTTTTATTCGACACTTGTAGCGGAATGAATTTAATAAAGGTTATCAACTTCGGAATAGCGCGCCAACTTTTTTTATTTTCAATGAAAAAGTTCGCGAACATCTGTCGTAGCGAACTTAGGCAGGTTTAAAATTAGTTCCACGTATCGTTATTAAATTTGCTGGTGAACTATATTTTCTTCTAATTTATATTAGAGTCCATTACTGAGGAAGGTAACACTCACTCCTCCCGTTTCTACCTTTCTTATATTTCATTTCCACACTATATATTACGGAAGGAAGAATGGGTTAATTTTCGTTATTTCCTTTCGAAACAATCGTTACTTTTATGAAATTTTCTTTAATAACATGTTACATTATTTTTATAGGCACAAAAATACAAATCATATTGAGACGATGCGAGAAATATTTAATTAATTTGATTTGTGCCTCCAAAATCGCTTATAAAATGCAACTTTTGAATATCATTAACGCGTTCATCGTCATACAAGTTTGTTTCTTGGCCACGGCCCCTGGCAGTGAATGCGTTGAAATGCAGCTCAAATAGTAAATAATCGATATAATAGCCATTATATAGCCGGAATAAGGTTAAGATATAGTTAAGTAAACGAACATTACATCGAATTAGAGCTTAGATAGCAAAGGCCATAATTTTCATCCGCATTCTTAACCCTTTTCTTTTCTATTATCTCTCCTTCCCGGATTACATAATTTAACACCCTGAAAATTGAACCTCCGGATTCTGGCCGTCCCAAAGGCTTTCTACACTTGATCTCCTATAAGCATAATAGTCAATGCGCCAAAAACCCTATCCCTTTCTTAAGAATATCTTCGAAGGCCATAAGCAACTTAGGGCCTTTTCACACCAGTTGCGACCGTAGTTTTTATAAAAATATCGCAGCGATAATATCGCCTTCATACAAAATTCGTTAACAAATCGCAAGTGTGATAATTCCCTTAAGGACCAACCACACCAGCGCTCAAAATACGCCGAAGCTCCCTAAACACAGTGACGTATTGTGTTCATCACATTTTTGTCCACAAGGCAGCTCAAAATATGCTGACTAATGACTATGATGTTGCGTTTACGCAGTGAAGTGTATGAAGAATCAGCGTAGATATAGAGTCAAGGATCGGTGCGGACGCTATGCATTAAGAGGAAATATCACGGCTCATTTTTCCATACAAATCGAGGTTTCGTACTCGTCTGTTTCCTTCTCGAAAACTTAACCAATCTTTACCTGAATGGGAAGAAAATGTTCTGTGTCGGACCTTTTCCGTTTTTAGGGTTCCGTACCCAAAGGGTAAAAATGGGACTTCGCTGTCCGTACGTCCATCTGTCACCAGGCTGTATGTCAAGTACGGTGATAGCTAGCTACAGTTGAAATTTTCACAGATGACGTATTCCTATTGCCGCTATAACAACAAATACTAAAAATAAAATAAAATAAATATTTAAGGGGGGCTCCCATACAACAAACTTACAGATAATGGTACGGAACCCTTCGTGCGCGATTCCCACTCGCACTTGATGTATTATTACCCTTATCACTACATAATATAAAATAAAGTCGCTTCCTGCTGTCTGTCGGTCTGTCTGTCCCTGTGTGTGTATGCTTAGCTCTTAAAACTACGCAACGAATTTTGATGCGGTTTTTTTGTGTGATTTAAGAGGAAAGTTTATATGCATAATACATGCATAATTTATCAGCATTGCACCCGCGCCGGGTCGCTAGTTATACAATTTGTGTAGTAGGCGTCTGTTTTTGGACAAACTTCCGTCGCAAACGGAGACGCTTACCATACAAATTCTACAATTTTCGCAAAAAACAAAATGGCCCAACACAGAACATTTCTTTCCTATTTAATAGAATGAAAATGGATATGGGCCGACTAGTCCCCAACTAGTCGGGAGCGCCTAATATTCGGCAAAATTTATAGTCGGCAATTAGCCAACTGACTAATCGGCACTTTGAAAACCAATTGGTCGCCTAGTTCTAATCTAATCAAAATCCATAATCGGTTCATCTGTTAAAAATCTGACTCATAATCATAAGACATGGTAACAGCGCGTCAGCGTATTTTGAGCATTAGTGTAGCCGTTCCTTAGTATCGATTTGGCGCCGCGCCGGCTTAACAAAACTTCTGTGACGACTTCCGTTTGCAATAGTACAAAGTTTAAATAAGTAATAAGGAACTTCCAAGTCATAAAACACGTTTACACTCTTTCCTCTGTTTTATGTTCTTGTTTATATTCAAAGTCGGTGATCGCTAATTGCAAATGTTTCAAAATGTTACTTAAAATAACAGTAAGTACTTAATTTTACAATGGCATTTGGGGAATTAATTAGTTTTACAAGTTATGAAATTTATTGCGGTGTTCGAGATCGTTTTCCTCGGCTCGGTAGAAACGTAGATGGTAATAGTGGCATTATACGTACCGCGTATCGCGACAACGACCGATCATGGTGACTGCGCCTTCTGCTTTTGTACACGCTATACGGTGCGCGATCGTTGCCAGTTGCGTCCCTCTTTTTAAGAGAACATATCATTACTCCTTTACCCGTATGAGTTCACGTAAAGTTTGCATCTGGTAACTATGACGTCAGATACAAATGAGGTCCAAACTTAACTTCTTTAAGAGGAAATACCACAGCTCATATTTCCATACAAATCGAGTTTTCGTTCTCGCCTGTTTCTTCCTCCAAAACTTAACCAACAATTGCGAAATTTTAGGAAAAAAATGGAAAAAATGCTCTGTGTCGATGTATTATATAATTTGTGTACTAGGCATCTGTTTTTGGCCAACACTCCGCCGCAAACGGACGCCTATAACACATATTCTTTAATAGCTTGCGCAAAAATTAAAACGATCCGACACAGAACCTTTCCTTCCATTCGATAGATTTAGATTTAGATTTAGATTTATTTATTTCATAATATAAAATGGCAATATAAATTACACTAAGTCAATTTACATGCCTACTATGATTGTCTCATATATTAATAGTAAGAGATATAATGACATTGATAATAAAAACAGTGGAATTAATAATAAAACAGATAAAATAATTACATGTCAACATTTTAAACAAACAGATAAAGATGTCAAAGAAGCTTCTAAATGGATTGTCAAAATACACAAAAATTAACACGCTAAAAATAACATTGAAAATTACAAAGTCAAATAAGGCAATAAATTAGAAATAAGGTCAAAAGTAACTTTTAAGTACTGCCAATAAATAAATGTAATTAATGTAGGTACAAAACTGGAGTATATATAAAAACAATGTCAATTACAATATAAATTTTCCATATACTCAATATATACGATTAGATATGTTATGTAATACTGGTTTGGGCTGAAAAACAGCGCTGAAGTATCGCTAGACGACACGATCAGCATCATGCTGACGCCCTAACCGTTTGCCACACTTAGTTTCTAAGCTAACCTATGCATATGGACTACTTTATTTTTTAATTTCTTATTGTTAGTTTTAGTAGGTACATGCCAAGTTTGTGAAAATTGTGGCAATATATTAATTTTCTTTCTTTCTTTCTTTCAATAATTATTGGTTAAGTTTTGGAGGAGAAAACAGACGAGAACGAAACCTCGATGTGTATGGAAAAATTAGCAGTGATATTTCCTCTTAAAGACATGACTTGATCCACCTTGAACAGGTCTTGGTTTGCCTGTTAGTCTTGTTTAGCAGGGATGATTAGCCCTCTCTACCAGTGAGTCGGACTTTGTGTGGGAGTAGGTATAAACCCGCTAATGGGATTATCTCCGCGCCACAAGAGTAAATAGACGACAATCGCGTTGTCGCTATTAGACGTGGTAACGCGATTGTCGCCTATTTACTGTCATTTGCACAAACAAAAATTTAGCTTATTATAAATATAGCGTATTTAGCTTAATATTTTAGTTGACATTTTGTAAAGATCAAATGGACCATAAAATTATTATGTGACTTGACGAAGACACTTAAAGCTAGCGTCACGTCATCGGCAACGGGTGTCGGGACAAAGGAGTGCCTGAATAGAGACGAATTTCAATTCATAGCCCGGACGTGGCGATAGAAGGATGGATCTGAGCCGGACATTTGGCAATTAACAAGGTATTAGAGTACCTACTATGTTCCAGGCTATTTCACCACGTATAACCGCAGAATAAATCCTAAAGGTTATCTGGAGAGGATCACTATTCAGCGCTAAAACCACCTGCTGTCTGCCTCTGCCCTGCCCTGTTACTATTACCTTAACACTCATATCTACAATAAAAAGTATTTTTATTATACAGAAGAACCTTTCTTCGTATTTTTCGCGAAAGCCACCTAAGATTTGTATTTTATTGGTTGTTTGTGTAAAATGCGAGGCAATTTTTCGTGCTCTTAGTCATCTGGCTAATGACTACGAACGCGCCCCGAGTTAACCGAAGAAAAGCGAAAGGTGGAGCGCTATGGTGGGCGCGGGCGCTTGCGATTGGTTAGTGAATAGACACTAATTTCAATTCATAGCCACATGGACATGGCGATAGATCAGTAGATCTCAGTCGGATGTTTGGCAATCATCGGGGAATTAGTGCAATTTGTAGGGTATTACTAATTTACCACGTAGGTATTAGGTGTTTACCAATATGCAACACCGTTACAAACAGGAAGCTTTAGATATTATAAAAAATGTAGAGTAGACAGTTTTCATTGGTAGGTTAACATCGAATTTACCCTTGCCTCGTATAACACCTCTGGAAAGTTTGAAGTTCGTTGATTGAAGGTAAATAACAAATAATAATATGATCCCAAAGGATGTATCCTGTAACTACCATTGTGTTTTAAGGACCCGAATAACTTCGCCAACTACTGGAGCGCAATTTCTGTAAGGACAGTTAGGAACAAAGATGTAAAGGAAACGAAATTCCGCGCAAACAGAATAAAGACCTTTTACGAACTTTCGCTGGCAACTTCGGGGAACTTCGAACAACTTTCCTGACAGCATGTATAAATAAAATGTACGAAACAAACTGAATCTGTTTTGATGAGATAAATAGGTTTTAGGCATCTTTCAAGTCTTCAAACTTTCAACCTAATATAATATCTCATAACTCTTAATCATACTAATTGCCGTTTAGTCACATTATTAGCGCAGAGCAAACTCACAAAGTTCCTTTGCTGATAATGAGCAGGTTCACAGTACGATGGCCTATACATATACGGAGCACAACCATCTATCACCAAAAATCTGTGCCCAATATGGAACACGGCAAAGGAATAAAGGAGTGCCAAATAAGAATACGGAGATGAAGTGACCATATTGTGTACTATTATAAAATTGCAACATTTACCTAATACCAGTCCAATGATAAAAATATTTAGATTATTTTCTATGTTTGTGGTGTTATTTGTTTAGGCGTGACTGCAAGAAATCAATTTGTGTAATCCGGTCACATTAATTTTGGACCTCAATTGTATCGGAACGTTATTTGCAACGTGATAAACGCAATCGCCCCTGGTAACTATAGCCATAATACGCTTTTATCACATGATAAATAAGTGACAAAGCATTGTAGTGGTACTACATAACATAGGTATAAACTCGCGACTAACCTGTCATTTTGACTTGTTGTTTTCTGAATAACTAACATGTTTTCCTTGAAACTGGCTATTGAAATAGACTACTTACATTCTCGACAGCAAACTCTGATAGCTTTCATGGCACAGGGACTCCTGTGTAGTCCAAAATAACACAAAAACTGACACTGGACACTACACACCATAAGGGGTAGTGCTCCAGATTCGCTACACGATCTCGAACTTGCTGTACGGTCCTTGATCTAAAGGTTCAACTCCGCCGTCTGTGATTGTCCGAGCAAAATTTATCTTCAGTAAGTATAATAGGGGGGGGGTCCCTGTTCGGGCGCCAATATTGTTGTGAGGTAGAGTTAGGATGTTTTTTAAATCATGAAAAGATCACAACAATTACCCCTATTATACTTACTGAAGATAAATTTTGCTCGGACAATCACAGACGGCGGAGTTGAACCTTTAGATCAAGGACCGTACAGCAAGTTCGAGATCGTGTAGCGAATCTGGAGCACTACCCCTTATGGTGTGTAGTGTCGAACGAAAATAATTTCAAAATTTATATCGCCATAATATTGGCGTCCGAACTAATTTAATTTCAAAATTTAATTTTAATAATATTCCGCCATAATATTTGGCGTAGGAACAAAATTTTAATAATATTTCAACATGATACTTAGTGTCCGAAATATAATAAACTAGGATTGTTTGTCTTGGATAAAATAATACTTGTTTTGACAATTTAAGTGTTTCTGTGTACCATTTACTAGGAATTATTTGCTCGTACCCATTGTGTACCAGCCTTCAATTAAAAATTTTGCCGTGCACAACCTAACAAATGCAATATCAATTAGATAATTTAATTTCTATTTGGAAACCCTGTTATAGGATATAGTATAATAAGGGTTTATCATTATTATTTTTCAATTCATACCTCTTGCATGAATAGAGGTGATGAATTTAATTTAAATATAATTTAATGTAATTATTTTCGCATATTAATATTGAAATACATATTAATAGTGCCATTTAGCCTTCCTAGGGAAGACATTAATTTATTGCATTTGTTTAGAAGTGTCGCATTACCATTGTAAATCAACAACATGTCTGACCACGAAGATGCATATCATGAAGTGGACAACTATTCTAGACCAAACATGACAACTGCGGATCAAGGTGCTTCTTATGTTAATACTAGGCCGCGCTACCGCGACATCACAACTTTAACCACCACGCCCGTCACGTTTACTCAATCGGTAACTCAACCAGAGCCAGGTCCATCAAGGACAACAACTTCATTAAAAGCACCCTTGATGGTGTCCAAAATGCAAGACTTCATGTTAGGTAGATCCAATCAAAACTATACTTCTACATCGGACAACGAGGAACGGGTTATACATGTCGTGCGCGAGGACAACCTCAGGTCGTGGAATATTAAATTTAGCGGTGATTCGGATGTAGTTGACTTCTTTTTGCGCATTGAGGATTTCATGAAAAGTAGGGACACTTCGGAACGCAAAGTGTTGAAGTGTTTCCCAGACTTATTAAGTGGTAGGGCACTAGACTATTACAGACAATTACGTGAAACAGTTCACTCATTGTCGGAGCTGCAAGCGGAATTTAAATCATTCTTCACACCAGTGGATAATGACTATGTTTTAGAAAAAGCACTGCGTGAACATAGACAACTGGCGGGGCAACCGCTTCATTTTTACATACTAGAAATGAGAACCATGAATGCTCGATTAGCACTTCCATTAGAAGAAAGCAGATTGTTGGAAATAATAAAACATAATATTCTGCCAACTTATGCTCACTTATTAGCAGTTAGTAATTTAAATAACTTACAAGATCTCATCGACTTGGGAAAACGTTTTGATGCGTACTCAAGCTCTCAAACCTGTAGCGCTGGATCCAAAATTACTAAAACTTCAAAGCAAGTGTCAGCAGTTAATACTCAAAAAAATTATAAATTTCAAAATAAAAAACCTTTTACTAATAATAACCGCATAACATGTAAAAAATGTAAAGCTGCAGGTCACTCATATAAAGAGTGCCGCACTATTCCAGGTATTGTCTGCTTCCAGTGTGGAGAAAGGGGGTTCTTATCTAGCACCTGCCCAAAATGTAACCCTCCCAAGCGCAGGACACACCTGGAAGCGGACAATGCTCCAAAAAACTGAACGGGCCAGGGGTCACCAACCCTCTTAGCATGTTACACTTAGGCTCTGTGACTCCTGGCACACCAGTAGTAGATACTGATAACCGAATTTATATTAATTTTAATATTGGAACCAGCACTCACAGGGGTCTCTTAGACACAGGGGCGAACTTAAGCATTGTCGGTAATAATTATCACAAAAATTTGATAAATTCAAAAATTCAATTAAAATCAATAAATACTAACGCTTTATGTGCAAATGGCTCCGCGGTGAAGGTAATAGGTACTTTACATTACCAGTAAGCCTCGGAGACAGGACGCACAACATTGAGTTCATGGTTATACCAGCAATTACCGACAATTTCATAATAGGTATGGATCTTATACATGGATTAGAATTATTAAATTTAAAAACTTTAAATTCTTTAACTTCAACAAATAATTATATTGTGCCGCAAACACAACGCAATAGTTGTGTCTGCGCCATAATACCCAGGCAAGAGCTCTCTCCTTTAGAAACGATGCAATTAAATAAAATAATTGAAAAATTCAAATCAATCAGTACGGAGGAGAAAGGTCTAGGTCAGACAACACTAGTAGAGCACAGGATCAAGACCACTGGTCCACCAATAAAACAACGGTACTATCCGCTCTCACCTGTCAAATTAAAAGCACTAAATGAGGAAGTAGACAGAATGCTAGAGTTGGGAGTGGTAGCTCCGTCAAAATCATCATGGTCCAATCCAGTGGTCATGACCTCGAAACGAGATGGCTCACTGAGGTTCTGCCTAGATGCCAGAAAATTAAATGATGTAACAGTAAAAGATTCATACCCATTACCATACATTAGCTCCATATTAGACAATTTGCGTGGTTCTCGTTATCTAACTTCAATTGATCTGTCAGCCGCTTACTGGCAGATACCGCTTTGCAACGACGATGATGATGGGACTGGCACGTCATGTCAGAAAACAGCCTTTGTTGTACCAAACAGGGGTCTGCTAGAATTTAGGAGATTACCGTTCGGTATTTCCAACGCCGGATGTGAGCTCCAGCGTCTCATTGATTCTCTATTTCACCATAAATATGGCGAAAAATTTTTTGGCTATTGCGACGACTTGTTAATAGCCACTAGCACGTTCAAAGAGCACATGGAAATATTAGATGACGTTTATAACGCTTTGAGCAAAGCAGGTTTAACTATAAATTTCAGTAAATGCGAGTTTTGTAAAGACGAACTAAGATATCTAGGGTACGTGGTAGGTTCACAGGGCTTGCAAACTGACCCATTAAAATTAGAGTGTATAAAAAATTTCCCACGCCCCACGACAGCCAAACAGTTGCGCGCATTTATAGGGTTGTGCTCATATTATCGCAGATTTGTTAACAGCTTTTCAACAATAGTAGAACCGATGACAGCTCTTTTAGGGAAAAAGAAAGGAAGAGAAGCCATAGACTGGGGAGAGGAAGCAGAAGGGTCTTTCCTAGCGCTCAAAACAGCTCTCACCCAGGCTCCGGTACTGGCTTGTCCGGACTTCACCCTGCCATTTCAAATACATACCGACGCTTCATCTGTTGGCGTCGGTAGCGTCTTAATACAAGAGGTAGAGGGGATAGAGCACCCGGTAGCTTTCTACTCTCGTCTGTTGACAAAAACAGAGAGGAACTATAGTACAACAGAACGCGAGCTGCTTGCTGTCGTAGATTCTATTAATCATTTCCGTCCATATATAGACGGCAGCCATTTCATAGTTATAACAGACCATATGTGCCTTAAATGGCTTAAATCTCTAAACAATCCGTCGGGGCGTCTTGCTCGTTGGGCGATGCAGTTGTCCTGCTTCGATTTTGAAATAAGACATAGAAAAGGGTCTTTACACGTAGTACCGGACGTCTTATCTCGAATCGAAGTAGGAGCAGTTGCCTTCAACGGGGGAGACAGCTCAAATGATGAGTGGTACAATAAACTATTCAAAAATGTAGAGTCATACCCATCTTTTCATAAAAATTATCAAATAATAAATGGAATGTTGTACAGATATTCAAAACCACCATCCAATTTACAAAGTGGGAACGCGTGGAAGTTAGTAATACCACGTGAATTAATACCAGAATGCATTAAAGAAAACCACGAAATTAACACAGTGCATCCTGGTACTTTTAAAACATTTCAAAAAATAAAAAAACGTATTATTGGAAAAATATGTATGCTGACGTGAAAAGTTATGTGGCCGCGTGTGAGTTATGCAAAGCGTACAAACATTCAAACGCTCCTCCACACGGACACATGACCCACCAGAAGAGGGTTAGCGAGCCGATGCATACGCTGTCATTAGACATCATCGGTCCAATCGCCAAATCTTATTCTGGACACGTCTACATACTATCCATAGTAGATATTTTTACTAAATACTGTTGGCTTCACCCACTTAGAACAGCAACCACTAAGACGGTAACACAATATATAAAGTCTGAAATTTTAATGAAACAAGGGGCACCGTGCGTGTTAATATGTGATAACGCGTCAATATTTAAAAGTAAAGAATTTAATAATTTTTGTATACAAAACTCGATTCCAAAAGTATTTTATAACGCTTTCTACGCCCCACAGTCAAATACCGTAGAAAGATACAACCAAACTGTACAAACCTGCCTAGCAATGTTAGTGGGCGAGGACCAAAGACATTGGTCCAAGCATTTACCACAAATCCAGCTCTCTTTGAACACGACAGTTAACGTGGCGACAGGATACACACCATTTTTCTTAGCACATGGCCGTGAGATGGTATAGCGGACGGCACACTACACACCATAAGGGGTAGTGCTCCAGATTCGCTACACGATCTCGAACTTGCTGTACGGTCCTTGATCTAAAGGTTCAACTCCGCCGTCTGTGATTGTCCGAGCAAAATTTATCTTCAGTAAGTATAATAGGGGTAATTGTTGTGATCTTTTCATGATTTAAAAACATCCTAACTCTACCTCACAACAGCATCTGTCACTCACACTCGCATTTTGTTGAAGCGTGACGGATACCTTGTCACTCATTTATCGCGTGATAAAAGTAACCATCCTAATATATATTATGTAAACTTAACGTGAACTGATAGTATGAGAAAAAGAGCAGTGAAGTGTCCTCTTAATTAAAACCACATCGCCGCATAATTGTTAGTGTTTGCATCTCATTCACCCCTGTGCAACTACTGTTGTCGTGGTGCAACGTTTAATCACGTCCGCGGAGGACTGTTTAACTAACTACTTGTGGGACACAACAATGGCCAATCATTCCGAGCGATGTTCCTGACCTGTGTTGCTGAGTCCTCGTGAAGTATGCGATAAGATAAGATATTTTATCTCACGATAAAAATTGCATTACAAGTTTGATTCATGTCCGAATTATACGAATTCGAAAATTAGGAACGTACATGTTTTCAGTTATAATACAAGACATTTGTTCCATTGCGATGGAAATATATAAGGGCTTGGTAATATAGAAATTAAAATTTCTATATTACCAAATATCCCCTTAGAATTTAAATAGCCTCTATTTAGGGTATTTAAGATGAATGCCGTCAGATCTTTTTACAAATGATTTAACTAGAAAACGAAAACGATTTTTTTCCGGGATATAAAGTACCCTATGTGTTAATCCAGCGTGTACCTTCATATTAAAATTTATTAAAATTGGCCCATAAAGAAATAACACACATACACATAAACACACACAAACTTTCGCCGTTATAATATTAGTGTGAGTGACTACTAAATTTAATGCACATGATCATTGATCACTGTTTGCATCCCATTCGCTTGTGTGGAATTAGTGTTGTCGTGGCGCACTATCCACTATGTAATCGCGTCCGTCGGGGACTTTAACTACCTGAGGGACAAAACAATGATCAATCATGACGAGCGATGGTGCGAGTGAGTGAGCAAAGCGTCTACATTTCAGCTTGGCCAGAAAAAATCATATGTCCTGATGTCCGGATTTCTTGATCTTCTCGCGTACATGCCAGATTTCTCCACCGATTCTCTTGAAATTTTGTAAGCATGTTCAATAATTAAATAGAACTTTTTTGTATAGTCAGTTTTTCGAAACGTATAAGTATATATACTCGTATGCTGAGGGTGTTGCATTCGCGCCACTACGTGCACTTCAGCTCGTTTGTAGTGCGCGTGCCGCGGCCGCTCCAGGACACCATCGCGTGTGCTGATTTCTGGCCGAAAGGTGTCGTGTTTCGTCGGTTTCGGGGCAAGCTACCAAATGCAACACCCGAGATGTCGTAACAACGGGGCCACGCCGTTTCGCCGTCAAAATAAACATTGTTCGGTTCATGACGCATTGGTGAAAACTGTAATGTTATGTAACCTGTTTTTCAATAAATAAATAATAAATAAATATATATATAATGTATATCTAAATATATAAAAGAAGAAACTGACTGTCTGACTGACTGACATATCAACGCACAGCCCAAACCGCTGGTCCTAGAGAGTTCAAATTTGGCATGTAGGTCCCTTATAAGGTGTAGGGGTGCACTAAGAAAGGATTTTTCAAAACTCACCCCCTAAAGGGGTGAAATGGGGTTCCAAAGTTTGTATGGGGAAACAAGATTAGTTAGACTATTTTATTCGAAACTTTACAGGAGTATTTCTAACAATAAATGAGTAAACACGTGTTTCAGGTTTTTTGAAAATTCAACCGCTAAAAGGGAGGAATGTGGTGACAAAGTATGAAAATCAGCATGGGTATTATTATTATGGTTTATCGGGTCGCTGATTACGAAAACCGCAACGATTTTAAAATCCAACGTGGCGGACGTTAGTTACCATCTCCCCTGTTGGGGTGAAATGGGGTTGAAATGTCGAAATACTAAACCGCCGGTTCTAGAGAGTTCAAATTTGGCATGTAGGTTCCTTATAAGGTGTAGGGGTGCACTAAGAAAGGATTTTTCAAAACACACTCCCTAAAGGGGTGAAATGGGGTTCCAAAGTTTGTATGGGGAAACAAGATTAGTTAGACTATTTTATTCGAAACTTCACAGGAGTATTTCTAACGATAAATGAGTACACACATGTTGCAGGTTTTTTGAAAATTCAACCCCTAAAAGGGAGAAATGTGGTGACAAAGTCTGAAAATCAGCATGGTTATTGTTTTTATGGTTTATCGGGTCGCTGATTTCGAAAACCGCAACGATTTTAAAATCCAACGTGGCGGATGTGAGTAACCGTCTCCCCTGTATGGGTGAAATGGGGTTGAAATGTCTAAATACTAAACCGCTGGTTCTAGAGAGTTCAAATTTAGCACTCAGGTTCCTTATAAGGTGTAGAGGTGTACTAAGAGAGAATTTTTCAAAATTCATCCCCCAAAGGGGTGAAATGGGGTTCCAAAGTTTGTATAGGGAAACAAGATTAGTTAGACTATTTTATTCAAAACTTCACAGGAGTATTTCTAACGATAAATGAGTAAACATGAGATTCAGGTTTTTCGAAAATTCAACCCCTAAAAGGGAGAAATGTGGTGACAAAGTCTGAAAACCAACATGGGTATTGTTTTTATGGTTTATCGGGTCGCTGATTTCGAAAACCGCAACGATTTTAAAATCCAACGTGGCGGATGTGAGTAACCGTCTCCCCTGTATGGGTGAAATGGGGTTGAAATGTCTAAATACTAAACCGCTGGTTCTAGAGAGTTCAAATTTAGCACTCAGGTTCCTTATAAGGTGTAGAGGTGTACTAAGAGAGAATTTTTCAAAATTCATCCCCCAAAGGGGTGAAATGGGGTTCCAAAGTTTGTATAGGGAAACAAGATTAGTTAGACTATTTTATTCAAAACTTCCCAGGAGTATTTCTAACGATAAATGAGTAAACATGAGATTCAGGTTTTTCGAAAATTCAACCCCTAAAAGGGAGAAATGTGGTGACAAAGTATGAAAATCAGCATGGGTATTATTATTATGGTTTATCGGGTCGCTGATTACGAAAACCGCAACGATTTTAAAATCCAACGTGGCGGACGTTAGTTACCATCTCCCCTGTTGGGGTGAAATGGGGTTTAAATGTCTAAATGCTAAACCGCTGGTTCTAGAGAGTCCAATTTGGCACGTAGGTTCCTTATAAGGTAAAGGGGTGCACTAAGAGAGAATTTTTCAAAGTTCATCCCCCAAAGGGGTGAAATGGGGGTCGTAAGTTTGTATGGGGAAAAAGATTAGTTAGACTATTTTACTGAAAACTTCCAAGGAGTATTTCTAACGATAAATGAGTAAGCACGTGTTTCATGTTTTTTGAGAATTCAACCCCTAAAGGAGGAGAATATGGTGACAAAGTCTGAAAATTAACAAGGGTAATGTTTCTATGGTTTATCGGGTCGCTGATTACCAAAACAACAACGATTTTAAAAACAAATGTGGTGAACGTGAAATATCGTCTCGCCTGTTGGGGTGCGATGGGGTTGACTAAATATGAGTATGGGTACAATTTGTATGGTTTCTTGGGACGTTAATTACGAAAATCATGAAAATTCTTGAAAGCATTTGCGCCAAATTGCAATTTAATCGGTCCAGTAGTTTTGCAGCACATCGGTTGTAACAGACGGACTGACAGGCAGCTACACGTGATCCTATAAGGGGGTTCTATTTTTGCTTTTGAGGTATGGATAGAGACCCGCGTTATCCTAATAGATTAAAAAAATAGTATTTGGTGGCATCTCGATCGTCGTCAATGTACCTAGGCGGGCGGCGCGTTGGGACGGGAGGAGTAATGATCGGCAAACTTCCTGCATTCGTAATAAATACATTCAAGCTTTTCAATAATTATGTTAAGTCATTTCAGAATTCTGAATTACGTTTATCTGGCTTAGAATAATACATTTTTCATTTATCAACAAAGAGAACCTCAATATCTTACAATAGAACATGACGTAACTTAGAACATGGCTTAGAATCATTAAACCAATCTCGAATATCCCAAGTCGATAAGCAGAGGCTAGGGACATTATAAAAGCTTTATGCAAATAAAATGCACACATATCCCGGTGTCTTAGCTTCACTTCGAGTTATGAATTTTGAAGTGAACTTTATTTGGATACAGTAAAAGCTGAGATCGCTTGATTTGAGTGCTTGAGTTTTCGGTTTTATTTGTTAAAGTGGAGTTGTGATAACATAAAAAGTATATCCCAGTAATATTAGAAAAGCGAAAGTCTGTGTATGTTTGTTACTTCTTCACGCTAAAACGGCTGGACGGATATGTATGAGGGAAATGCAGATTGCAGATTACACCCTAACTTAACAAATAGCCTACTTTTAATCCTGAAAATAAGAACATTGTTCCCGTAGGATGATGTATATTACATAGGCACGCGAGCGAAGCCGCGGGTTAATGCTAGTATATATATATTTATATGGAGGTTAAAAACGTAAAACATTTCAATTTTCAAATTTCAGCCATTTTGGAACAAACTCGCGAGGTCTTCAGCTCACAGAGCCACTAGTAGATATATATTGAAAAACTTGCAATAAGTCATCTATTGTGACAGGGCTTGGATCAAATTCTATTCATAATGACATATACTCATTTAGATGTTGTCTCGGCCATTTGTCAGTGACTCGTCTGCGTTTCCTAACTACCCGAGGGACAACAATAATAATTAATCATACCGAGCAATGTTCTTTTGATGTTGTGTTACTGAACACGAGTTTACTCTGTTTGCGTGAAAAACTTTTGGTGATAGAACTTGTGAAATGCGCCTTTATCATCATCATATCAGCTGAGACGTCCGCAGCCAAATAAAGGCCTCCGCCCAAGGTTCTACACAATGAGTTATTGTAGGATCCGATGGATGAAGGGAAACACCCTCATCTATCGGTTTCCCGCAATCATGAACTGTGGTGCGTCTTCTGGCACGCAACCGCAACTCCATCTACCTGACTTAAAAGCAATGTGGTCCGGTCCGCACTGCCCTTAAATCTGGCAACTCTGGCAAAACTGGACGACCTTGATTCTCTTTCGAAGGGCACTCCGGATATAACTCTGGGGATAGGACCCTCGATTAACTACACTTTCCTATCACTATATAACACTATTTGAGGACGCAACAATGATCAATCATGTCGAGCGATGTTCCTGTCATATCGTTTTACTGAGGACGGGGTTACAGCAGTGTTTCCTTCGTTTACAGTCTGACCAAAAAGAGTAGAAATTAAAAAGTGGCAATACTGTAGTGTCTTCGTTTTCTTGGATTGATTAGAAAAGGACGACACTACAGTATTGCTACTTTTTAATTTCTACTCTTTTTGGTCAGACTGTACGTGAAACTGGGCGCTGATAGGGTAGGTGAATTTTATTGAAGACAATTAAATAGTACATTACTGCAGGTGCCGGGAAAAAAGGGCTAGCCTTGTAAGTAGGTATGAACGGTCGACGATAAGGAGGCCGGATAGTGATACGAAGCCGGCAAGCCCTTTTCACGGCTAAGGCATGTATAGTGCTATTCTCAAACATATGCGATAAAAAAGAAAAATACACCACCCAAAAAATATATAATTCAGCTGTTTAGTTCATGAACACAGACGCCATGTTTAAAAAAAAAATACCTACTTCCCGGCCTAGGCCTTCAATTTTGTATGAAATGCTTTACAGTTCTCTCAGAAACGTGA
The DNA here is from genome assembly GCA_947623375.1 of Apotomis capreana. Taxonomy (NCBI): domain Eukaryota; kingdom Metazoa; phylum Arthropoda; class Insecta; order Lepidoptera; family Tortricidae; genus Apotomis; species Apotomis capreana. Next base: position 11,532,997 of record OX392514.1, read on the forward strand.
TACTTCGAAGCCTGTTATGTATGACGCACGTTATGGCGACATTTCATTGCATGATTGAGAAAATTATATGTTTAATAGTCCTTGCTTTAAAGATTTACACACTGTTTTTCAGCAGTAGGTAAACGTTTTATTTGATACTAGCTTTTGCCCGCGACTACGTCCGCGTGGAACTTGGAAGTATGGAAGCAACCTCGTTACAACACGATAGATATCCAGCTAATCACCTTAATTGATGAAAGGGATTATTGAAAGCGCCTAAGCAAATGTAATAGCAATTATGCTTTTGGTCTAATCATTACATTTTCTACAGGGTCATCAATGTCATCATGAATTACTTACTCACTTTTCAATCTTTTTAGCGATAATTTCCAGGATGAAAACTATCCTATGTCCTTCCTCGGATCTTAGACTATCTCCATGCCAAATTTCATCAAAATCGATTCAGCGGTTTAAGCGTGAAGAGGTAACAGACAGACAGACACACTTTCGCATTTATAAAATTACTAGCTGTGCCCCGCGGTGTTACCCGCTCATCCCACGGGAACACTAAATTTTTTCGGGATGAAAAGTATCCTATGTCCTTTCCGGTCTCAAACTATCTCCATACCAAATTTCATCTAAGTCGGTTCAGCGGTTGAAGCGTGAAGAGGTAACAGACAGACAGACAGACACACTTTTGCATTTATAATATTAGTATGGATGGATAGTATAGTATAGTATATATAGTATATAGTATTATAGTATAGTATAATAGTATATAGTATAGTATATAGTTTGGACTAGTATGGATATGGATTAGTATGGATGTCAAACTTTCCTCGGGTCTATTTATCTGATAGTTATATAATCCTTTGTACCTTTCGTTTCATTGACCGTTTTCATCATTTTCCTTATTTAGTTTTTTCCTTATTTAGAACATTTGAAATGTTTGGGGATACTACTAAATGGGAAAGGACTAAAAAGTTGGATGAAGTTTTTGGACACTAAAAATGTTCCATTTTGCGACTAAAAATAACGATACGTAAGGTACTACTTGATGTTTTTTGTCGTCGCAAAACGGAAACTTTTCTGCATTTTTTTAATGATTAAGTGAGTTAAGGTGTTAAACTTTTTGTTCTTAATCAAAAAGCTACATGAACTAATAAAATTGTGAAATATGAAATCTCAAGTATGTTTCCATATTAACCAACCGAGTAATGGAAAGTATTATTACATAATAGGATTAGACTTTTTTCGTAACCCAACGCTGAGCCAATTCTTTGGTTGGTTACCTTGAATAAAATAGGCTATATTTTTTCCCTGAAACTCATGCAGCCCTCAAGGGAGCGCGATATGAAATTGCGCTCGGTAAGTGCTATAAAGGAACTTTTAAACGGGTCATGTTTTGCTGCAATTTGTGGCCGGCCATTATTTGCATCTTGCTTTAGCGTAGGGTGTCAGAGAAGGACGGCCATAGTTGCCGGCCACAAATTATAGTAACACGGTTTAGAAGCCCCATAATACTTCTAAAAATCCATTAGTAGTAGTGGTCAGGAATACGGTTATCTAGCATCCCAAGCCCAGCGAGTCTAATGCCCAACTCATGTGCCGCTACGATAATCGGTTGAGAAATACGACCACGTCCGGGAAAACTGGCCTTCCGGACACATGAAATAACTTGGCCAAGCTGAAACGAAGGCACTTTACTCAGTCAGTCAACTCGTGAATAAAGGTGAATTCATTCTTTGATCAAAAGCGTTAATCTGAAACCTGGAAACCCGTCCTTTTGAAATGCAAAATGGAACTGCAAACACAAGAAAGCAATCACCAAGTTTCGTTGTGCAACGGATAGCATAGTTTTCTGAAACTTTACAATGCTTCAGAATATTCCCTTCTTATTTTAACTATACCTATACCTAATTTGCTTATTGTGCCATACCTAATACATAGTGTGTTTATATTGTGCCCATTATTAGCTTTAGCGGCTTTTAATATATACGTCTTCAATTTCATATAATATAATATTTTACCAACAGCGATGTATTTACGGCTGGAGCGGGCGCCACGCTGTATCGCGCTGACTATCCTTGAACTAGGTCGATGCAGAGTCAGCCACCGGCTAAGCTTGCACCATAGATTGGAGGGGAGTTTTTTTTTTTTTTCGAAATTTTCTCTTCGACACGACCTAGCGAAATTTAATTTATGCATTTTAAAACAAAAATTTCTAAAATCGGTTGAGAACTCGCTGAGATCTGCGCATTGTCACAAAGTCCATTCGAGTCGATCCATGGGAGCTTCGCTCCAATAATGACCGCTCTCCCAACTAGAAAACTGATTTATAAAAGAGTTTTATAATAGTATAGATCAGTGTTTTTCAAACTTTTTGGTGTCACGGCCCTTAATGACCATCAAAATTCCTTCACGACCCCCCAAAATCCCGTTTGTAGGATTAAAATTTGAATACAACTCTTATTTAACAGATTATGGACAACATCACTGCAAAATTTGCAGTTTTAATCTTTTCCTTGCATGTCTCAAATTATTCAAGAATTTTCATCCGACAATTTTTTGAACGTGGAAAGTCATATTCCCATTATGGTGGAGAGTTTGCAAAATAAAAAAAAACAACTTTTGAGCTATTTTTCATATGAAACACAGATGGGCGATGGAAAATGTTGGGTATTAAATCCCTTTCTAAATAGATCCGTTGAACTGGCCGATCTCAACACCTCTGTGAAAGAAACACTTTTGGAACTTGCATCTGATAGAATGCTAAAAGTGGAGTTTGTATCCGTATCAATCAGCGCATTCTGGGTGAAAAGAATGGCTGAAAAAAAATGAAAAATGAAAAGGCTGAATAATTGAATATCCCAATTTAGCAAAAGACGCCGTTAGTATCTTGATACCATTTGCTACTTCTTATTTGTGTGAGCTGTCATTTTCTTCTATGGTAGATATAAAAACAAAGAAGAGGAATAGATTGAATTTGGAAAATGATTTGATTGTCTGTGTATCGCCACAGGAACCACGTTTTGACGAATTAATTAAAAAGAAACAAGCTCATACTTCGCACTGAATTACGTAAATCTAAATACTAGGTCGATGCAGAGCAGAGTCAGCCACCGGCTAAGCTTGCACCATAGATTGGAGCGGAGTTTTTTTTTTTTTTTTTCGAAATTTTCTCTTCGTCACGACCTAGCAAAAGCTTGAGAACTCGCTGAGATCTGCGCATTGTCACAAAGTCCATTCGAGTCGATCCATGGGAGCTTCGCTCCAATAATAATAAACGGATTTAATGTAACAACAAAAAAGGCTAAATAAAGAAACAGTACTATAATCTTATTAAAACTTTCGTGAGACATATTTAATTATTGTATTAAGCGGTTTACAGTCACGTGAAATTGTTCGAAACATGTCGGGCCGTTCCTGACAATTTCACATGAGTATAAACCGTTTTATACAATAAATAAATAGCAACTAATATGTACAAAAAAAGTTAAAAATTTACATTACATATCCTAGCCGTAATCGTAAAATAAATAAATTTACAAATCGAACAATTATTGCTGTTTTATTAAAATATAGGTACATGCTTATAAAAATCTGAATTTCTTGTAATCAGGAGACTTTTTCAAAGCTGTTTCTCGCGACCCCCCTGGATATGTGCCGCGACCCACACGGGGGTCGCGACCCACACTTTGAAAAACACTGGTATAGATAACCTGTAAAGAAGTCTACTCATGAACCAAAAAATAATTTTCCAAATCGTCTCATAAATGACGGAGTTCTGAGGTAACAAACATTTAAAAAATACAACCGAATTGAGAACTCCTTTTTTGAAGTCGGTTAAAAAGGAAATGACCCAAGTAGCACAATTGGGTCTAAATAGCTCGTATATCATATCTAATTAGATGCTTAAGTGAAATTTACCACCATGACTAAGTGCTATATAGGTGGCAAGAACCCTTATGCCACCAGTATAGAACCAAAAGGAGAAAAATTGCAGCCTATTTTTGGTGCTAAATAGAATCCATAAGAGATCTCACAATAACCTTAAGTGGAAATTAGAACTATGGGTGAAAGTTATGCGTCCATAAGAGATCTCACAATAACCTTAAGTGGCAATTAGAACTAAGGGTAAAAGTTATGCGCAGTGAACGAATGAAAACATTTCAGTTCGGTCAATGAGTGATAAATGAGTCGCCAAAATTATCTTTGAGTGGCGAGGCAACTGTCAAATTGAAGTAATACGTGATCTGCCATATTCATTTTGGATTTATATGTCTGTTTGATGAGTGATTAAAACTTTACGTTATACAAGCATCGAAATAAGCACGAAATTCTTGCGAATTTTTTTTTACTGTGAAACTATAGTATGTTTTCTTTGTAAATTTCGACGCGCCCTTCATTTGATCAGGAATATTAAAAAAGAGAGTGCTAAATTAAATAAGGAATAGATACTGATAAGAAATAAAACTGTTAAAAACCTGACCTAATGATTGTAGGTTACGTACAATGTTAAAGTAACATCGTCACAACTATCAAAAGTCTGTGATTATGCGTCAGTGTGATAAAATTCTGGTTAAAATAATCAATTTTCATAGGCTTCCATTTGTAAACATGGCGAAACAAAAACCGTCCAAGAGCATGTCGGGCCACGCTCAGTGTAGGGTTCCGTAGTTGGCCATCCTTCACAATAGACAATAAAATCGAATTTAAATTACGAGAAAGATTTCAAGCTCTATAAAAGGTCGTAAACGCCAAAGTAACTGTAATTACTTATTACCTTCTAGAAGTTATCGATTATACGCACCAGATTGAGCGAAATGTTTTAATGCAGTATGGCACTTAACTAATATGTGTAACGTTCGAAGTATAAGAACACCGCGGGGCACTTACGTCATTTAAAAGAAAATTATGAATTTTTGCGATAACTCAAAAACGGCTCGACCGATTTTATTCAATATAGTTTTCATTGAAAGTACTAATAGGGCCTTATTTTCATGAATTTTTCCATAATTTTTTGACCCGTGGTTGAGAAGTTAGAGGGGGGGACACTATTTTTTGGATTTACCGAGCGAATATTTACAAAACTGCTGACTTTATCAAAAAATGATCTTTGAAGGCCCCTATTGTTTTTAAAAGACCTATTCAACGACACCCCACACGCTAGTGTTAGAACGAAAAAAAAAATCACCCCCACTTTAGGTGTATGGGAGGTACCCGAAAAAAAGTTATTTTTTTAGTTTTTATTTTACCGTTTTCAGCTTTCTAGCACTTATGATCACGGAGCTAAGCCGCGGACGGACAGACGGACAGACGGACATGGCGAAACTATAAGGGTTCCTAGTTGACTACGGAACCCTAAAAAAGATCCTACAGTGTTTATTTTCACTTATTTGTTCCTTATTTGGAACTATCAAGTCTAATAATCACTTATTTGTATCTTGCGAGTGGCAAAGCAGTGAATGATATTACCAATAGTAATTATTTGCTCTTTTGTAGACTATTAAACAAGCAAGACTATTAAATATATTTTGACAAGGCGCAAATAGGAACAATAATAGAACTTTTAGTTCGTTAGTGGTTCGAAATAAGTGAAAATAACTGCTTTTGGTTCCAAGAACCTCCTACTGACACCTATTTATGCGTTGGAGTGGCAATAAGGTACTTCTTAGGCCTTAAAGTTGCAATATTTTTTGGTTCCAAAAGAGCCGTAAAATTACCCCGTTAGCCACTATTGGTGATATAATTCGCTATTGTACTAGTCATTTGGAACTTTTAGTTCCAAATAAGGGTATGTTCCCACTTATATGTAAAGGTTGCTTATAAGTGATTTTAAGGCCTTATATAGCACTATTGCTTCTTATTGAGTGACAATTTGAACCTGCATGCAACTTTAAGTAGCAAAATCGACTTTATCCCACCATAAGTAATAAAGTAGAAACAAAAAACGTTCCTATGCAACTACAAGTGATAGGATGAACTCATATACAGTTTTGAGTGGTGTTTAAAGCTATAAGTTGTATCAAACACTGTTAAACCACTCATTTAGAACTTAAAGCTATAAGATAAGCTGCAAAATTCACTAATGTGCTGCTTGGGGAGTGTCACTACTTGATGATATTTTCCATAAAAAGTACCTAGAGTAGTGGAAATTTGAAATAATTGAAGGTTACAAAATCTTAACGTAATATTATTTCAACTATATTTGGCACACAAGCCAAGATGCGGTTAGAGGATACTTATTATTATTACCCAACTTTAAGGAAAAAAGAAGAGAATTACGACTTTTTCTTAAAGCGAAGTCTTGAATAGCTGACCTCGCAACCCTTCGCACTAGACCGTACCCGTTTTTTTTCTAGGCACACATGACAGAGGGTGGCTAGTTCCGGTGAGCTGAGTGATTGTGTAGCACTTGAGCTAAATTCGAAGTTACTTTATGGCATATGTAAGAGATATCGCCACTGTATGTCTCATTTAACTATATGTTCTATTTTAGATAAACCATTATGACATTATCTTTCTCACTGAGAAACTCAGATAAATAATTTGATAGCCATAAAATTCAAGATGTCAAATCTCTACACTGATCATATTGCTAAAGTACAAATAACAGGCGACATATCTTTTTTAATGAGATGAAGGTAGCTGATATTTGTAGCACAGGATCTTCCTATTACAAGTATCAGCGTTATAGAGAAACCGTTGTAAAAAAAACCTTCTAAATGTAAACTGAATGCAATTGGAATAGCGAAAATCGTTGTATGATCGTGATAATCCGGAATTGCTTCATCGAATTGGGCCCTCTCGTCTCCGACGTTAGAGTGACTTAGGCCTATTGTCAGACCACTGTTCCACTTGAGTGAGCCAATCTGACTCACCGATTCAGAGACCTACTGAAGATCCCTGTAAATTTGTCTTAGTCGGGAAAATTGCGTCTATGAAGTCCTGTTCTGTTGGTCATATTGATACCCGTAGGGGTAGCCTCTGGAAGTAGCCCTCCCTGCTAAAAAGATTTGCACTATTTGTAGTAAAAAGGGGTAGGGGTGGTTTTCAAGTGATGCGGTTTCTATGATATCATTCAAAGTCGCACTTGCATCCGTAGACGCATACCTATTTCCTGATTGTCCTCACTTTGTAAATTTGATATACCTAGGTAAGTCAGTCTCTCATTGTTTTGTCTGTGGTGCCGTGACTGGTTGAACAGGAAATGATCTGAGAGCAACGCACAAGAGGGAGAAAGGGGGAGGAACAGCCCACCCCACGTCATTTTTAAACGTCGTTCCGTAGCAAAAACTAACGGTGATACTTCTAGACGGCGCGGTGGATCACTGCGAATTTTCATCGTGACGTTATCCAAAACCGCTCCTAATTTACTGGTGCTTTTTATCCATAAACTGATCGGCGATTGGCCTCAGTTTGCTCTGATGCTAAGTGACAGAGTCAAGGATGTAGCTCGTTGGTTCTGCAAGAGCCACTCTTGCCTTGAAGAGACCCAAATTATAATTCCGTGTAGGTAAGTGGTTCCGGTAAGCACCATAAGTGGTTGTAAAGATTCTACCCGACGCTAAAGTCACTTAAGCGTATAATTTCACCTTTAGTTCCAGTCGAGTGAGGCAATCTGGGGCCGAAATCGGACTGATACAGAGAGCAATCTGAAGGTCCTTGTGGACTATGAAGCGTCTCGGAATCTGCTGGGAATGCATGCCTAGATCTAGTTTCCGCTGCTCATTTTAGGACTTTAATAACGTGTTATATAAAATGAAGGGCAGGTAAATAAAAAATCACGACACTTTTAAATCGAGGTTTTAACACTTGCACCCGCCTCTATGCTCGTAGCAGATTTTCACTTCTGTGTGAAAGATGAAGTATTAGTGTTGCCTTTTTATACATCAAAGAAAGACAAAATGTTTTGCGTAATGCTATTTTATACCCGGAAAAGTGAGACCACCATCAAAGACTGCGTTTTGTTTTTGACACGCGTCTATCTATGTAGGTATCTGCGTAATGTGTGGTATCTACATTTTATGCCACCGAATTATGCTCAATATTATACATTATTAACTCATACTATATGTTTCAGTGGCGCTGAAAGCTGTAGACCTCGTGAGTTTGTTTAGAGACGGCTAAAATTCATATTTTTTTACGTTTCCACGCCCATAACCTGGGCCATTTTGGAAAATTTCGAAAACTATAACAGCCGGAAATCTGGACAACTGGACATCCAAACATCCGGACATACGAAAGTGTTTTTGGTAAAGCTGAAACGGAGACTATAATTGGCTCTGTTAATTAAGAATCGTACAAAGCATTACCTAATGTTACTCGTACTTTGTTATCGGCTATTCAATAGAATTCAACGCATTTATTTCAGACCATGTCTATATATTGTTAATTTCTAAACGATGGTCTGATCTTTGTAAAATATTCAATATCTAAAATTTCGTCAACATGAATTGTTTCTGACAGATTTCCCGGCCAATTAATACCTACAGATCCTTAAAAGCGCCTTGTTTGTATACGACATTGAAATCAATATTTCACATCAGAAATTCGCGAACTCACAAATGAACGGAAACTCAAAGCATTTCCTTGTGAATGATCTTTGATGTGTATGATTCAGGTTGGATATTAAAGGCAATCAGGATTTTGGAACGATATAATTACTTTGAAGATAGTTTGAGTTTGTTTGAGATTCTGACGCTGTGCGGTCAACTAGAAATTGTAAAGAGACCGGCAGTTTCTAAATAAGTACATTAATTACTTATTTTGTATATAGATACAAAGGATAAATATTCGACGATATAGACGACGCGGTTGGCTTAGTTTGTAGAGTACCTGCCTACTGAGCCGGCGTTCCCGGGTTCGAGTCCCGGCCAGGGCAAATATTTGTGTGATGAACTCGAATATTTGTGCTCGGATCATGGTTGTTCTATGTATTTCATCATCATCAGTCGTTCACTCTTGGCAGAGTGGTCGTGGTTACGGCAATAGTGTCCACATTTGGGTTCTCGTCCTCATCCTTCCTCTGGCAGACAGCAGCTCTCGCGATGCATCTCCATTTCACCCGGTTGTCTGCGGAGCGAGTGCACTGAAGGAGCTCCGTGTGGTCTTTTTAATAAGGTCGGTCCAGCGAGTCGGTGATCGGCCTCGTCCTCTCTTGCCTTCTATCTGGGCCTGGATTACCAATCTTTCCATGGAGTTTTTATTTCGGGATATGTGGCCAAAGAACTTCAACACTCGGAGCTGCACAATCGACGAAAGTCTATCCTGGATCTGCAACTCTTTGAGGATAGAATTGTTGGTGCGAAATGCCGTCCATGGGATCTTCAGAAGGCGTCTCCAGCACCTCATCTCCATCGCGTCAATCTTTCGCCTATCTTGAAGTCTTAAAGTCCAGGTTTCAGCGCCATAAAGAAAGATTGGAAAGACAAGGCACTTCATTAAACGGACCTTTGTATTTTTCGTTATCCTTCTATCTTTCCAAATCTTTTCCAACCGCTCCACTGCCGACCTTGTTATGGCGCACCTCCGCTTAATTTCGACTTCGCATCCTCCAGCGTTTGAGATAGTCGAACCGAGGTAGACATAGTTTTATACAACTTCACAGTTGGCTATGTTTTGTACATCCATGCTGATTTGTTCAGCTCGATCCACTATCATCATTTTCGTCTTATCTCTATTGAGGGCAAGTCCAAATTGAACGCTGGTTGTCTCTAGACGTCTCAAGAGTTCTTCGATATCTTCTTTTAACTGTGCAAGAAGAGTAGTATCATCAGCGTATCGTAGATTATTAATCACGCGCCCACCAATTGACACCCTTGTACCATCCCTCCAGAACAATCCGCATGATATATTCAGTATAAGTGTTAAAAAGCAAGGGAGAAAGTATGCAACCCTGCCTTACACCGGATTCTGTCTTAAAGGTTTCTGACAGGACGTCATCTACACGTACCCTTGCTGTGCCCTTCGCATAAAGTTGACTCACTAGATGGACCAGGTGATATGCTACTCCCATTTCCAAAAGTACTTCCCAGAGTCGCTCCCATATTACTGTGTCAAATGCCTTGCTGAAGTCCACAAAGCAAATGAAGAGTGGGGTAAATATTAAATTCTCTAGCTTTTTCGATTCTATGTATTTAAGTATATATTTATCTAGATAAGTATGTATATCGTCGTTTAGTACCCATGACACAAGCCTTCTTGAGCTTAATTTCCTAAGTAGCACACTTATACACCTTTTATACAGCTTAAATTAGGAGTTATAATGGCTGTATATTAAGCTCTTATTAGCCTGTAGTTGCTACCTGGATCGGGACTAGATCTATTTCTGTGATGTTGTATGAGTGTTGTATTGTGGTGTAGTAGGGCGTCTAGTGGTAGTACCTTTCAGATCACGGCAGCCGATCCCTCCCTCTCAGTGGAGGGATGCTGGTATCACACTGGTCCACAGGCGTTCTGCAAAACTCTCGCCAGTGGCTCCAAGAAGCTGTTGTGCATGCAGCGGCCACACCACGGTAAACCATGTCGGCTCGTGGGCTAAACCTGGCTGAGGGGGACTTACACGCTTCGGCGGACGGGTCAAACGCGGACACCTCCCGCGGAATGCACGAAGACTGACTCGGCGGAGAAGGCAGCTCGATAGCTGATAAGTGACGGTAGCTGGCAGACACGGCGGGACAGCAAGGCATTGTGGAAGGCCATAAGGGTGTTCGGTGGAGGGCAGGGTAACCGACGGCCAGAAACTGCATCCCTCTTTTCTCCAATCGTACCGGGAAACCGCTCCATTGGCTTCAGAAATGTAGGGACGAGAGAGTGAGTTTGGACCCGCGCAACTGCTTACTCACTGAAAACTATTCACGCGCAGATGACTTCAAGCTATGTGAACTGGACTGATTTCAATTCAAGCCCTGCGGCGATAGTGTACTGGTGGTGGAGTGGTATCATGATGGGATATTGCTCTAGCTGGGAGCTGCACGTAGGCGATCAGGCGAGAGTGGTCGCTCTTCGGTCTCGAGGTGGTGAGAGAACGAGTTCGGCAGCACGCCTGATGACAAGGCAGCCCTATTTAGGGACGCACTGCCTTCCCTAATCCCGGGAGAGGCCTAGAAAAGGTGGCCTAAACAAAGCTCACCCCAAAACCTACCTATACAGTAGCCGTGGTTGTATGGGCATCAAATCACACGCGGTGGCAAGAATATGAAAAATAAATGTTATTCCCAACCCAACGACTTAAGCATAGCTGCATGGAATGTTCGAACCCTCGTGGATAATGATAACAACAGCTGCCCTGAGCGGAAATCCGCTATAATAACTAAGGAGCTTCGTAGATATGGAATCGACATAGCGGCGTTATCAGAAACTCATTTACAGGAAGAAGGTGAGCTTTACGAGAAAGGGAGTGGATATTACATCTACTGGAGTGGAAGACCAGCAACGGAAAAGAGAGGAAGCGGTGTTGGCTTTGCAATAAAATCCTCCATAGCACGTATGCTGCCGGAATTGCCAAAGGGTTTGAGTGACAGGTTGATGACGCTGCGCCTTCAACTCGTGGGAAATAAATATACCACATTCATCAGTGCCTACGCTCCTACGCTCATGGCCTCGGATGAAGATAAGGGAAAGTTTTATTCCGACCTCCGAAATGTACTTATTAGTATACCACCTACGGATAAGATCGTGCTTTTAGGCGATTTTAACGCTCGCGTTGGTGCAGAACATATGGCCTGGGTTGATGTTTTAGGACCTCATGGTATAGGGAGCTGTAACAGCAATGGTCTAGAACTTCTTACGCTTTGTTCGCAATTTGAACTGTCGATTACGAATACATTTTTCCGTCTTGCAACAAAGCACAAGACTACCTGGATGCACCCGAGATCCAAACACTGGCATCTTATCGATTACATTATAGTCCGCAGGAAGGACCTCAGGGATGTGCTCATTACCCGTGCTATGAGGGGTGCGAATGGATGGACTGATCACCGCCTCCTAAGGTCTAAAATGCGCATGATGCTACACAGGACTCGTCGGTCACGCCATAAAATACCCATTAGAGCCTTATCTTCAGGACTTATAACCAATCACGACGCAAGATCTTGCCTGGACAAAAATTTTCAAGAACTTTCGGCCAAGCGGCAATCACTAATCACTACTTGTGATGGTATTGGCGTGGACTCAGCGTGGAACGCTTTTGCCAGTGATCTATCACAGGCCGCCTATAAATCTCTTCCTTTACCACCTAAAAAACACCAGGACTGGTTTGATGAGAACAATGTTGAAATTCAAAGTCTACTTAAGGAGCATCGTCGCTTCTTGCAGAGTCCATCTACCTCATCCTCACGTAAAGCGTCTGTGCAAAAGGCACTCCGGCAGAAAATTCGGTGTTTGAAAGATGCCTGGTGGCTTGAAAGAGCGCATGAACTCCAGCACTGGGCCGACACTAAACAGATGGGGAAGTTTTACCAGAGTCTTCAATCAGTGTTTGGACCTCGGCTGAAAAAGATTGTACCAATGCGTACACTGGATGGATCCAAACGCCTGACCGACAAAAACGATATCTTATGCAGATGGGCGGAACATTTCCAGTCCGTTTTCAATCCCATCAGTTCTTCATTTGACCCCGTTTGTTTGGACGATATGACGCGAAGACCGGAAGTCACTGACCTTGATAACATCCCCACACCGATTGAACTACAAAAATCCATTCAACGCCTTCAGAATGGAAAAGCTCCTGGTTCTGATGGCTTGCCACCGGAGTGGTTAAGTACAGCGGTCCGGAAATTTTCAATAACTTTTATCAGCTGATTCTTGAAATCTGGGCTCAAGAGAAGATTCCGCAGGCATGGAGGGATGCGTCGATTTGCACGCTTTAACTATAAGGGAAAAGGCGACGCCTCGGAATGCGGAAATTACCGGGGTATATCTCTCTTAGCGGTTGCAGGCAAAATACTTGCGCACATAATGAACACTCGTCTAAGCGCATTAGCTGAGTCGATTCTACCCGAAAGTCAGTGTGGGTTCCGGCCGAATAGGGGAACCATCGACTCCATCTTTGTCGTGAAGCAGCTACAAGAGAAGTGCCTTGAGCAACAGCAACCGCTATATCTTTGTTTTATAGATCTTGAAAAAGCCTTCGAGCGTGTACCCCGCGAAGCTCTTTGGGAAGTCTTAAGGCGATCAGGCTGTCCCGCTAAATTCGTGAACATAGTTCGTCAATTTCACGATTCTATGCAGGCGAGGGTGCAGTTTGATGATAGCCTTTCTGAGGGTTACCAGGTCACGTGCGGCGTAAAACAAGGCTGTGTACTGGCTCCAACATTGTTTGGCATTTTCTTCGGTGCGGTTATATCTGATGCTGTTCGTTGCTGTCAGGACCCCATTTCTATTACCGTACGAACGGATAAAGGCGTGTTTGATTTATCAAGATTCCGAGCTAAGGGTAAATGCCAACAATTCAAGGTTCTTGAAGCACTATACGCGGACGACGCCTGCTTCATGGCCAATAGCCCCATTGCTCTCCAAACCTACATTAGTCATCTTCAAGCCTCCTGTTCAAAGTTTGGTTTAACCATCAGCAAATCCAAGACGCAAATAATGGTGCAAACTCCACGCGGAATCCAGCCTGTTAAGTCTGACATCTTTTTGGGTAACAGCGTTCTGGACGAGGTGTCCCGCTTCCGATACCTTGGCAGTGAAATAAGTAATGACAATCGTCTAGACGCGGAGATCTCAATACGCATCGCGAGGGCTGCGTCTGCCTTTGGCAAGCTAAATCAGCGGATTTGGAAGTCGCATGACCTTAAACTCGCTAATAAGCTGTCCGTGTACAAAGCCATTGTATTGCCAGTTTTGCTGTATGCTTCTGAGACATGGTGTCTCTATAGACGGGACATCAAGAAATTAGATTCCTTCCATATGAATTGTCTCCGTAACATCCTGAGGATAAAATGGGAGGATCGTGTGACGAACACGGACATCCTGAGAAGTTCACATATGCACGGCATGGAGGCAATGCTGATGAAGAACCAACTGAGATGGTGTGGCCATATCGTCCGTATGGAGGATAACCGTCTGCCGAAAGCAATCTTCTACTCTCAACTTTCAGAAGGCACGCGTAAAGCTGGGGGACAGCATCTCCGTTACAAGGATGTACTTAAGAGACACCTTACCGCCAGCAGTATATCTCCTGATGGATGGGAAGCCATGAGTCGTAAACGGGATGTTTGGCGGTCCACTGTACGCGTTAGAGTGAAGGAGTTTGAAGAGGCGCGTCTCGAAGCGCTGGATATGAAACGTCAAGAGCGTAAGGCGCGACCGAGGCCATCTTATGCATACACTTACAATGTCCGTGGTGAGCTCCACTGCCCGCGTTGTGACCGGATTTTCACCAACAAACTGGGTTTTGCGAGTCATATCCGCGCCCATCGTCGTAGGAGTCCTACGAGCCCTACAACTTGAAGTCGCTGTCATCGGACCCGATGAAGAGGACATCATCAGTATCATCAGTATCAGTATTGACTCGAAGCCACTACGTAATGAGAAGGCATTATTTACAGTCTGCATAGCGGTCCTGTAGTTCAGTTTGAAGAGCAATGTTCCGGTTAAACAGAGGTCGTGGGTTCGAGTCCTACTTGGTCTGCAGTGAATCGCATAAAATGTTGGCTTCTTATTTACCCTTTGCATCTATAATATGCAAAATAAGAAATGTGGTATCACCACAAAAATAGGATCAACATTGATTTTGTTCAATATGAATTACTTATTTATTTAATACTTTTTGCACAACTAAAATACAAATCGCACAAAAGGCGGACTTAATGCCATTGGGCATTCTCTACCTAATAATGATTTGGTTTGAACTTAAACTATTGTTATTCGAACTTAACACGGACGAAACTTAGCCCGCGGTTAACCAAAACCTTCACTGACGCTGGCTAGGTTTCTAGGCGTATTTATTCTAAGCGTTATGTTCCTTAGATATTATGGAATAAGTATCCAAGTTTTCGACCTTGGGGATGCAGGCGTTAGCCGTTTTGCTGTCCAAAGACAGAAGGCGGAACTAAGTACAGTGCATGAGCTAACAGAATGTGATTCGTGTTTTATACCTCTCTCTTACACGATCCAGATAAGAACCTCTCAGTTTTTATCCAAACCCGAATCCCAATCCGAGGGCTCACGAACTGTACCCAGGTGTACGCTACTAGCGTGGTAACGCAAATAATTATTAAAACACATTTAACACTTTTTTACAATAGAGCCTTCCGCAGTATTTTTTACTCCGTGAATATGTCTTTACTCAGTCCGATTAGATGAAGTCTTGACTCCATCAGATCCATTCAAGTTGTTATGCAAGTAGCACTTGGAGAATAGCGCGCTTACACCGTTTGTAACCATATCCCGGGATTTTCGGTGCACGAATCATTTATTGACACTAGGCCTAGAGTAGGCATCTAATCATTCGTGCACCCAAAACTTAGGGGTATGCTGATTACTTACCCGCAATAACAAAACTACTCGGAAAGTAAATAGCGGTGGAGTTCTCGCGCTGATATTGCAGAAGCAAAGTTATAGTCAACGTTGACTTAATAAACGAACGTTTACTTAGAATTTTAATTTCGAAAATGTTATCACAGACTAAGTAAAGCAGTAGGTACCTACGGAAAGTTCTCTCTTTTGATATTCGGAAATACCTAAAAACGGTATTTTATTGGTTTTTTGTGTAAATTGCACTTGATGAAATTCGTCGTAGAGCGTGGCTACACGGCTGGTTGAAGTGCGTGTGCCACTAAGAGTGGGCCGAGCCGAAGCCCTAGTGCGCGCTAGTGTGTAATGAGCCCACTGACTATCAATAAAATACAGAAATACAATTCTCAAGTTTTTGTAAAGCTAATATTGTAATAGAGAGAGAACCTTCTAACACATGTCTTTACTCAGTTCCGTTAGATGAAGGTATCACTCCATTAGAGGCCATTAAAGCTGTTATGCAAGTGTTACTTGGAGAACAGCTAGTTAACACCGCTGATAACTTACCCCCAATAACCAAACTATTCGGAGAGTAAATAGCTGCGTAGTTCCGGCACTGATATTGCAGAAGTAAAGTTAGTCAACGTTTATTTTAATGAATGTTTTCACAAAAAAATGTTTTGAAAACAGTAAATGTGTGTCACTAATAGCCGACGCGCCAATATGCACCATGGTGCTCGGCTGCGTTTTTTTGCTTTTGTTTGGGATAAATTTGCACGCTTCGTAGCCAATCGTAGCAGAGCGAACGGATCAAGCCACGAGGCCCCACGTCCAGTTGCGTCGCATTTTACGTAAATAACCAATAAAATGTTTATATGTGGATTTTAGGAAGACTAAAGGATAACTTTCTGTAGTGTTGCATTCTGTGGTACCTACTAGTTGAGTCAAAGCTCACAGTAAGACTATACGGAACAGAATTTTTTGAATTTAGAAAACTGAGTATAAATGCTAGAGAATTAAGATTGTAGCCGAGCGTCTCCCACATTCATATCAGCTGTGAGGAGTTCTGCCCACGATTTCAAGTCAAGGATTTCATTCGAGTAACTTCGCTGCAAGCACTTTTAAACCGCAAAAAGAAATGTTTTAAAAATACGTATACTAGTTACGTTACGTTACGTACTTACAGGATTGCACGGTTAAAACTGACGATGGGCGGCCATGTAGCTCGGAGAACGGATGGCCGTTGGGTCAAGTTCTGGAGTGGGGAGCATAGGTGACCTCGTAAGGGTCGTAGGAGTCGATGGATGCTTTCTGCATAGGATCGCACCTTGTGACGAGCTATAAGGGAGGTCTATGTTTAGCATAGATACATTCGTTACATACACGCATATACACACACGTATGTTTATCCCATAAACGTAAATTCTAAACGGTTATTTCGGGGCATTACTCTATATAATCTCGCAATCTTCAATTGGAGCTTGTTATTCTATTATTATTTTTTTACTTACTACAACAGTATATGGAACGGGAAATCTTATTACATTTAAGTCTTCAGTATAGTAATTACTTTTAGCACAAGATAAGTGGACTTGTATAGTATTTAAATCCTGGTTTGGATACAAAAACGTACAATATTCGAATTTAAGTTTGCATCTCAATGCATAACTTTTGTATTGATATCCTTGCATATGTCACCTTGCTTAATAAATATAGTGTTGTTAACTTGTGAAAATACCTAAGGGATTTAAAGATACATTTCCCAATGCTAGCAAAATTTTCCTCGACAGTTAAAACAACATTACTTACTCTCTCTCCCGATCACGCTTCCGAAAAATTCCCGAGTGAGACTCATAATTGCACAAAATGAAGAAAAAAGGGTTTTGCAGTGAAGCGTTCCAATCGATATTTCGAATTCATTTGTTTTGAGCTGTCGTTACAGTTCTGTTGAATATGCTCTTCATTAAGGCGACGGGTAATGCGAAAAGCGAAACTAGCGCTACTTTCGATTTTTTTCTTATACCTTCATAATCTGATATTTTTTTAGAAATAGCTGAAGTCTAAGAGCTAGCAAAACACCTTTAATATTTATTAAATCACTATATACAATTTGTTCACTGTTGTTTACCTTACAAAACTTGTTCACGTTAAAAAGCGGCCACAATAGTTTTGGGCAAGTTTTTAGAGACAACTAAAGAACAAGAAATTGTGTTCAATGATTTAATAAACACTAAAGGTGTTTTTCCAGCTCCTAATATCTTGCAATTACTGAAAATTTATCTGGTTTGGAAGATATAATAAAAATTCGTAAGTGGCGCTAGTTTCACTTTACCCGTCCCCTTCTATACTATTATAAAAGTGGAAAAGTCGGTGTACGGACGATAACTTTACGTGATAACGTCATAAGAAAACATTGATGAAAAATTACACACTTTTATAAATTGAATGCCAGCCGATAGAGTGAATTGAATGACGCGGCACAAGCCGAACGCTTAGGCCGATCGTGCCTCTCTATCGCTTGTTCCGCGCTCTCGTTTGCACGCTCGGCTCAGGCGGAACCATAGAGTATATTGAATGTTGGCGGAACGTGAGAATGAGTTATGCTTTTTCATACGTGCAGCCGGCGTTCATCGATTTAAGACGTCATCACGTCAAAAAAGACATTTTTGTCCTCTCTAAACGGCTGCACCGATTTCGACATTTTTTGGCACACGGAGTCATTGGGTATCCTCAAATAGTTACAGGATACTTAAAAAAAAAACATAGCCACATTTTTTAAGTTCGCAGGCACCTTCTAGAATTACTTATACACCGTGACCGTTAATAACCCGAAAGATTTAAGCTAACGATACTAGAGCCTAATTAGAGTATATAAACTTATGTAACATATAGTCTAAAAACTCATAATTAAGGAGATATAAATTATTTAAAACAAATCAAAAGTTAAAAAATCTCCAGTCTAACACACCCTAATTCATGTCATTATGCCAATGTTCAAATTTGAACTCGTCAAAAGTGAAACATAGAACCCTGTAATATTGAGACAGCGATAACTTGACACTTCTTGTCATAGAACACAAGTCACGGCATTCGCCGTTCGTCGTATGATTTCGGAGCGATTCGTGAAGTGTCATGCTCGCTCACTCTTCTTCAACTAAAGACTTGTTCACAAAGAAGCGGGCAATTAATATGATTTAATTTGTACTGAAATAGTAATTTAATTAAGACACATAATTAGACCCATGTTGATATAACATTATTTACTCGTATTGTCGTCAAAAATACGTGGTTTAAATCTTTCGGGTTATTAACAGCCACGGTGTATAATACCAAGCTAGTACAGTCGCCATCAGATATATCGCAGCATATAGACTCATATTGACTGGGCGTTACAGTACATGTTCAGGTATTTATGAACGCCTTATATGCTGCGATATATCTGATGGCGACTGTACTATTTGGTAGGTAACGTTACGGTAGTTAGGTAACGTTTCACAAAGAATCTTCTCTCAAATTATGGAAATATGTATATTCTGAGAATAAAGAAAGTTATTTGGTCTAATTATTTAATAAACTTTGACCTTTGATAACTGGAAATGCTTTTTGTAAATAATATTAGTACTTACTGTGACTTTGTAATGATCACAAAAACTCCTACATTTTAAAATCTGAAAAAAAAATACAGACTTTTAATACGGGTCCATTACTGTATTTGACTCTGTGAACACTATTAACAATGTGTAAAAATACACTCACAGATATTAGATTACCGCTCCCAAATCGCAACAATCGTATTTGCAAATCATTTTCGAGTTTAGTTTATCGTTAGCGGTTGAGATTTGCCGAACTTTTCTCCCTAGAGGCATCTCGTGTTTTCGAGTTTCATTTGCCTGTTATAAACATTTAATAGAACATTCTCATTTTTGTGCTGTTGCCGATTTCGAACAATTTAATTGACGCTTCGGTATTTATGCTTTTTATAAATTGAGACGATTGTTTTTGTTACTCTTTAAGAATTACAAACAACAGAGAGAATGTGGTATGATGTAAGTCCTTTTCATTAATCTCTTTAGATGTATGACTGTAGGTAATATAGGTATGTTTTAATGTGTATATTGACCAGGAGATGAGCCCGATTTCGTCCGCGAGCTACGCATTTTTATAGTAATCAAGAAAAAAAGTTTACAATAACCATCTTTAGATCTACAACTGTATTTATTAAAAATCTAACCAGCAGTTTTAGCGTGATGAGACCATTAAAATTGGGTGTAGGGGAGGCGGCAAAAAATACACAAAATACTCTGTTAACATTGTTCGCGCATTTTACACAAGCTACAAACAAAATAATAAGATGGTATTTAGTAAAGATGAAAGGAGAGGTACTTCTGTAGTAGGTATCTTATTCAGGCATTGATCTTAATGTTTATTAATACATGCATGTTAGGTAAGCATAAACTCACTCATCAGCAATCTCTTTACAGTTAAATGAAGTGTAAACTGTACATATTTGATCAGATTAAATTAATACGATTTAGTATGGCGAGAATATTTCAGGCGAGCTTAGTTTAAGTCTCGGAGACGTATCTTGAGATTCAAAGCTCTCGTCGCTTTGCAGGAGCTTTGAGCTTACAGTATTCTTTTGTAATCAGTATAAGGTAAACCAAGTAGGTAGTGTACTTTTGGCTTTAATGTATTTAGAATGAAGCGTATTGAAAACATTTTTTTCTATTATTGTATCAACAAAACTCGAATTTCATTTCTCCGAAACCATCATTATTCCAAATTTTCAAAATTCCGAAAACTACATTGTGATGAAAGATCTTTATTCTTTTGGGATGTCGTACCAAACCTACTCGGTTGGCTCAGATTGTAAGCACTTGCCTACTGAGCCGGCGGTCCTGCGTTCGAATCCCGGCCAGGGCAAATATTTGTGTGATGAACTCGAATATTTGTGCTTGGGTCATGGATGTTATCTATATATGTATGTATATATTATGTCTATCGTCGTCTAGTACCCGTAGTACAAGCTTTGCTTAGTTTGGGACTAGGTCGATTTGTGTAAGTGTAATATTTATTTATTTATTTACTCAAATTCTAGCTGTGTAATACTCGTACGTACCATGTAAAGGAAAGTTGATTGTTTAGCGAAAAAGTGCTTTAGTCCTCGCACAACTGAAACCTTGTATTTCAGTTTTGAGGGAAAATGAACACAAAGCCAATCGTTATAATATACATAATTAAAGTGATATTTCAGACAGATGTCATTCCGAACGTCATAACCTCTGGCAAGTTACACGAACTTGTAAAATATACTATTTAAGCAGAATTGCCTTTAAAAGTTAATGTTTGTTTTATTACAATTACATATTCTTGGTTAGTTAAAAAGAATCATCTGATCAAAAAGTAATACCACTTAAAGGTCCGAGTAACTCCGATAAAGAAGTAGGTACAACTACAAAGTGACCGCGTACTTGGGAGGTACGTACCGCAATTTCTTTCCCAGGAATTCCAGGAATTGGTACAAGATAATCTTATTTTCTATCCCCACAGCAACCACTAACCTATCGTGAATGCAAAGGAGCGAAAGGAAATTGATTTCTTATACCGATACATTATTGTTTATCTATAGGTGGTTAGTTTTTGTTGAAGTCGGTTAAAAATAAGTGGTACAATACGATTGACTTGTAACTATATTTTATATCAGCCATATCACTAAGAAACCGGGAAACGAACCCGCACCTCTAGATTACCGGTCCAGAGGTGCAGAGTTCGATTCCTGGTCTGTTCCACCAGGTTACGCATTTCAATTTTTCTTTAAGATTTGATGTTTGTATCAATGGTATAATATACAAACAGTGGTGTGTATGTTGCTAGTTGAAATAAAACAATTTTATGAAAAATCGCGACTAGACTAGATACCAATAAGAAGTACCTTCTAAAAACGTTTATATTTAAATCTGGTTTTTAATAAACGCTTATAAAATATACATATTTTTCCGATGACAGAATTTTATCCGTTTCAGAGGTGCCTGATGCTGGTGAAAACGGTCGAGTGAGCTGTCAGAGGCTTTGTACGGTTTTCTAAAAACTGCCAAAACGACGGCGGCGTGAAATGTAAGTCGGCAGTCGAAATTCAGGGCAAAATGCTTGAAAATGGCGCTCAAACTCATTGGCAATATCCGGGTTTTCATTTTCATTTTTACAATAGGTTAATGATAAAAACTAGCGCAGCAAAACATGAGCTATTTTACTGATCGAAGAGACCTAATAGGGTTTTAGACTGATGTCTAACACAAACGCACTCTTTCACGGTCAAAATGGTAACTTAGTTATTTTTCCATACATATACGTATTGTTTGCTTTTGGGGCCGATGAGAGCTACGTAGGAATGTCGAAGTTTAACAGTCATTTCTGACTCTTCGATTAGAGCACTCTTAACATATTAGGCCAATATATACTTAGGAAGGAAAAATATAAACGATCGATCTTGACGATCTTCAATAGTCTACTCGCCTAATCCTTTTATTTCAAGCATCGAATACCCATTCTTAACATACCTTACAATTTAATATACCTACAGATTTTGAATACCTACAGCACAATTATATAGTACATTACTGCAGATGCCAGGAAAGAAGAGCTGGCCGGATGAGTAGGCATATGATAAGAAGCCGGCAAGGCATGTCTAGTGCTTTTCTCGCACATAATGCATTGAAATAAAAAAAATACACACAAATACACTCATTCATGAACATGACGCCTTGTTTAATAAAAATAAATTACTTCCTTGCTGAAGCTTTACAGTTCTCTCGAGTTGTCCCACCCCAACGCGATACTTCGAAGTCTGTTATGCGTACGTTAAAGAAAAATTACATGAACACGTTAGATCGGTGACGTGTGATGCAACTTCTAGGTGTTGGGTAACCGGCCGCGAAAATGATGCGACGAATCACAACCTAACAATAATATTAAGAATCTATAAATCTCTTAAACGTGTACCAATGTAATCGGTTATAACATAAATGTAAATAACTGATTGATTTAAGTATGATTTACGAAAAAAACTCAGTTTAGTTTCTTTCGACTTTCTTCTCAACAGCGGTCTCGTCTTGGGAAACGACGGTAAATTCATAATCTGCCGTGTAAAAGCGGCCTTACTGAATAAATAGTTTCAATTTCAACACCTTTCCGCCACAAGTCTGCATAAAACTGACGCTATATGCTCATATATAGGGTTACCATACGTCCGGATTTGTCCGGACATGTCCGGACTTTTCGACTCTTGTCCGGCCCTTTAATTTGTCCGGCTTTTTTTCAAATAAGTTGCAATAATGAGTAATAAAACTACATATTATTAAGTAATCTAATATCGCCGCACTTGCGAGTCGAGCAAACCCCGCCCGCACCCCGCACCTACCCCCTCGCAAATCTGGCAATGCGAGCGTCTACCTACTACCATGCCTACCTATTTTGGTGACTAAAAGTCCGGACTTTTTTCGATTCGTCCGGCTTTTTGCCAGGACTTTTCAAATTCCTAAATGGTACCTAACCCTACTCATTATACCAATATTTATAAAACTAAAACCTCTTCAATTATTGCATTAAGCGATTTACAACGTCCCGACATATTACCGCGCCGATGTACGGGTAGCAATCCCAGATGAAGAGCTCCACTCGAGTTCGAAACATGTCGGGCCTTTCCTGACAATTTCACGTGTGTAAACCGCTTAATACAATAATTAAATATGTCTCACGAAAATTTTAATCAGATTAAATCCTTCAATTATTTGAACTCCTAATTCCATTGTTACCTAACATCCTGTTTATCATCTCTGTTACAATAAATTAAGGTTGAAGTTTCCATCTAATAGTACAGTGTTTAGGTCTAAGACCTTAGTAGATACTAGATCTTAGCACGAATTCATTCGTGTGGTGTTTTTATATTCATCCTATTCTTGAGGAAATAGCTCTGCTAAACAAAAAAGTGATTCACAAAATGTTACTAGTACATATTCGAAAGCTGGGCGAAAAATTATTCTAAATTCGAAATTTTATGGCCAAACCAAATAAAAGATAGTGAGATCGTATTACTTGTAAAAAAAAAGGAATCTAGAAGATAAGTATCAATAAGTGAGTCTGTGATTTAATTCTAGGCCCACATTCCGAGAAGAGTTTTCTGAGATAGATTTTTCCGCTCGCTTTCAAAGCATTTTCTATACTTAACCTTTTGAAAACCAAGCAATGGGGCTATTCAGTGCCTCTGGCGCCACAAAAAATCTCCAAAATCAAAAGGGATTGAAAAAATACTTGTAGTGCTGAATTATGAAAGTTTGATTGTTAAAATTTGGACGTCATTTGACAACGTTGGCGTCACTTTAGACATTTTTCGATGTACTTGGCTGTGGCGTACAAAAGGTTAAAATATCATCCATGATCAATTTAGCACAATACGTAGCTGACGGTTGATGATAAATATCTAGAATTATGTAATTAAGAATCGTACGGGCGTTAACTCGAGTTTTTTAATGAACCATATTCTCGAACCTTGCGGGGGCAGAAATCACAATTTCTGCAAACATGAGATATAAAATTGCACGTACCTACTCGTCACGAGCGAGAATAAAATCTAAACTCGCCTGTGTTTTGCCTTTGCGTTCGGCTCTAACAAGACACTGGCATAAGGCGTCTTTTTTTTAGGGTTCCGTAACCAAAGGGTAAAAACGGGACCCTATTACTGAGACTTCGCTGTCCGTCCGTCCGTCCGTCCGTCCGTCCGTCCGTCTGTCACCAGGCTGTATCTCAAGAACGGTGATAGCTAGACAGTTGAAATTTTCACAGATGATGTATTTCTATTGCCGCTATAACAACAAATACTAAAAATAAAATAAATATTTAAGGGGGGCTCCCATACAACAAACGGGTTGGTTGCGTTAACTTTGCACCTCATTTGTATGGGGCGCTATACATACCAGGTGCAAACTTAACTTAACCACTTACGGATGAAAAGTGTTAGTACGGAACCCTCGGTGCGCGAGTCCGACTCGCACTTGCCCAATTTTTTTACTTCCCTAGGTGTGTAATATGCTCCTTACTTATTAAAGAGATGGGTTTCCCGCTGAAATAGGAGCCGCTCAGCGACTTGAGCAATAACTTTTCGTATAAAATTCCAGACTGTCGATAAAAATAAATGAATTATTTTATCGACGAAGCCATTTTCATTAGTTAGATTATTTTTGCGCCTGTGTATCTCACCGCTTATAACGCACACATCTTTATACTTATCGAAAATGACAATCAATTGAATAATTATAGGATCTTTTTTTATCGATTCTATGTTTTTATGTGGAAATACAACATTTTTAGTTGGGAGAGCAATGCGCCGGAAACGCAGAGGTCGCAGGTTCGAGTCCTGCTTAGATTGTAGTGGATCGCATTCAATTTTTCTTTCTTAATTTACCTTTGTGTCATTATTTATAAAAAACAATTGAATTATTCAAGTAAAGGTAAAAGAAAGTAAGTAAAAGGTAAACACTAAACTTTTCCTACAATTTAATTAACAGTATATTTAATACTCTTGTAAAAAAAAAATATTTTATGCCATTAAAAACTAATAAAACTAACGCAAATAAACGTTACTCGATAACCATTAAAACAAATTCATAAAAAGCGTATAAATCCCAATATTTTAATAATTCGACATAAATAAGTACCTACCGATTACAAGCATCACATTATCACACACTGAACACACTCGCGTACGAAAGTCCGGGAGATCGCGTGCGATTGTCGTGCGACTGCCGGCGTGGTCGCGTGCGATCGGTGCGGCGTCCGGCACGGCACTGGCGGCCCGGACCGCTCGACTCGCTCGAGCTGCGCGGAGTGCCGGAAGAGACGCAGCTTTCAGGGGCTAGAGTCGATGTTATTGCTGTCATGTGACAGAGATCTTGCCACTATTCGACCGTAGATTCAATTGATGTGGGGTAATTTGCATGTGCCTTACCTGTTTTGGTTGATTTTGGTTTGCTAAATTAGACATAGCCTGAACTGTAGGTTGGCAGTTCAGGCTATGTCTAATTTAGCGATAGGCTCTAGTCTTCTTATTTATTTAATCGGATGACGTAAAAAAACATTACAAGAAATCGAAATACAACAGTTATGTCACAAATTGATATCCATGGTTCTTAGCCATCTAGTCTTCTGCTCTAAGGTAACTTCGAAGTCATTAGAAATATTTAATTGAGATGAATATATTTAATCTGATAAGCCCCCTTGAAAAAGTCATTTAAAAGTCACTTATCACTAAAGAACATATAGGTGCGAGCAATATATTGTCTAATTTTGACATAATTATTTAAATACATCTTGTTGTCCAGCACACTAGTGTCCTCTAAATCGCTACACTGGAGGTCCTGCCAAGGCCTGATAAAGCTCAACGACGATGCCATCAAATGGCTAATGAGTCTCCAACTTAATATTTAAACTATATCCGCCGTATAATCCTGTCATACGATTAAATAAATAAACCTGTCAATGCCTTGTAATGCAACAGGAAAAGTAAAAGTAGGTTGGTATATCTTTGTTATAAAGAAGACAGTTAGTTATTTTTTATGTACACTATGCTTTTTGAAAGGTATAAGTTATATGGACGTGAAAGCCACAAAATATAGTAAAAATTGAGATATCACAATGCCTCATCGAATTATGTCCGCACGCCGCAGCTTTCAGCGATTCATGGCCGCGTCATCTATGACAAAGTTGGGAAACAAAAAATGATGAAAATGCGGAATAAGCAATACAAAATTTTACTCTTACAAGGGACCGATAAGGGACACTTTTCTAACCTTTACTAAGGCTTCGCATGCAATATGGGAGTAGTTATACAATTTTCATTTTATATATATTTCGAATTAAAAGGTGCAACTTCATCTAAACCCTCTTTTTATCTTTCACCGTACTCGGATAAACGTATTTTTTTGGAGAATTCGCCTTCTTGCCGTTTTGTTGAATTGTGATTGGAAAATTGATGTCAGATGGTGGTGCAACCAGTGCGAAACAAAAAAATACATGTACTTATCACCGTATTATCACTTTTTTCTGAAATCTTGACGCCTTTATATTATTCAAATTAAATTTAGGAACAAACAGAAACTTTTAGCAATTCATGACCGCAACAGCCTATGATAAAGTCTAGAACAAAAAGCGATGAAATGCGGAACTTGGCCAATACAAAACTTTACACTTTTGATAAGAAATTCCGAAAGAGAGCACTTTCTTTTCCACCTTTTCGTAAAACCCCCAAATAGAATTCTTGAAAATGTTGTATAAAATACATTCTGTCATTTTTAAGGTTCCGTACCAAAAGGGTAAAAACGAGACCCTATTACTGAGACTTCGCTGTCAGTCCGTCCGTCCGTCCGTCACCAGGCTGTATCTCAAGAACGGTGATAGCTAGACAGTTGAAATTTTCACAGATGATGCATTTCTATTGCCGCTATAACAACGGGGGGCTCCCATACAACAAACTTACAGATAATGGTACGGAACCCTTCGTGCGCGAGTCCCACTCCCACTTGGCCGATATTTTTAGGCCTTAGGAAGATCTAAATAAAAATGGACTAATTAATTTGTGAGATGTAGATTGTAGAACTCGCGACTTTATTTCGAAATAACTGCCTTTAAATTATTTTCTTTTTCAGTTCCCATATTATCTCAATTATTTAGATTTTTTTTTAAAACTGTATCAACCAAAAAACCTATGTAAGTACTAATAGAACCCACTCATGAAAATCAAATCAAAATTTCATGATATTTGTAAATGCGTGGCGTAATCATGAAGTGTACACGTCCACTTGAATGTTGTTTTATATTATAATGCAAGCGAAGCGAGCGTGCATCCAGTTCACTGAGTGGCTTATCATTATCACACTTCCGATTTGCGAGCTTATTTGTATGCGCGATCACATACAATATGGCACCTCGCGACGAAATCGTTGCGCGCTCGCGTCGATCTTAATGCGCGCTTACGACGAACTCGTCGCGCGCTCTCCTCGCTTTCACCTCACCCACAAATCGCAAGTGAGCTAAGCCTTTAGAGTGTCCCTTCCGGTTAACCTTTTCCCTGTGAATTATAATGAGAGTTTCTAAGTTTCTTCAAGTCGAGAGTGAGGAGGCATTTTCTTGGCAAGCATACTTCACCGACACTTTTACACCAGGTGAGATTAAGATCAAATGGACCATTTTCACATTTTAAATGAGAAGCCGGTCAAGTGCGTGTCGGACTCGCGCACGAAGGGTTCCGTTATATATATTTTTTGTAGTTCTAAAGGTCATACATAAATCATACATACTTTATGAAAACTTAGTCCTTAAAGGATTACCCTCATTAAAAAAAGTAGACATTACATGTTTCATAAATTCAATTCCTATTACCATTCGACCGTTAAAAAAAAATGAAAACCTTAATTTGTAACTTTTTTTATTTTCAGCAATTGTTGTTATTGTTGTTTTGATAAATTTCAAGTCTCTACATATTCGTTACGGTTGGAAGGATGCAGCCCTGATGGACAGACAAACGGCCGAGGCTTAGTAACAGGGTCATGTAAGTCCCGTTAGCACTCTTTGGGTACAGAACCCTAAAATACGCTTACCTCAAATGTTCATCAAATCCGTGACATTAAATTCGCGATCTCTGGACCCTACACTTCCGCGCTGCTGGGGCGATATTCTCGACATAAACATGAACTGCCATTTTATAACGCCCTACCTTGCGAGTTTATAAGCTGACGTCTGTAAAAGAAAATGTGCTTTAGTCAACGTCTCAAAATGTTAAAATGTTTTATTTCACAACATGAGTTTACAACAACTATTACAATACAATAATGTTTTATTGTTCACCAAAAATAGATTACTGAACTTCGCGCACCGCGGGTTCCGTGCGAACTATGAAAGCACTGCATATAGCTCTAACGAAAATATAAACTGTACTGAGCAACAAACTTAACCGTTGGAAAACTGTTTTACGTACTTTAGGTAAATAGAACAAGTCGAAGACTATGACTCTATATCATTTTTTTTATATTTATAATAACAAATGTACCTATAGTTTTCTCTATACCTACTTGTAGTAAGTAAATTTCATAGTTCTAGGTCAACGGTCACTACTTACTCTATACATTTTGATTCGCGTGGTGTGTCGAAATATACGTTTTTTGCGGCATAAACAGCCGTATCTTTGCTATACGTTAACTTAGAAGTTTATTTTTTTCACAGCTTCAAGGGATTGTAGACTGGAGTATTGTGGTTTTATTTTCAACTCGATTTCTCTACGCGTTCCCGACATAAAGGGTCTTGGATGGACGGACGGACGAACGGACAACAAAGTGATCTTATAAGGGTTCCGTTTTTTCCTTTTGAGGTACGGAACCCTAAAAAACAGGTAGGTACATACAATAATAATAATAATAACCGTAGCTAACAGGCGGCATCTTTCATTCGTTCATAATGATTAAATGTAGTGTAGGTAGCAGTGAATTACTGGATAATTTATAATGGTTGGTGAAATTTAATATTTTCTTCGGCTAATTATAATTAAATTTTACTGTATTATATCGCGTATATTAAGTATCTGAGCCTCCCTCACGTTTTTTCAGTAACTTTCCAGTTACCGTTGTCAACTAAGGCGGACTGTCTACTGAGGAAAACACATTTTTTCTCTATCAAAGTTATATTTAAGTCTAACAATGTGTAGGGCCGGCCCAGGGATAGTGGCGCAACAAAGTTTTCATATATGGCAATAATGTGATACGTCATATATTTGCATTATTAAACGTCAACAGCGATTTTTCATCTGGCACTAACCAAATTTAAAACTTTGTTTACCGGAATGCTGCTCTATCCTTCGTTCTTCTTGCGAAATAAATACTGAATCCTATTGAAAAAAACTTAATTTTGGCTGTATTATGAAAAAAATACTTGATTTCTTGGAATATTTAGTCCCGTTTCCTCTTTGTTTACATCAGTGATATTCATCGACTTTCAGCGTTATTTACCAAAAATTTTACGTTGTCAGGAAAATAAATTAGGTCAACTATTAAAAATCCGCAATATGGCGTTGTAAAACCCCCTGTAGGCTATACTTCAAACATGTTAGTAAGTGGTAAATTACAATTACGTAGCGCACCATATCTTTCTCCTCGTGTGTCCTCATTAACGAATCAAACGAAATAGTCATCAAACTGATTGATGGGTACTGACGGAACACATGTGTGAACAACCGACCACTCATCACACCCGTAGTTCCACGTTCCAATTGTGATAAGGATAGTTGACGGTCATTTTCAAAATTCATCGATCATTTTCACGCTCGTAGTTTGTTATTTTCACAAGTTCAATGTCAAGTTAATATTTTCTTAGGTTTCCGCGATTGTCACATATTTATAAAATAAGATTTAACCGCATCTCGCGGACGAATATTGAGTATATTCACTACTACAGTCCGACCGATACTGTAGTGTCATCTCTTTCTAATCAATATAAAAAAACGGGGACTTTCTACTCTTTTTGGTCAGACTGTATCTGCGGTCCGCGGTGTTACCCGCGGCTTATCCAGATACAAAGTATAGCCTATGTGTTAATCCAAGGTGTGCTCCTACCGAAATTTACTAAAATTAAATAAGTAACAAATAATTATACAAACACACTCACAAACTTTCACCTTTATACTATTACTAGCGGTCCGCCCCGGTTTCGCACGGGTGCGACGCTGATGAATTAAATCACTTTATTTATTTAAAAAAAATCCGCATCAAAATCCGTTGTGTAGTTTTAAAGATCTAAGCATACATAGGGACAGACAGACAGCAGGAAGCGACTTTGTTTTATACTATGTAGTGATTTAGATTTAAGGCGTCTTGACTATCCAACATTCGCGAAGCGAGACTAAAATGTAACGTTTAGCCCCATAGGGTTTAAATGGAAACCATATCCCATAAAAATTATATGAAACTGAAAAACAAAAACGTACTACTTAGAGATAATTAAAAACAAGCAAACCAACCTGGTTAGATTTTGGGTTGGGTTTTTCTTACAATTGTCTATGTCCCCTATGTTTAAAACATCGGTTTGCGCACGCTGTCATAATGATTTCATTTTTTAGGGTTCCGTACCTCAAAAGGAAAAAACGGAACCCTTATAGGATCACTTTGTTGTCCGTCTGTCCGTCTGTCAAGACCCTTTTTCTCAGGAACGCGTGGACGTATGAAGCTGAAATTTATATCAATTACTCAGGTCTACTGTCCCTTGAAGCTGTGAAAAAATCAAACTTCTAAGCCAACGCAATCAAAAGATACAGCCGTTTATGCCGCAAATTTTCGACACTTGCAAGGGAATCAAAACCTACAGGGTGCTTCCCGTGAACTCAGAATCTTGAAATTTGGTACGAAGCAACGTCTTATAGCATAGATAAAGGAATAATTACGAAAACCATAATTTTTTTTTTTAATACCTAACTTTGCACCTAATTTGCAAATTTTCGACACTTGCAAGGGAATGAAAACCTACAGGGTGCTTCCCGTGAACTCAGAATCTTGAAATTTGGTACGAAGCAACGTCTTATAGCATAGATAAAGGAATAATTACGAAAACCATAAATTTTTTTTTTAATACCTAACTTTGCACCTAATTTATATGGGGCGCTATACATACCAGGTGCAAACTTAACTTAACCACTTAGGGATGGAAAGTGTTTGTACGGAACCCTCGGTGCGCGAGTCCGACTCGCACTTGGCCGGTTTTTAAATATTTGACCGCACGCGCTTAATTTTACTTTTTTTTTGTCAAGTTAATCAGGTACTTCGGAATAATGTCAATTTAAAGATTATTATTTTCTAAGAGCGGGTAACCCCAAATGGAGTTGAAAGGGCCATGGGGCTTAAAGGCACTTAAAAAAGGCCTCTGCAGCCAGGCCTTTTTTGACAGCTGACAACCATTTGTTTTTAATTGTGATTTATTATCGTAATCCGTTAATATTTTTAGTGTTTGTGAATCAAATCTGATAGCACAGTGATTAGATTACATTATACGACTTTTATCTTGCAGATACTTGTGCGAACACGCTCATTAGAGCCTCTCGCAGTCCCGAGATGGCAGATCAGCCTCCGTCAACATTCAATATACTCTATGGCCTCCGTACTGCCCTAATCGGCTACAAGACCCTCCGATTTTTTTTCTTGCAATCGAAGTGAAAAGCAGAGTATTTAACACGTGGCTAAAAGCCATTCTGACACTCGATCAAAAATCTCATCCCATGCCAACGCCGCGAAACAAACACAAAAGACTTTGCTTGCCCCAAGAAAACATTTTCGACTCCCTTTGTTCCCTTGTCCGCGATTTAAAATATTGTGACCATTAAATGTACGTCCTGAGGGCTGTTCCTGACCCAACACCTTTGTCTCGTTAACATGCTCGTATAAGTTGAAATACTTACTGAAAATAATCGCTTAGATGACAAACAAACTGATAACAGTCAAACAGCTGAGCCCTAAATCCATTTAAATCACGGAGAGATCTCCAAAGTGGCGATATACCTAAGTAGTGTAAGTACCCATAACAACCCTACTAGAGCTTAATAATATGGGACTACATAGATTTGTGTGAGGTTGTCCCGACTTTTTTTTTTTATAAGACTCGTTGAATCTTTTATTCCATGATCAAAGTATGTATAAGGTTTAGGTGGTTAGCCCATACCCAAGTACGAGTATATGAACAACATGAGTCAAACACCATAAATTTTATAAAAACACACTGAACACGAGCTCGCATATTTTAATGTTCTTTATTGGCTATCTTCTCCTGTTATCTCACAGGTTTCCTAAAGTGTTTTCTTTTATGAGCGTCTGGAAATTGCCTGAAGCAACGTCATGGACGGCGAGTTGTTTTAACTTTCGTAACAAAACGTTACTTAAAATATCCTCATTTTCGATAACTTTCCCACTTATTGTTATAATTTTTCTTTATTAATTCGGTTTAACTTCTTTTAAAATTCAATTTCAGAAATGAAGGCTTGGGATCACAACATGCTTGTTCATTAATACATTTTTATTGAGATCGTCGAAAAATCCAAGTGGAAGCAGATAAGTTTGGGATAAATTTCAGTATATACATTAAAGATATTCAAAAATATTAAAGTCGATTGGGAAATAAGTTATATTATCGTTCTTTAAATTATGGCAGAATATGCTATTACGTGAAAACGTGGTGGCACAGAATAAAACTCTATACAGAAGCAGAAGGTTCACCTAAAAGCTTTCTTTGTGTAAGAATGCGTCGTGGGGCGTGAGGATACGACCGACCAACGCGTCATTACGACTGACCCAGGGCTTTGACCTCTAACTTTATAGTAGTACTTCCCTTTATATTGTTCAAAATTTTACGCCTACCGTTTAAAGTAGGTACCATAAAATGTATTTAATACCTAACGTAGAAAATGTTAAAAGACTTCCACCGTCAAAATGTAGCTACGAGAATCGCCGCGTCCGATAGTGTTTCTAGTTAGCTCGGTTTTCTTGTCATATTCTCTCAGAACACTCTTTTCGCTCGACATTCTATTGTCAGTTACCTGCTTCACAACCAAGGCGCGAAATACAAAAGGAGCCGATAATAACTCAATAAACAATAACTTTTTTATAGCCGCAACGTAACGTAACGCGTATCTTGAGAACTGGAGTGCAACAGTCATAAAAAACATAATCAGAAACAAGAACAGTAATTCCAAAAAACTCGTCGCCACGCACCCGAACTCTTTCCAATGATACCTCCGAGTCAAACAACTTTTGCGCGCGGTCCAACTTTTTTAATTATGTTGCCTTGGTCCGACTCATTCAGCTTTATGCGGGGTTTCGTTTGGTGTGTTAGCACTAAAGAGTTCTGAAAAACGTCTTGTTCTGGTGCGTTTTATAAACCTTTCAATCGTTTGTAGTTTTTTTTTCTCGAAGTTGAGGTTGTTGTATGGTCATACAGCCCCTTTTATATAACAATACAATACAATACAACAACACTTTATTGCACACCAACAAGAAAAATATAACATGAGAAACCTTAAATTAAACAATGGTAGACAATAGGCGGTCTTATCGCTAAAGAGCGATCTCTTCCAGACAACCTTTGGGTAGCGGAGAAAACAAAATTAAACAGAAAATAGTAGAAATGGTGGTGGTGGTCTTTTATATCTGAGTTTACGAGTTTAAATAAGTAGAACTATATGTTATTCCCTAACTTCTAATATCTCTGTTTGGCCCTACACTGTTAAAAATTATGTGATTTTACACACAAAAAAATTACAGAAACCTGTATAATTCCCTCAAAACCTGGGAAAAGTACCAAAATTTTGGTTTTTTTCCATAATTTTTGGTAATTTTAAATATCTTCGTTAAATTCAACGATTTTGATGTCTTTTTACAAAAAAAATATGTAATAATATGTGTACGTTTACATAAAATCTGTAAAATTCCATAGAGCGTCTGGGACAAATACATTTCAATATGTATTTATAACGCTTAAAACTGTAATTTTACATACATAAGTCGTCATTCTACACATCTTCAGAAAAAACCCATTTTTATGTGAAATTACATAAGTTTTTTGTAATGATCATAAAAATTTTAGTAGGATTACGTAGAATATTAAGTAAATTTTCAGTTTTTTCTTTATTTTTCAATATATCGTGTAATTTTCAATTTAATTCTGTGTTTTTACATAAACAATATGTAATAATCATAAAAAAATTGTATATGTACATAAACTCTGTATAATTACATGGAATGTTTGGGAAAAATACATTTCAATATGTATTTATAACGCTTTTATTACATACGGAACTCGTCATTTTACATAGTTTTGTAATTTTCCCAAATGTATCAGTAAGATTTCATAAATATTCTGTAATTATACAGGTTTTTCTTTATTTCACAAAATATCGTGTAATTTTCAATTATTGTGTGTATTTTTACATAAAAGTCATGTAAAAAATCACTAAAAACTTGGACGTTTACATAAAATCTGTATAATTACATTAAATGTGTAGGCAAAGTACATTTAGACATGTATTTACAACGATTGAAACGGCTATCTTACATACGAAACTTGTTATTTTACATATCTTTCTGAAAAACACATTTTTTTGCAAATTTCCTGTACCTTTTTGGAATTTTCCCAAAAGTATCTGTAAGTTCTCATAAATATTCCGTAATTATACAGGTTTTTCTTTATTTCACAAAATATCGTGGAATTTTCAATTATAGTGTGTGTTTTTACATAAAAGGCATGTCAGAATCACTAAAAACTTGGACATTTACATAAAATCTGTATAATTACATTGAATATATGGGAAAAATACATTTAGATATGTATTTACAACGATTGAAACGGCTATTATTACATACAATACTTGTTATTTTACATTTATTTCTGAAAAACACAGTTTTTTGTATATTTCCTGAACCTTTTTGGAATATTCACAAAAGTGTGTGTAAGATTACAAAAGATACTATGTCATTGTACAGTTTGTACTTTATTTTTCAAAGTATCGTGTAATTTTCAATTTTAGTGTGTGTTTTTGCCTAAAAAAATATGTAATAATCACCTAAACATGGACGTTTACATAAAACCTGCATAATTACATAAAATGTCTGGAACATTTAAATAAATAAATAAATAGATTAATATCTTGTGACTATTTACACCAATTGGCCTATAAAGTCCCAACCTAAGTAAATCTTGTACTATGAATACAATCGCCGTCAATAATTTTACAAGAGAGATTGAATGGCATTTATATACAGTTCAACAAGGTGTTCACAAATATCTGAACGATATAGTCGTATATAGCCTGGTGACAACCAAAACTCACTAAAATTTCTGTCACTACTCTTCAAAATCTCGTATCTAGTAAGTAGATTGACACTTAGATACGAGCTTTATATAAGTAGGTATTTGTTACTTATAGTGTTTTGGTTGTCAACAGACGGTATATCCATGAAATAGGTATAGGTAGCTACCGTTCCTAAATTACTATTCTTATTTTTATTACATTATGGCTCAGTTTGGAAAAAATCTACGTGCGCGTAAAATTAAGAAAAAATATTTTTAGGTTTCCGTACCTCAAAAGTAAAAAAAACCGGTCAAGTGCGAGTCGGACTCGCGCACCGAGGGTTCCGTACAAACACTTTCCATCCTTAAGTGGTTAAGTTAAGTTTGCACCTGGTATGTATAGCGCTCCATACAAATGAGGTGCAAAGTTAACGCAACCAATCCCTTTGTTGTATGTGAGCCCCCCTTTAATATTTATTTTATTTTATTTTTAGTATTTGTTGTTATAGCGGCAACAGAAATACATCATCTGTGAAAATTTCAACAGTCTAGCTAGCACCGTTCTTGAGATACAGCCTGGTGACAGACGGACGGACGGACGGACGGACGGATAGCGAAGTCTCAGTAATAGGGTCCCGTTTTTACCCTTTGGGTACGGAACCCTAACAACGGAAAATGTAAAATGTGCTCGTGGCCTCCTAACAAAATAAAGTTCATTATTTCATTTAGTTATTCAATTAAACTCGATTGTATATTATATGATTTTATTTGCTAAAAAAATAGAAGTGTTTCGAGACGGTGGAGGGGGCCCCAAATAAGTCCATGCCTGAATACTGCATTTGATGACAAAACAAACCACTTTTATACCAAGCAACAGTCGCGACATTAATATTGCTTTAAAACTGTGTGCGTCAGAATGATTGGTTGACTGTTGAATTCCGCATTGATTGCTTACGTAAAAATTGCTACCTATTTGCTAGTATTTGCTACCATTTACCAAATAATTGCTACCTCAGTATAATAAAAGATATCACATATTTTTTTTGACCAGTCATTCTGACGTCAGGATGTTTGGACAAAGTTCATATTTTGCGAAGGACGCACAATTTTCATGTTATTTATTAACCAAAATTTGCTACCTAATTGCTACCTACATTTAGCTTAAAATCAACTCTGCAGCGTTACAGATCAAAAAGTTTCGCGTATAATTATTTTTTGGACTACTTACAACATGAACGCCTGTGCGTATCAGCAGAGCAATCCAAATCTGTGGTGTATTTATGTTTGTGTCAGGCGCTAAGTAGTCAAAAAAACAATTATACACGCAACTTTTATTATACATGAAATGTTTTTGGAAGGATCTCATTTATAAAACACGAGGGCATACGTTCACTACGAGAGATAAAAACCGATTAAAACAGTGGCTTGTAAGCTATTCGCAGAGATAAATTTACTCCAACGAAAAATAGCCTCGTTTGTAAAAGCCGGATTCAGTACTGGAAAAACGTAAGAATATTTTCAATATTAATGATAATTTTAGTTAATCACTGATTATCTCAGTTCTCGACCAAACTTCAATGATGAATTGCAAACATTTTTAGTTTGTGCCTTATCAAAAAATACTAAACTATAACATTTATATTTATCTAATTATTATTTCAGCCAGACCAGTGTTAAAAAAAATGCAGTGCCAAGTCAATTCCCATGGAATGTACAAAGTTCTAGTAGGGATAGGAATGTACAAAGCCAATAACACCTCCAAATACACTAGAATTTCAGTAAACAATACGTTCAGTTCCTACGAGTTTATCCTATTTGACAGCTGTTTGGACCGCCAGGTAGCGCCGCCTGGTGGCAGAAAAAGTATCCAAAACCCTCATTGTCAGCTATTTTTAACCGACTTCATTGTGTATAACAAAGAATAGGGAAGATGCAGATATAGTATATATCAATATTTTGTGGCTACAATGTAAAAATAACGCGAAAGAAAGGCCATTGCTACATTTTTATTTTAGTTAGTATCGATTTTTAACAATAATTATGAATTAAAGTAACGTGAAACGGAACGTTTTTTTCATACACCAATCAACGTGTTTATCTCTGCATGTCAACCTGACGTTGACGTCTACTTATTTAATTCACGGCATAGTTGAGATTATAAATATTTTATTTTATTGTGAAAATGTATTGCACATTTCGAATAAAAATGGAACTTGGGTTCATAAAAGCAGACTCCAGGAATCTGCCGGAAGTTAGTGTTGACATGGTCATACATTTTCTTGATGAAAGTGCAGTTTTCAAGTGTTGAAATGAAAGGGACTAAGTTATTGCGGTGGAAAACGCAATCGATTACGTACAAATAAAAAGAAATGGAGAACTGTGTATTATAAAAAGTCGAGTTACTCCGGAGCACAAAATAAAAAAAAGTTATCGCGTGACAGCCATTGTAAACGAAATGCAAGGTTTGGTTCAGTCCTGCCAGTGTGAACATTGTGCAGATTCTGAAGGTAACAGATTATTACAACTAAAAACTATTTCCAATGTGCAATGTGCTTCCGGAAAATCATTCATAAAAGCCAAAGAAACGGGTCACATTCTGGTCACTGATAGTTTCTCTCAAGTAATCAGTTCTATATACTTATAGACTTACTTTTACTGTTTTGGTCGGAGTATAGCAAAAGGGGCCCTATTTTAGGACTTAGAAAATTTTTGAATTGTTTTTTTTTTTTGCTGTTTTTGGGCTTAAATTAGATTGAATCTTGTAGATTACGCTAAAAAAAACATATTTTGTTCTTTAAACTTTTTCACTCAGAGTAATATTTACCGAGATAAAGGGGTTAAAAAAAAAACTTTAAATTTTTCGAATTTTCAGGCTTAAATGAGATTTTAAGGTCGTTCGAATATGTATTTGCAAAACTGTTTTACGGGATATAAAAAAAAAAAACTAACCTAACCTAACCCGGCCGAGTCGGATCTTAGTGTGCAGTGCGAGGATAATTAGTGTGCAAGTCAGTATTTGGCAAGGCCCATTTTCAGCAAGCAGTTTTACCTTAAAACCTCAATATCTCGGTAATTATTAAGTTTAGAGAAAAGTTGCCCATACAAAACATGCTTATTTTAGCGTCATCTATACGATAGCATCATAAAAAATAAGTGTTATAATGACATACCATACCACAATCAAAAATTTTCTAAGTCCCGCGCCCCTTTGAACCCCAATATTTCGGTAAATATCGATCTGAGAGAAAAAGTTTAAAGATTAAAATATGCTTATTTTAGCGTAATATACAAGATTCAATCTAATTTAAGCCCAAACAAACAAAAAAAAAATTTTTGGTCGTAAATTTTCTAAGTCCTAAAAATAGGGCCCCTTTTGCTATACCCCAACCACTGTTTTTATTTAGTGAAATAATGCAATCTATATTATATACCTACTACATACTTACTAATGTAATACATTTTATAAAAATTTTAGGTGGATATTTTAAATGAATTTCTGAATGCTGTAAAGGAAAAAGATTGTGAAGCAAGTATTGTACTCTACTTTCAAGAAAAACAAAGCAATATAAGCATTCATAATCTGTGTTCAAGCTTGGTTGGAAAGTTGGACTCACCACAACAATTTCTTGAAATATTGTCAAAGGAAAATGACGGCTGACAAAATGCATATGATTTTTTCCACCATCAAAATAATGTCAGTGATTCCCCATTGTGGTTCGAGTTAAGGTATGATGTATGGCTTAGAACTTAGTTTTATTCATATTATGCCATATTAAGTACATAACAGAGTTTATTAGGTATAATTTTATTTTAAATATGTGATTTTTTTTTTCTATATTTGCAGGTATATTTGGAATGATCACTGGCTCAACTCTTTATGAAGCTGCTCACTATAAAACTAAAAATGGTTCTCTTCTGAAGAAAATTATGGGGCAAGAATCAAAATTTACTTCTGTTGCGATGGAGAGGAAAAAACTAGAGGGAAAAACTACAGAAAGAAGTTCTTAATGTTCTGGGCAAAAAAGAAAAGGTAAGACCATGTGATGTTTCACAGTTCTGTTGGGAGAAACAAACTGACCAAACTGTAGAAACCAGATAACTATGAGTATTGTTTTCGTGTTCCACAGACAAAACCTGGTGGTGGGCGCGGTGGTGCTGCCCAAGGAGCGCCCGCTGCGTCTCGGACGCTACATTCACCACCATCTCCTCTTGCGGGCCCGTCGAAGGGTCAGTATCCTTGCTTTGTCGGCATACACACCAGTGTTGGCAGCATCGCTAGAAGTACTCATTATATGAGTAAAATTGAGACAATAAACAAATGTTTCTTTTTACAGCATTTTGGATGAAGGCGTTTACAAGTTCTACAGCATTCCAGCCACCACCACCTACCACCTCGCACTCGGGTCACTCGGATCTGCTGCGGAAGAAGCACTTCAACTGGACGGCCGAGCTCATCGAGGGTTACGCCAACGACAGCGTGCTCGGCGACAAGAAGATGACCGCCGCCGTGTTCCAAAAACTTCAACAAGACGTACTCGGGCCTGGTGGAGCTCATCTCGTCGGTGCGCACGCTGTGCCCGCTGGTGAGCCTGGCGCGGCTGCGGCTACTACTACGTGTGGTAGGGGCACCTGCCGGGGCCCGAGACCGGGCTGATCGCCGTCGGCCAGGGTGAGAGTCAGAATGGCGGGTGTACCATCACGGATTTGTAAAACAATTATACCAAAAAAATGTACTCAAAATGTACTATTTTGTACCTACTTTAAAAAAAATTGTACCTCTCAGTACAAAAAGTTATTACAATGTTTAGGTACACTCGCCATTCTGACTGTCAGGATGGCGGGTTATTGAGAAATGTTATTACTCTAAAAAAATGTACCAAAATTGTACTCTAACATACAGTTAAAATATTAGCAATCGGATGTGTAACTTGGGAGTTATACACAAATGAAATTTTGTTCATAGTAAGTGAAGGGCCAAGCGGGAGAACTGGGTAAGTCACGTTCGCAAAATTTTACAGTACAGAAGAATGAGGTTGTCTAATCCTTTGATGGCTGTATGGCTTAAGTAATAATATAGCAAAAAACCGGCCAAGTGCGAGTATGACTCGCGCACCGAGGGTTCCGTACAAACACTTATGGTGTTACTTGTGACCTAGAACAGAAATTTACAAGTAACACCCGTCTTATACTACAAGTAAAGGGAAAACTGGGAAACTATATATTGTAGGTAAATTATAAAAAATATATTATTTAGTTCGAAAATCGTATTTGTAGAACCCGGTTGTCTTAAATTTGCATCTCATTTGTAACCCCTCGGAACCCTCGGTGCGCGAGCCATACTCGCACTTGGCCGGTTTTTTGCTATATTATTACTTAAGCCATACAGCCATCAAAGGATTAGACAACCTCATTCTTCTGTACTGTAAAATTTTGCGAACGTGACTTACCCAGTTCTCCCGCTTGGCCCTTCACATACTATGAACAAAATTTAATTTGTGTATAACTCCCAAGTTACACATCCGATTGCTAATATTTTAACTGTTTGTTAGAGTACAATTTTGGTACATTTTTTTAGAGTAATAACATTTCTCAATAATCAAGGGCTTCATCGTAAACTGCGATACACCCGCCATCCTGACAGCAGTCAGAATGGCGGGTGTACCTAAACATTGTAATAACTTTTTGTACGGAGAGATACAATTTTTTTTAAAGTAGGTACAAAATAGTACATACATTTTTTTGGTATAATTGTTTTACAAATCCGTGATGGTACACCCGCCATTCTGACTCTCACCGGCCAAGACCTGCTGCCGCTGCACGGGCTGCCGGCCTGGGACCTGCTCATCCGCGAGGACATCGTGCCGCGGTACGCTCACATGGACTAATTGGACGACGTTTGTTGCGTCACGTACGGTTTGGCCGGTGAGACGTCTTCGCCGCTTCTGATACTCGATTATTTTCTTATTGTTTTTATTGCACGCATGAACATGTGCACGTATTTAGGTATAGACTTGTAAAAATGTTGATTTGTTTTCTTTTACTTTTCGTGAGGAACTATATTATCCATAGTACTGATAGATACCGGATTCAAATCAGATTTACCATTAGATAGCAGCATAGATATACCATTTGATAGATGTACCATTTGATAGCAGCATTGTGTCTGTGCTGTATTAAAAGATATTTATAATATTTAACCATGCTTTTAATTTTTCCAAGATATTTTTATAAACATTCATACTATACATCTGAAAGTAACTTTGTCCGTCGGTCGCCTATTCACCCTTAAAATAATGAACCGATTCAGATGCTGACGACATGGTACTGTTGAGCCCATCGGTCGGTGGTATAAGAATACTTCTCGAGAAGTGTGAGTCATATGCCCGTAAGCACAATTTGCAATACAATGTAAAGAAAAGCCAGTATATGATTTTCAAGGCGGGTACCAAGTGTCCATCTCATGTCCCACCCATTCGATTGAATGGCGAACAGCTCAAGAGGGTAAATTCATTTAAATATCTGGGTCACTTGGTCACCGATGACTTGAGAGACGATTCTGACATTGAGCGGGAACGCAGGGCGTTGGCCATTAGGGCCAATATGATTGCTCGCAGGTTCAGCAGGTGTACAGCGCAGGTTAAAATAACATTATTTCGTGCGTATTGTACTTCTCTGTACACCTGTAGCCTATGGACGAGGTACACGCAGCGTGCCATGAACACTATGCGTGTACAGTACAACGACGCGTTCCGGGTGCTGTTGCGGCTGCCGAGGTACTGCAGTGCGTCGGGCATGTTCGCAGACGCGCATGTGGACGGTTTCCACGCGACGCTGCGCAAGCGCTGCGCCGCGACGCTCCGCAGAGTGCGCGACAGCCGCCACAGTCTCCTGACTGTCGTGGCGGAGAGATGGGACAGTGCCCTAATCAGGCACTGGACCTCTCAACACATTAGTTTAGGCACTAACATAGTTATTTAAGTTATTTTTGTAATACTAACAATATATGGATTAATTTGTCTGAAATAAATGCTTTTTATTTTTATTTTATTTTTTTTTATTTTTTTTAGAGCTACCTGTACACACTTGTCATACACACAGCATACATTTATATTCTGAGGGTGAAGTGTGTCTTGGATTTCTGAATCTTCAGAGTTGGATCTGAAATGTAAGAAAAGAACATTTCTTAATTAGAGAGCATGATATCCATACTATAATAAAAGGGAAGATTATAAGTAGGTACACCCTGTTTGAAAGCAATGAGTTAATAGTGCAGCTTTTGTTAAATTAATAAGTAACATCATTATTACGTAAATACCCCAACAGAATATGAAAAATCTAGTATCAGTCATTATACAAAAAGGCTGAAAATGCAAACCCAGCATATATCACTATTATCTCAATGGAAAAGTATTTATTTATTGCACAAAATACAAAAGTAAAAGTACAAATTTTAGACTTTAATACCAAAAGGCATTCTCTATCAGTAACCATACGACTAACTAAACAGACACATTTGTATTGTGCCTTAATTCTATAATCTGTTACCTACATAAAACCAATTATTATTATGCATATTAATTAATACTTTATATACCTACATAAACCTATTCATGAATACTTATACACAATTTTGGTATCATTGTAGACACTTGGCGAGTGTTATTGTAGACACTTAAAATGTCGCCTGATTCATAGTCATTAATAGACAAATAAGTACTTAGGTATTCCTGAAAATAAATACTTACTGTCCAGTTAAACAAGATGACTGTGTTAATTACTACCCAAAGAATTGTGAAATAATAGATCG
Source organism: Apotomis capreana (assembly GCA_947623375.1). Classification (NCBI taxonomy): domain Eukaryota; kingdom Metazoa; phylum Arthropoda; class Insecta; order Lepidoptera; family Tortricidae; genus Apotomis; species Apotomis capreana. The sequence continues at coordinate 11,576,111 of OX392514.1, forward strand.
AAACAAAGGCATACCTGATGCATTTTCAATACTTACAAGAATTTCACGTCTGTTCCTTTTGAGTATTGCTGATGTAGGCTTTATGATCCGATCATCATCATTTGGCATCATTCTATTTTGGCACTCAAAAATGTGTGGTACCACATTTTTTTTAGATAAAGATTTTCAACATCTTTCTCCAGCTGTAAAATATAAAGAAATATTGTATGTGTCACAAAGAAGATTCATTAGTAAATTAGGTACTTAGCTAAATTAATTTTAATCAGAGCGTACTACCACAAGCAAAACATGTACTTAAGCAATAATATTTGCACTTACATCGGGTGATCTTCACAGCATCGACTGACAGTCTTTGGAGAATAAGTGTCTGTCCTCTTCGCAGCTTGGAACTACTTTTTTCTCCATTTCGATAAGATAAGAATATTTTATTTGGAAACCGCTGAAGTTGAACTGAACACACAACACGGCTCTTTATATCCGAACATTGGAGCCATCGTTGTGATTTCCTGATGTTGACGGATAGTCCATTTTTTATAGTTCATTTGACCCTAACCTATTTATTCAAGAAAGCCGGAATTTATTAATTTTAGCAACTACGATCAAATTTTTCATTGTTCATTGACAAACAAAGATGACGTGACGTCGTCGCAAGTTTCGGTGCGTTTTGGCGCGAAGCTGTCAACTGTCAGTTTGAAACCCCCAGTATTTCATTAATCATTATACCTAAATGATAGTAATTTAATTGTATAATAAATATACTCGAGGTCTATTCTAGATGATATTCTTTCAAATTATATCAAAAAAAAAAATGGCGGCAAACTTGACTGCGCACAGGGAGCTTGTATCTAAGATTGTGCAATGGTCCCATGACAACGGTATTATGTTAAACGCGGAGAAAACCAACCTACTTGTAATACACTCGCCATATCTGAAAAGGGAACAATTTAAACGCTCACCAAAATGGCTTTTATACCCCAAAACTAAATTCCAAATAAAATGAATTGCCTCCATTTAATATAAATTCACTCTATACAGTGCTCCCCAAATTAAATCATTTTGTATTCCAAAATCGATATACATTACACCAGAATAATTTTATGTTGAGTCAGAATATCTTTTTGCTTCCCAAAATGGATTTTTTGCTCACCAAATATTGTTTTCATAAAACATCAAAATGATTACCAAAAAATATCTTTTTGCTTCCCAAAATGGATTTTTTGCTTCCCAAAATGGATGTTTTGCTCACCAAAATGGATGTTTTGCTCACCAAATATTGTTTTCATAAATTAGTGTTTCAGCTAGGTATCCATCTAATCCTGATCACCTTTCAGAGCAGATCCGACTCGGCCGGGTTAGGTTAGGTTAGGTTTTTTTTTTTATATCCCTAAAAAACGCTCCATAATGTGCGGTAGTCATTATTAGCTATGCTATATCAATTTGAAATTTTCTCCATACAAATCGTTTTTTTTTTCGATGTTTTCCGAATTTGACCGAATTTTCGGACAAGATTTCAGATTCATATTTCTGAGCCCCGAGAGCCCCCCGATACCGAGTTTTAGCCGCCTAGCACCAATTTGAAATTTTGAAAAAAAAATCGTTTTTTTTTCGATATTTTCCGAATTTGACCGAATTTTCGGACAAGATTTCAGATTCATAATTTTGAGCCCCGAGAGCCCCCCGATACCGAGTTTTAGCCGCCTAGCACCAATTTGAAATTCTGAAAAAAAACACGTTTTTTTCGATATTTTCCGAATTTGACCGAATTTTCGGACAAGATTTCAGATTCATATTTTTGAGCCCCGAGAGCCCCCCGATACCGAGTTTTAGCCGCCTAGCACCAATTTAAAGTTCTGAAAAAAAACACGTTTTTTTCGATATTTTCTGAATTTGACCGAATTTTCGGACAAGATTTCAGATTCATATTTCTGAGCCCCGAGAGCCCCCCGATACCGAGTTTTAGCCGCCTAGCACCAATTTGAAATTTTGAAAAAAAAAAATCGGTTTTTTTTCGATATTTTCCGAATTTGACCGAATTTTCGGACAAGATTTCAGATTCATAATTTTGAGCCCCGAGAGCCCCCCGATACCGAGTTTTAGCCGCCTAGCACCAATTTGAAATTTTGAAAAAAAAATCGTTTTTTTTTCGATATTTTCCGAATTTGACCGAATTTTCGGACAAGAGTTCAGATTCATAATTTTGAGCCCCGAGAGCCCCCCGATACCGAGTTTTAGCCGCCTAGCACCAATTGAGAAATTTTGAATCGTTTTTTTTCGATATTTTCCGAATTTGACCGAATTTTCGGACAAGATTTCAGATTCATATTTCTGAGCCCCGAGAGCCCCCCGATACCGAGTTTTAGCCGCCTAGCACCAATTTGAAATTTTGAAAAAAAAATCGGTTTTTTTTCGATATTTTCCGAATTTGACCGAATTTTCGGACAAGATTTCAGATTCATATTTTTGAGCCCCGAGAGCCCCCCGATACCGAGTTTTAGCCGCCTAGCACCAATTTGAAATTCTGAAAAAAAAAACGTTTTTTTTGCGATATTTTCCGAATTTGACCGAATTTTCGGACAAGATTTCAGATTCATATTTTTGAGCCCCGAGAGCCCCCCGATACCGAGTTTTAGCCGCCTAGCACCAATTGAGAAATTTTGAATCGTTTTTTTTCGATATTTTCCGAATTTGACCGAATTTTTGGACATGATTTCAGATTCATATTTCTGAGCCCCGAGAGCCCCCCGATACCGACTGGTCAAAAAAATTCGGAAAAATTCCTGTTAATGAGGCCTTATAAGTACTTTCAATGAAAACTATATTGAACAAAATCGGTTGAGCCGTTTTTGAGTTATCGCCAAATTTCATATTTTTTCTTTAAAAGGTCGTAAGTTGACTTCCAGAAGGTAATAAGTGATTACAGTTTCTAGGGCGTTTACGACCTTTTTATAGAGCTTAAAATCTTTCTTAACGTAAACCTCGGGCTTAAAACAGCAGTTTATTGTGAAGGATGAGCAACTACGGAACCCTACACTGAGCGTGGCCCGACATGCTCTTGGCCGGTTTTTTTTTGATATTTTTGCCGAATTTCAGATTTCAGATTCATATTTTTGAGCCCCGAGAGCCCCCCGATACCGAGTTTTAGCCGCCTAGCACCAATTTGAAATTTTGGTGAAAAAAGCCATTTTGGTGAGCATTTAGTTTTTTGCCCTACAAATAACCATTTTTAGGGTTCCGTACCTCAAAAGGAAAAAAACGGAACCCTTATAGGATCACTTTGTTGTCCGTCTGTCCGTCCATCCGTCCGTCTGTCAAGACCCTTTTTCTCAGGAACGCGTGGAGGTATGAAGCTGAAATTTATATCAATTACTCAGGTCTACTGTCCCTTGAAGCTGTGAAAAAATCAAACTTCTAAGCCAACGCAATCAAAAGATACAGCCGTTTATGCCGCAAATTTTCGACACTTGCAAGGGAATCAAAACCTACAGGGTGCTTCCCGTGAACCCAGAATCTTGAAATTTGGTACGAAGCAACGTCTTATAGCATAGATAAAGGAATAATTACGAAAACCATATTTTTTTTTTAATACCTAACTTTGCACCTAATTTATATGGGGCGCTATACGAGTACATACCAGGTGCAAACTTAACTTAACCACTTAGGGATGGAAAGTGTTTGTACGGAACCCTCGGTGCGCGAGTCCGACTCGCACTTGGCCGGTTTTTTTTTTTATATCCTCATAAATGTGTTCATGTCCACGTACATCAGAATATGTTTTTTGGTTTGTTTTGTTTTTAAGTATGACTTAAGTAACTAAGTTTGTCATTTATCAAATCAAATTAACAATTACGGGATTGCTGCGTTCTGTTAAAATAACGGGAGCCAAAAGTGTGTTATTGCTGGCATAGTAGCTAACATTCACTATATTTATTTATGAGTTTCATTAGGTATATAAAATAAATCGAACGAAGCAATGAGCACTCCAGGTGTACTATAAGTACATACTAGGTCCATATGACTGCGCAGTAAGCAGATTTATGAAAAAAACGAACGGACATGCCATAACTTGCGCAGATCCGCCATGTTTGTTATGCCAGCGTAATATTCTAGAAGGAAGTGGTGCCAAAGAGTAAAAATAAGAGATGTCAAGTCAAGTCAATGCTCTTGCTACCTACCTAGTAGTAAAAAACGGCAAAAAATCACGTTTGTTGTATGGGAGCCCCACTCAAATATTTATTTTATTCTGTTTTTAGTATTTGTTGTTATAGCGGCAGTAAATAGGTAAATAGGGTCCCATTCTTACTCTTTGTTACATTCTGGAAATAAGAAGGTTTTGGTATACAACAAATGTATATTAACCGACTTTAAAAAAAAAACAGTTGCTCTCGAAAAGTATAATTTAATGACGTTGAGCTGATAATGGAAAACAGCAGGCTACTGAAACTACTCAATAATAATAATTAAATTTCAATGACTAAAAAGCAAATAAAAAGAACCACCTTTAAATAAAACTGAAAAGCCAAAAATAATCTGTTTATATTAATAATATATTTTATTGCAACGAAGTACTTATAAATGCTACTCTAAGGTCTAAGCCATTTTTGACTCGTCGCGTCTTCGTTGGTACACACTCTATGATAGCGTTCAGTCAGCGCGCGCGCGCCAATCCGCCATTTTGCATTCTGCCTATGCTCCGCGTCATCTGCCTGTGTGTTGAATGTTCGTTGTGAAGTGAAATAAATTCTGTGATTTTGATTTATTATTAAATATACCTAGACCGAAGTAATTGTATAAAGGTAAGTGTCCTTCTTCTTCTTGGTTAATAATAATATTTGTTTTATGGCGCCAGGCAGTCCGATTTCACCTTTTTTCACATATCAGCAGTTAATATGTTAGTTGATAAATGAGATGTTTTTTTTTTATTGGCACAATATAGTGGCTCCACTTCGCCTGAGGTTAGGACTTTTAACCTTAAGACAGTGATCTTTTGCCAAATCTATCACAGACATCATTAAGTCTCAATCAAAACCCTTGTAAAACAATTCCATTTACTTTAAAAATTCTGCCTCAGGTTTGTGACGTAGACATAAACGCAGCGACCTGGTTCCCCTGCGTGGAGAGCAACAGCTTCGCGTACAACAAGGCTGGAAGCCGCTCTTCTACAACAGCTCCGACCATCTGCCGCGCGACATGCCCCAGGACCTGAAGGACCATGTCAAGAATATGACTGCGTTCGATAAGCAAAATGTGAGTATTGTGCGGTTCCAGAGGAATATTTCAGTCCGTTCCATTCTGAAGAACGTTAAATTTACATATATACAATTTCATTGTTACTAGTTCTTATCCCTTTATTATATTATTCCTGACAAAAAATCCATAGCAGTACGGCCCTTCATCTAAAGGTTTGACTGCATCGTCTGTGGCAGTAGCTCTTCATAACAATATTTAATGGACCTTACAAATGTTCACCCTTTAACTTATATTAATATTTTATTATTATTTCAGTGAAATCCCAGTGTTCAAGGAATGAAAAGAAATGCCTGTATTCAAGGTGTGGTGCAACAGTTTTAAGACGAAGAAAATAGTTTTGATAAAGGAATATTCCAAAGCAGAGATAATTGAAAAAGGTAATCTTTTAAATTATGTTGATATAGATAATGTAAAATAACTAACACTTTTTAGTTTAGATAACTCAAAAAACCTAGTACTCTCTGCCATTATGAGTTTAACAATAAATGCCATAATGTCACTATGATTTCAATGGGGAAGGAAGGGCGGATGTTGTCTAGTTGTATTTTGCTCGTACTATTTTTGTAAATATTTTTAATTAATGTTATGTAGCTGCTATGTACTTGTTGGTCCTGTAGTGTTCTCCAAATGGCGGAATGTAGTATGGTGTCGAATGCCTTTTTGTAGTCGATGTAAGCAATGTACACTGGTGTGTTGAATTCTTGGTGCTTTTCTATGATTGTTCAATCGCATGTATGTGATCTATTGTTGAAAATCCACGCCTGAATCCGGCTTGTTCTAGCGGTTGGTGGCATCGTGTGGATTTCCTTTTTAGGGTTCCGTACCCAAAGGGTAAAAACGGGACCCTATTACTGAGACTTCGCTGTCCGTCCGTCCGTCCGTCCATCCGTCCGTCCGTCCGTCCGTCTGTCACCAGGCTGTATCGCAACAACGGTGATACCTAGACAGTTGAAATTTTCACAGATGATGTATTTCTATTGCCGCTATAACAACAAATACTAAAAATAAAATAAAATAAATACAACAAACTTGTTATAGATTACATATATGTATAGGTACGGAACCCTTCACGCGCGAGTCGGGCTCGCACTTGCCCAATTTTTTATATAATAAAATAAAATAAAATATTAGATTCTGACCATTGTCTTGGTAACTCAGTAGTGTTCAATATTAAGTTAAATAGATATGCAAGTGGAGTGCTCAGTAGGCATTCTGCAGCTTTGATAGCTTCGTTGCTCATGTTGTCGGGGCCTGGGCTCTTGTCAAGTTTTAGGCGACGGATGGCCTTTTGAATCTCTTCTACTGTGACGCACTCTACTTCTTGCTGTTGTAGATTCTGGTCTTGTCGAATTATGTGATTTTGATTTGGTGTTGTGTTTGCATCTAAGTCTTCTTCATTTGCACTATATAGTTCTTTGTAGAAGGATGTAGCTATATCGAGGACTTCATGGCGGTTGTGAGCAGTTTTTCTCTGGTTCTTCAAAGTTTTGATCCAGGTCTTGTGTGTTTGTAGTTCTTTATATGCCTTTTTTAAGCTGCCTGTGCTGATGAGGTGTTTTTCTAGTGTATGAAGTCTATAGTTTTTGTAGTCCTTTTTAATATACTTGTGTGTTAATTTGTCAAGCGCCCTTAACTCATTCTTCACACATCCTGTAGCTTATAATTACTTGTAACTGCAAAAAAACGATTTTGATTTTGATTTTTTGATTTTGATTTCAAAAATGTCATGTCCGCCATCTTGGATTTCAAAATTGACATCATTTTCGAATTTCCAACCCCCGATTTATTCGAAATCCATACCCCACATGATATGTTTAAAAAGTCATTACTTTTTTCAAAAATGTCATGTCCGCCATCTTGGATTTCAAAATTGACATCATTTTCGATTTTCTAACCCCCGATTTATTCGAAATCCATACCCCACATGATATGTTTAAAAAGTCATTACTTTTTTCAAAAATGTCATGTCCGCCATCTAGGATTTCAAAATTGACATCATTTTCGATTTTCTAACCCCCGATTTATTCGAAATCCATACCCCACATGATATAATGTTTAAAAAGTCATTACTTTTTTCAAAAATGTCATGTCCGCCATCTTGGATTTCAAAATTGACATCATTTTCGATTTTCTAACCCCCGATTTATTCGAAATCCATACTCCACATGATATAATGTTTAAAAAGTCATTACTTTTTTCAAAAATGTCATGTCCGCCATCTTGGATTTCAAAATTGACATCATTTTCGATTTTCTAACCCCCGATTTATTCGAAATCCATACCCCACATGATATGTTTAAAAAGTCATTACTTTTTTCAAAAATGTCGTCCGCCATCTTGGATTTCAAAATTGACATCATTTTCGATTTTTAAACATATCATGTGGGGTATGGTTTTCGACTAAATCGGGGGTTGTAAATTCGAAAATGATGTCAATTTTGAAATCCAAGATGGCGGATATGACATTTTTGAAAAAAGTAATGTCTTTTTAAACATATCATGTGGGGTATGGTTTTCGACTAAATCGGGGGTTGTAAATTAGAAAATGATGTCAATTTTGAAATCCAAGATGGCGGATATGACATTTTTGAAAAAAGTAATGACTTTTTAAACATATCATGTGGGGTATGGATTTCGAATAAATCGGGGGTTGGAAATTCGAAAATGATGTCAATTTTGAAATCCAAGATGGCGGATATGACATTTTTGAAAAAAGTAATGACTTTTTAAACATATCATGTGGGGTATGGATTTCGAATAAATCGGGGGTTAGAAAATCGAAAATGATGTCAATTTTGAAATCCAAGATGGCGGACATGACATTTTTGAAAAAAGTAATGACTTTTTAAACATATCATGTGGGGTATGGATTTCGAATAAATCGGGGGTTGGAAATTCGAAAATGATGTCAATTTTGAAATCCAAGATGGCGGACATGACATTTTTGAAAAAAGTAATGACTTTTTAAACATTATATCATGTGGGGTATGGATTTCGAATAAATCGGGGGTTAGAAAATCGAAAATGATGTCAATTTTGAAATCCTAGATGGCGGACATGACATTTTTGAAAAAAGTAATGACTTTTTAAACATATCATGTGGGGTATGGATTTCGAATAAATCGGGGGTTGAGTGTTGGTGTTGTTGCTGGGTTATAGTTTTTTGGGGTCACTGAACTGCTTGAGGGCATCTTCTTCCTTGCCTCTGTGTTACTCCCCTTAGATGCAGCTTTGTGGGAAGGAGTGTTCATTGGTGACATGAGAGTAAAAGCATTTATTTTATGTGGGTTGTTGCAATTTTCCTCCTCTACTGTCCTTGGAGATCATGTATCAATAGTTATTTGTGCAACAAGAGAGCAAAGTTGTTTTTTGTTACGAGTGCTGATTTTGAGTCCCGAGCAAGCGAAGGATTGAATCACAACTTTTCACCTCAACAGCGAGAACATATTCAACTCTTTGTACTTTGTCTTCCAACCATTCAAATTTAGGTATGTTTGTAGTCTTTGTTGCTGATTTTATTCATATTATTAATTAGAAAATAGATACCTGCTGCTTAAAATTTAATTACAATATAATTTAATTGAAATTATACGTTCCAACACTGTACCAGTCCGTCCAGTCAAGTCAAAAGTTATATAATGACTACCCGTTTGGATTAAGTTTACACCTCATTTGTCTGCGGGGCCATAGGTAATACCAGGTGCAAACTTAACTTAACCGGTTCCTACCAGTTAAGATGGGATGAGTTAAAATTTGTTGGGAACGCTCGATGCGCGAGTCCGACTCGCACTTGACTGGTTTTTTTTGTTAGTAATACTTATTTTAGTTACTTAGTTATTTAGTTAGTTGAGTTATTATAGTTAGTTACGCTTACTTATGGACCTCACTCGACAGTGGCGCCGACTGGTGAGCACGAAAACGGTAGCCCACACTTTACAAAAATACAAAGAGTACTAGGTTTTTGAAAAAATGTAGAAGACTAGAAGTTGTAGTCTAGGCTTGTATAGTGCTTTTCTCAAATAAATCCAAGGAAATAATACGTCCTGTCATGTTTGGTTATAGGTACTTACTGAAAAACCTAAAACACTAACTCTATGCTGGCCACGCTCCATAATATTGTATGAAATTCCTTTATTGACCTCTGTAAGGCGAACATCAAATATTCGCGCCATCCGCGCGCGCCCGTAGCAATCCTAAACCCTGTACATACCTATAATAAATATAACGCTCGCCGCGGCCGGCACCGCCGCCGCGTCGCCCGCGCCTCGCCTCGCCCGGACCGCCAGTCGCGCCGTACTTGATGTCGTGTCGTATCGTTCGCGCAAAATATAAGATTCTTTGCGTCCCGCACCTTTTCTGTGTTACATACCAGTGTGTTTTTGGTGTATGTATTTGTTAATTATAAATAAAACTGTACAAACATTACACCTCTTATTTTCAAATTAGAATGAATCTTCAATATGTTCTGTACAAAGACGTTCTTTGCGTTCTATAATCACGAAGTTAAGAACGACATTTCCTTGGATGTTTGAGAAAAATATATAGATTATTGCCTACTTTTTTAGACTACACAGAATTAGCGGAGGGAGACAGTTTAATTTTTATCTTTATACATACTCTGCTATCTGCTCTTATAGTAAAGATATGTGATATCCACAGTGTTACATTCCAGTCCATTATATCCACTTGCCACACAAAAAGTACCGTGACTATATAATATCCATAGTTTTACACTTTACAATAAAACTGTCTACTCTCTGCTGGTAGTGAAATAGATACCTATACATGCTTTTTTAGTTTTTAAGCTAGAAACTGCTTTTACTTTCCCCGAGTAGACTGCTGAATATACTGCATGAGACGTCCGCGTCTACATCGCCATGCCGTCTCTGCTGAAGCACCTATATCCAGCAACTAAGCACAAAATAGTTGGACTAGTAAGTTCGCTTATACTTTTTTTATTCACCGTTTCTCCCTTGACCCCTAGCCTTCTGCACTTTTATAAACATAAATTACTGTACCTACTGTGTCATATTTGTGTAAAGTTTTAATGCAAAAAACCGTTTACAAGCATTACACTTTTTTATCTAAAGAAAGATCAACAGACAATTTCCTATCTCCTATAAAATGTAAAAGACTTACTATGGCTGTATATTTTTATTTTTTAACAGAGTTTAAAAAAAGAGGATATCAATTATATATACTGTTAAATTGTAAAAATAACATTATCTTCTTGATTGCAGCCAATGAAAAGAATATCTTCGGTAGTAAGATTTTTCTGTTAGACGGAACAGAAGTTGAAGACGATGAAATTCTTGTAGAATTAGAAAAGGACGTTCTAATTGTAGGAGATAGTTGGAACCCCGACCACCACAGGGATGATCAGAGTGCACACGCGACTGTATCTGCAACGACTATTCCTAATTCGCCAACGTCCACTATAGTCAGCAATACCAGCGAATGGAGCACAAATAGCGCTGTGTTAGACATTACCTACGACAAATTACCAACGTCGCTTTTAAAAAAATTGAATGATCTTGAACCGGTTTCCAATACGGACGTCAACACTATCGTGAGAATCTTAACGGATGAAGTACTCCAACAGTCAAAACTACCTACAAGATCAATGTATAGAACAGTTGCAAAGGCTTTGTGTGATAAATTTCCGCAATTGTATGATAGAGATGCTGATACAAAAGAACTAATTGGAACAGGCTACTACACAATTTTCAAAAAAATTGAAGAAAGAGTTCATTATCTCCAAAGGCCGAATAAATTAAAGAGAGGTGTATGTGATGACGGCTTGGGATCAAGAAAGAAAACTAGAAAACTTATGAATTTGAGTGCTGGCTGCAAGGAATGGCAGCCTACAGATCCTGATACTGCTGATCTTGAGACTTTAGAACATAAAAAGGACTGGCTTAAATCGAATTCTTGCATAAAGGATAGAGAGGAGGTACGAGTTGAATTATACATGCAAGAAACCTATTCACAGCAGAGGAAATTTCTAAACTCGACACCTGCGATACGAAGTATTGTTGAAGAGTGGCCGGTGTTGTTCGAAGATAAATATATGATTTCGCACTTTGATCGTCTTTGTGCCCTGAATTCTGACCAGTGTATGGAAGCTTTTCAAAATAAAACCTCGGCATTGAACGAGCGGTTGAAAGCTTTAGTCTCGAAGAAAGCCCGCGAACAGAGCGCTCACAACGGCAATGATTCCATAGATAATATACGGCTGATTGCTGTATATTTTAAAGAAGATATATCACACATGTACCAAAGTGATGAGGTATATCTATTATATTGATTACATTATTTCCTTCCGAATTTCGTTCCTTGTTTAATTTTATTAGTAGTTTCATCTATACTGATCTATTTTTATTTTTTTTCAGAAACCATTGACTAGGGCAGAAGTTGCTGACCTCCCCAAAGTTGCTGCACCTAATATTGTATTTTCAGGTGAGATGTAACTTCACTACAATTATAAAATGGGGAAGGCCGCTGAGCGTTTCAACTATCGCTTGCAATGTGTTACATTTAAAGACGAACGAACGAAGCGACGGTTTAAACGCTCAACGGCCTTACCGAAATACCAACCAGGGGAAATAATTGAACGTTTTTTATGTAACTAGGTAGCTATTAACATAAGCAGCATTTAGTGCCTGTTTTAACCTTTTTTTTTTTTCGCACAGATATTGAAAATATATATTACTTGCTGGTGGAAAAAACCATCGTCAGCGAAACTGCGAGCTTCTCCAGATCGTTACAATTATTGATGGCAGCTTACTTCAACTTTAATTTGGAATATCCAGTGGAATGTCAAAACACGTTAGAGTTTATGCAAAGGTATGTTTTCAAAATAAATCCCAAAGAAGGTTGTAAAATCCGTAAAGGTGTCACGCTGAAAAAAGTATTGTCGTTAATGGGTAAACTTAAGTTTGAATAACATGTCATTTAAATGCGAATATTGTGGCGAGAATTTCTTAACTGTGATCTCGTACAATAACCACCAAAAAAGTCATAGATTCTGTAAAAATGTAAAATTTATGTGTATTGATCCTTTGTGTAAAAGTGTGTTCAATAATTATGAGTCTTTTAGGAATCACAATTTTAGATTACACCAGTCCGAAACTAGTAGTGCTGATGTTGACATTAATTCATCCTATAATAAATGTACAGTGTGTAATAAGAGAATTTTATCAAAAAATGTTGAATACCATTCTAGAATTCACGATATTCAGTCTGGAAAAACGGTTACTTGCCCATTTAATCCATGTGGTTCGTCAACTTTTACTAGTGTGCCATCATTAAAAAGTCACGTGTATCGCAACCATTCGCATTCTATTTCGGATTTGATCAACCGAGATGTAAACCCTACTACTATTAGTACTGCCAGTAGCGATATTCAAGATTTTACTATATCTAACGAATTAGAACTCGAGCCTAATCTTCATAACGATACGGAGTTATTATCTATGAAGCCATTACTGTTACTTTTACTTAAATTAGAGACACGAAATCTTCTTTCTCAAGATGCTATTCAGAGTGTAATTGAAGGTTATGCAGATGTCCATGAAAGTTCTTTGAAAAATATTAAAAACGAATGTTTATCTTCGCTTGATACATATCCAGATTCCAAAAAAGCTGTTGAGAAACATGTATTCAATTTAAACTACGAGGAAAGTATGAATGGCAATTGGTCTAAAAAGTTGTCAAGCAAGTACTTAAGATTTAAACTATACTCGGAAATGTTTAATATTGTGTTACCAATTTCTATAATGTTAGGCAGAAATAACTTTCACAAGATGTGTTCTTTACATTATGTACCAATCATAGACAGTATAAGAACGTTGTTTGCAGATAAGACATTTCTTGAACAATTTCAAAATCCAAAAGAGAGAATAAATGACGTTTTCACAGATATTACATGTGGCTCAAAAAGTTGTAATAGCGATTTTCTAAAGAATCCAAACACATTAAAAATAATATTGTATCAAGATGCTTTTGAAGTTTGTAATCCATTGGGGTCATCAAAGATTAAACAAAAAATACTAGGAGTTTACATGACGGTGGCAAATATTTCTCCTTACAATAGGTCGAAAGTAGATAACATGAAACTGGTATTATTGTGCAAAGAAAAACATTTAAATGAATTCGGTCATAGTAAAATTTTTGGAAAATTAATCGAAGATCTTAGAAGCTTAGAAACGTGTGGATTATATATCAAAGAGTGTAACCAGGTTATTTATGGTACTCTTTTGACAATAATTGGTGACAATTTGGGAAGTCATACCATCGGCGGTTTTGTTGAAAACTTTAATGTAAACCATTTTTGTCGGTTTTGTTTAATTGAGAAAGAACTTTTTGCGCAGAATCCAATACTTTTAGGAAAAAAAAGAACTATTGACGACTACAACGAAGACGTAGAAATCTCTAACGAATTACATAAGAATGTTTGTTCATCAGCACATTCTCGAGGGGTTAAACGGGATTCTGTTTTTAATCAAATCGAAAACTATCACGTCATTGATGGTTTACCTCCCTGTTTAGGACATGATTTATTTGAAGGTATTGTGCCATTTGACATCGCTCTAGCCATCAACTATTTTATAAAAAAAAAAACCTTTACTCCTAATTTTTTAAACATGAATATGGTACGTCTGGCTAAAAAGGAAAAAATATCTGTGCCACCCCCCTTTAAAGCTAATTCTGTTAAGCTAGGGGGTCAAGCTCTTGAAAATTGGCATTTTCTAAATAATTTGCCACTGGTTCTATTAAGAGTGGTAGATATTCAGGACCCAGTGTGGCAAATGCTAATAAAATTGCGAGACATTGTACAACTTACTTGCGCATATCAGATATCTATTGGTCAAACAGCTTTATTAACATCTTACACAAAAGAATATTTAGTACTTAGAAAACAGTTGTTCCCTAATGTTCCGTTAAGACCTAAACATCACTACATGCTACACTATGGTGAACTGACGAGGCTTCATGGACCGTTGATTTATTCTTGGACACTTAGATTTGAAAGCAAACATAGATTTTTCAAAAACGTTGTGCGACACCTTCCGAATTTTATAAATGTCACAAGTTTATTAGCAAATCGTCATCAACTACACGAAGGTTACCTTTCCCAGGGTATTCGGTATGATACAAAAATATTTTCGAAGGATTCTCGTGTGAATAGTACCGACGAATTACCGTCAAGTGTGAGGTCCTTGCTTTCAAACACCACCCTTGGAACAATGTTCTCAGCATCACATATAACTTACAGGGGTATAAATTATGCAATTGGTGATTATCTTTTATACAAACAAGAGGAGAATATACTGAATTTCCTCAAAGTAAATAAGATATTTTACAGTGATACGTATGAAAATCCTTATTTTACTGGGTCAAATATTAAATTTGAAATTAATTCGGAAATAGGCTTGTGCCAAAATCTTTTTACACCTCAACTTGATCTTAATGAAAATAAAATATGCATTGATTATCAAAACCTGCTTCATTTTCACACTTATTCCACTCATGTTGTTGATAATTGCCATTATATTTGTCTGCATCATGCTTTTTTAGACATGCTTTAAAACCTTATAGTTAGATTCATCGAGATCCGGTCGCAAGTATATTTATGTATACACGATGATTTTTAATCGGTGATTAGGAGTTGAAAAATATTAATAACCCGGCAAAATTTTATTCAATAGGCGAGGTGAGGTCTCACGCAGTTACCTCACTGTTAAACCTCCTAAGACCCAATCTCTTTTTAGGACATTTGTAATAGCGACCCAGAGACCTTATTTTAGGTACATATGCTTGCAGCCCAGAACTTAGAATTGTAATAACATGTTCAAAACGTGAGATAATAAACAAAAACCTATATATTTGTACTCAGAACAAGTAGCACTAACGATTTAGATGTGAAATTTAGAATAAAAAAACATGTCCCGTTATTAGGTAGTTGGGCTTTAATTCGAAGAAACTATAATAATTAGTACTTGTAAATTTTACAGAATTCTCAAGTGTTTTAATTTTTGTTCATTTATAACTAAAAATAACTTCTAAAAATTGGCTTATCCTTCAAGTAAAATCAATATTTTTAATCACAGTCATTAATATGGCTTATTGCAAATTTCTTCTCATCAGACAACGGTATAAGAGATCACATCTTGATATACATACATGGTCATCCTACATTAATTATTGAAGTGAAGTAGATACGTCAAGTGCTAGCGCTTTGGCGGGAAATTTGATAGATCTTACGTCAATAAACTTTTCCCTCTAATGAAACTGTCTTTTGAAAGAGGTTGTAATTGTAAGCTCATAGACAAACCATTAGTAGCGTGACAATAAATTGTAGTTGTTATTATCTAAAAAATATATATATAACAAAACATCAATTACTGAATCTGAAAAATTGGTACCTTGATCACCGATTAAAAATCATCGTGTGTAGATTTGAATTAACTGTAGTGGGAAGGAGGTTAAGTAAGCCGTTTTACGTTAGGACGCTTAATCTCTGACCCATGATATCACACGTATCCCCCTAAGCAGGCGGAGACGACCCCTCCATGACAGTTACTAAAAGACTTACAAAGATGATCTGAAAAAATGCTGTAACCGTAGGCCTAGACGCCATCGTTTCCAGCGACGACCACGCGGACTCGATGGATGCCAAGGTTCTTCAGCAGGACTTGAGATTTTTTGGTCGGAATCTCTTGTCAACCCTTCGGATATATTTTACTGTTAGTTCGCAGACAGGAATTAGGATCACAAACATCAGGCTTTTTCGTGAGGATTCTGACGACTCATTCGGCTGGTGGAAGCTTTTTTTAACATATACTGCAAGAGTAGCTGCAGTGTGACACCAGACTCAGGTTCGCCGGCTAAAGGTGCCTGAAAGGGTCCGTGACCCTTTAGCCGGGGAACAGGAGCATATATATATATATATATACCACTATTACAGCCAAACCCCTTCGCATTCTACATAGTTTTTTATGATCTTAGCTCAGGTTCACCGGCTTAAGGTGCCTGAAAGGGTCCGTGACCCTTGAGCCGGGGAACAGGAGCCTATATATATATATATATATATATATATATATACCACTAGTACAGCCAAACCCCCTCGCATTCTACATAGTTTTTTATGAATTTGTGCGATAAATTTCTGTTTGAAAGCCTTAGTTCGTGACTATCGGCATAGAGCAATTCTCCATTAATGGTTACAATTACCCATTTATCTAGTTTTAAAATTGTAGTGGCAAGAGAATTTAGTTAGTCGCTCCGCGTTAGACAGCTTAATTTTCGACCCATGATTTAACGCGCCTTCCCCGAACTTGGCGAAGACGACCTGCCCTTGATGTTATTAACACATTAATCTAGTTTTTAGCTGTAGTGGGAAGGAGGTTAAGTAAGCCGTTTTACGTTAGGACGCTTAATCTCTGACCCATGATATCACACGTATCCCCCTAAGCAGGCGGAGACGACCCCTCCATGACAGTTACTAAAAGACTTACAAAGATGATCTGAAAAAATGCTGTAACCGTAGGCCACGACGCCATCGTTTCCAGCGACGACCACGCGGACTCGATGGATGCCAAGGTTCTTCAGCAGGACTTGAGCTTCTTTGGTCGGAAACTCTTGTCAACCCTTCGGATATATTCACGCTTTAATCGTCTAATTCGTTAGAAATAGTAAAATCTTGAATAGCGCTGCTGGCAGTACTATAGTAGTAGCATTTTAATCGGCAAGGACGATTCTTCCTTAATGGTTACAATTACCCATTTATCTTAGTTTTAAAGTTGTAGTGGCAAGAGAATTTAGTTAGTCGCTCCGCGTTAGACAGCTTAATTTTCGACCCATGATTTAACGCGCCTTCCCCGAACTTGGCGAAGACGACCTTCCCTTGATGTTATTTACACATTAATCTAGTTTTTAGCTGTAGTGGGACGGAGGCAGCAGCCAATAAAAAGAATATTTTCGGTAGTAAGATTTTTCTGTTAGACGGAACAGAAGTTGAAGACGATGACATTCTTGTAGAATTACAAAAGGATTATTATTGAACATTATCTAGTACAAGTGATGAGATACATCTATTGTATTGATTACATTATTTCCTTTCGAATTTCGTTTCTTGCTTAATTGCTCCACGTTAGACGGCTTAATTTTCGACCCATGATTTAACACTACTGATGATTTAATCTACAGTATCTAAACTAAAATGTATTATTGAACATTATCTATTACATCAAAATAATTTATAAAATAACCTTTTTGAATTATTTCTATTATGGAATACTCGTTAATTTAAACTATTTTCATCGTCTTTAAACTGCTGCACCAGTGTTGTTCGAAGAGAAATATATTATTTCGCGCTTTAATCGTCTAATTCGTTAGATATAGTAAAATCTTGAATATCGCTGCTGGCAGTACTATTGTAGTAGGATTTTAATCGGCAAGGACGATTCTCCCTTAATGGTTACAATTACCCATTTATCTTAGTTTTAAAGTTGTAGTGGCAAGAGAATTTAGTTAGTCGCTCCGCGTTAGGCAGCTTAATTTTCGACCCCTGATTTAACGCGCCTTCCCCGAACTTGGCGAAGACGACCTGCCCTTGATGTTATTAACACATTAATCTAGTTTTTAGCTGTAGTGGGAAGGAAATTAAGTTAGCCGTTTTACGTTAGGACGCTTAATCTCCGACCCATGATTTCACACGTCTCCCCCTAAGCAGGCGGAGACGTTATGTACTTAGCTCAGGTTCACCGGCTAAAGGTGCCTGAAAGGGTCCGTGACCCTTGAGCCGGGGAACAGGAGCCTATCAATATATATACCACTCTTACAGCCAAACCCCCTCGCATTCTACATAGTTTTTTATGATCTTAGCTCAGGTTCACCGGCTAAAGGTGCCTGAAAGGGTCCGTGACCCTTGAGCCGGGGAACAGGAGCCTATCAATATATATACCACTATTACAGCCAAACCCCCTCGCATTCTACATAGTTTTGTATGATCTTAGCTCAGGTTCACCGGCTAAAGGTGCCTGAAAGGGTCCGTGACCCTTGAGCCGGGGAACAGGAGCCTATCAATATATATACCACTATTACAGCCAAACCCCCTCGCATTCTACTTAGTTTTTTTTGTATTTGTGCGATAATTTCTGTTTTAAAGCCTTAGTTCGTGACTATCGGCATAGAGCAATTCTCCCTTAATGGTTACAATTACCCCGAACTTGGCGAAGACGACCTGCCCTTGATGTTATTTACACATTAATCTAGTTTTTAGCTGTAGTGGGAAGGAGGTTAAGTAAGCCGTTTTACGTTAGGACGCTTAATCTCTGACCCATGATTTCACACGTCTCCCCCTAAGCAGGCGGAGACGACCCCTCCATGACAGTTACTGAAAGACTTAAGAAGTTGATCTGAAAAAATGCTGTAACCGTAGGCCTCGACGCTATCGTTTCCAGCGACGACCACGCGGACTCGATGGATGCCAAGGTTCTTCAGCAGGACTTGAGCTTCTTTGGTCGGAAACTCTTGTCAACCCTTCGGATATATTCACGCTTTAATCGTCTAATTCGTTAGAAATAGTAAAATCTTGAATAGCGCTGCTGGCAGTACTATAGTAGTAGGATTTTAATCGGCAAGGACGATTCTCCCTTAATGGTTACAATTACCCATTTATCTTAGTTTTAAAGTTGTAGTGGCAAGAGAATTTAGTTAGTCGCTCCGCGTTAGACAGCTTAATTTTCGACCCATGATTTAACGCGCCTTCCCCGAACTTGGCGAAGACGACCTTCCCTTGATGTTATTTCACAGACAACCACCACTAGACGGAGCATGTCAGGCGACCCGCGCGCACCAACGACATGGTACGGCAGAACATTAAATATCAACACGGCGGCCACTGTTTAGTTGCGTCCTTGTTTATGTACCATGCGTACGTCAACGAAAAAAGAAATCAAATAAATAACATGGTAAATCGTAGTGTTAAGTGGTGTAGAGAGACCTCATAAACATGAACGCAACTAAAAAGTGGCCGCCGTGTTGATACTTTAATGTTCTGCCGTACCATATCGTTGGTGCGCGCGGGTCGCCTTACATGCTCCGTATAGTGGGGGTTGTCTGTGTGTTATTTACACATTAATCTAGTTTTTAGCTGTAGTGGGAAGGAGGTTAAGTAAGCCGTTTTACGTTAGGACGCTTAATCTCTGACCCATGATTTCACACGTCTCCCCCTAAGCAGACGGAGACGTTATGTACTTAGCTCAGGTTCACCGGCTAAAGGTGCCTGAAAGGGTCCGTGACCCTTTAGCCGGGGAACAGGAGCCTGTATATATATATATACCACTATTACAGCCAAACCCCTTCGCATTCTACATAGTTTTTTATGATCTTAGCTCAGGTTCACCGGCTAAAGGTGCCTGAAAGGGTCCGTGACCCTTGAGCCGGGGAACAGGAGCCTATCAATATTTATACCACTAATACAGCCAAACCAAGTACGTGCTTGACAACTTTTTAGATCATTTGCCATTCATACTTTCCTCGTAGTTCAAATTGAATACATGTTTCTCATCAGCTCTTTGCAACTGTTCTTTTACATTGATCTTGTAGGTAGTTTTGCTGACTATAGTGGACGTTGGCGAATTAGGAATAGTCTTTGCAGATTCAGTCGCGTGTGCACTCTGGTCATCCCTGTGGTCGGGTTTCCAACTATCTCCTATAATTAGAACGTCCTTTTCTAATTCTACAAGAATTTCATCGTCTTCAACTTCTGTTCCGTCTAACAGAAAAATCTTACTACCGAAGATATTCTTTTCATTGGCTGCAATCAAGAAGATAATATTATTTTTACAATTTTACAGTATATAATTGATATCCTCTTTTTTTAAACTCTGTTAAAAAAGAAAAATATACAGCCATAGTAAGTCTTTTACATTTTATAGGAGATTGGAAACTGTCTGTTGATCTTTCTTTAGGCTAGGGGTCAAGGGAGAAACGGTGAATAAAAAAAGTATAAGCGAACTTACTAGTCCAACTATTTTGTGCTTAGTTGCTGGATATAGGTGCTTCAGCAGAGACGGCATGGCGATGTAGACGCGGACGTCTCATGATCTCATCTCAAAAATCTTACCCTGTCGCAACGACTCATCATAGTGACATTATGGCATTTATTGTTAAACTCATAATGGCATAGAGTACTAGGATTTTGATGGGATATAATCTACAGATATCTAAACTAAAAAGTGTTAGTTAGGTATTTTTATTATCTATATCAAAATAATTTATAAGATTACCTTTTTGAATTATTTCTGCTTTGGAATATTCCTTTATCAAAACTATTTTCTTCGTCTTAAAACTGTTACACCATACCTTGAATACAGGCATTTCTCCCAGTGTTTCACTGAAATAATAATAAAATATTGATATAAGTTAAAGGGTGAGTTTTGGTCAGACTATTTGTAAGGTCCAATAAATATTGTTGTGAAGAAGAGGTGGGAAATTACCAAAATTGTTAGTAAATAATCTAGTAGGGGTTGTCTGTGATGTGTTATTTACACATTAATCTAGTTTTTCTAAGTTTTAGTGGGAAGGAGGTTAAGTAAGCCGTTTTACGTTAGGACGCTTAATCTCTGACCCATGATTTCACACGTCTCCCCCTAAGCAGGCGGAGACGTTATGTACTTAGCTCAGGTTCACCGGCTAAAGGTGCCTGAAAGGGTCCGTGACCCTTTAGCCGGGGAACAGGAGCCTATATATATATATATACCACTATTACAGCCAAACCCCTTCGCATTCTACATAGTTTTTTATGATCTTAGCTCAAGTTCACCGGCTTAAGGTGCCTGAAAGGGTCCGTGACCGTGATTTATTCAATAGGCGAGGTGAGGTCTCACGCAGTTACCTCACTGTTAAACCTCAAAAAACCCAATCTCTTTTTAGGACATTTGTAATAGCGACCCAGAGACCTTATTTTAGGTACATATGCTTGCAGCCCAGAACTTAGAATTGTAATAACATGTTCAAAACGTGAGATAATAAACAAAAACCTATATATTTGTACTCAGAACAAGTAGCACTAACGATTTAGATGTGAAATTTAGAATAAAAAAACATGTCCCGTTATTAGGTAGTTGGGCTTTAATTCGAAGAAACTATAATAATTAGTACTTGTAAATTTTACAGAATTCTCAAGTGTTTTAATTTTTGTTCATTTATAACTAAAAATAACTTCTAAAAATTGGCTTATCCTTCAAGTAAAATCAATATTTTTAATCACAGTCATTAATATGGCTTATTGCAAATTTCTTCTCATCAGACAACGGTATAAGAGATCACATCTTGATATACATACATGGTCATCCTACATTAATTATTGAAGTGAAGTAGATACGTCAAGTGCTAGCGCTTTGGCGGGAAATTTGATAGATCTTACGTCAATAAACTTTTCCCTCTAATGAAACTGTCTTTTGAAAGAGGTTGTAATTGTAAGCTCATAGACAAACCATTAGTAGCGTGACAATAAATTGTAGTTGTTATTATCTAAAAAATATATATATAACAAAACATCAATTACTGAATCTGAAAAATTGGTACCTTGATCACCGATTAAAAATCATCGTGTGTAGATTTGAATTAACTGTAGTGGGAAGGAGGTTAAGTAAGCCGTTTTACGTTAGGACGCTTAATCTCTGACCCATGATATCACACGTATCCCCCTAAGCAGGCGGAGACGACCCCTCCATGACAGTTACTAAAAGACTTACAAAGATGATCTGAAAAAATGCTGTAACCGTAGGCCTAGACGCCATCGTTTCCAGCGACGACCACGCGGACTCGATGGATGCCAAGGTTCTTCAGCAGGACTTGAGATTTTTTGGTCGGAATCTCTTGTCAACCCTTCGGATATATTTTACTGTTAGTTCGCAGACAGGAATTAGGATCACAAACATCAGGCTTTTTCGTGACACTATTACAGCCAAACCCCAAAATTGAATGATCTTGAACCGCTTTCCAATACGGACGTCAACACTACCGTGAGAATCTTAACGGATGAAGTACTCCAACAGTCAAAACTACCTACAAGATCAATGTATAGAACAGTTGCAAAGGATTTGTGTGATAAATTTCCGCAATTATATGATAGAGATGCTGATACAAAAGAACTAATTGGAACAGGCTGCTACACAATTTTCAAAAAAATTGAAGAAAGAGTTCATTATCTCCAAAGGCCGAATAAATTAAAGAGAGGTGTATGTGATGACGGCTTGGGATCAAGAAAGAAAACTAGAAAACTTATGAATTTGAGTGCTGGCTGCAAGGAATGGCAGCCTAGTGATCCTGATACTGCTGATCTTGAGACTTTAGAACATAAAAAGGACTGGCTTAAATCGAATTCTCGCATAAAGGATAGAGAGGAGGTACGAGTTGAATTATATACATGCAAGAAACCTATTCACAGCAGAGCAAATTTCTAAACTCGACACCTGCGATACAAAATCGGCAAGGACGATTCTCCCTTAATGGTTACAATTACCCATTTATCTAGTTTTAAAATTGTAGTGGCAAGAGAATTAAGTTAGTCGCCCCGCGTTAGACAGCTTAATTTTCGACCCATGATTTCACACGTCTCCCCCTGAGCAGGCGGAGACGTTATGTACTTAGCTCAGGTTCACCGGCTAAAGGTGCCTGAAAGGGTCCGTGACCCTTGAGCCGGGGAACAGGAGCCTATATATATATATATACCACTATTACAGCCAAACCCCCTCGTATTCTACTAAGTTTTTTATGAATTTGTGCGATAAATTTCTGTATGAAAGCATTAGTTCGTGACTATCGGCATAGAGAAATTCGGGAGAATTTCTCTAGGTAATGGTTACAATTACCCATTTATCTAGTTTTAAAATTGTAGTGGCAAGAGAATTAAGTTAGTCGCTCCGCGTTAGACAGCTTAATTTTCGACCCATGATTTAACGCGCCTACCCCGAATTTGGCGAAGACGACCTGCCCTTGATGTTATTAACACATTAATCTAGTTTTTAGCTGTAGTGGGAAGGAGGTTAAGTAAGCCGTTTTACGTTAGGACGCTTAATCTCTGACCCATGATATCGCACGTATCCCCCTAAGCAGGCGGAGACGACCCCTCCATGACAGTTACTAAAAGACTTACAAAGATGATCTGAAAAAATGCTGTAACCGTAGGCCTAGACGCCATCGTTTCCAGCGACGACCACGCGGACTCGATGGATGCCAAGGTTCTTCAGCAGGACTTGAGCTTCTTTGGTCGGAAACTCTTGTGGAAGACGATGACATTCTTGTAGAATTACAAAAGGACGTTCTAATTATAGGAGATAGTTGGAAACCTGACCACAGGGATGATCAGAGTGCACACGCGACTGAATCTGCAACGACTATTCCTAATTCGCCAACGTCCACTATAGTCAGCAATACCAGCGAATGGTGCACAAATAGCACTGTGTTAGACATTACCTACGACAAATTACCAACGTCGCTTTTAAAAAAATTGAATGATCTTGAACCGGTTTCCAATACGGACGTCAACACTATCGTGAGAATCTTAACGGATGAAGTACTCCAACAGTCAAAACTACCTACAAGATCAATGTATAGAACAGTTGCAAAGGATTTGTGTGATAAATTTCCGCAATTATATGATAGAGATGCTGATACAAAAGAACTAATTGGAACAGGCTACTACACAATTTTCAAAAAAATTGAAGAAAGAGTTCATTATCTCCAAAGGCCGAATAAATTAAAGAGAGGTGTATGTGATGACGGCTTGGGATCAAGAAAGAAAACTAGAAAACTTGTGAATTTGAGTGCTGGCTGCAGGCTACTACACAATTTTCAAAAAAATTGAAGAAAGAGTTCATTATCTCCAAAGGCCGAATAAATTAAAGAGAGGTGTATGTGATGACGGCTTGGGATCAAGAAAGAAAACTAGAAAACTTGTGAATTTGAGTGCTGGCTGCAAGGAATGGCAGCCTAGTGATGCTGATACTGCTGATCTTGAGACTTTAGAACATAAAAAGGACTGGCTTAAATCGAATTCTCGCATAAAGGATAGAGAGGAGGTACGAGTTGAATTATACATGCAAGAAACCTATTCACAGCAGAGCAAATTTCTAAACTCGACACCTGCGACACAAAATCGGCAAGGACGATTTTCCCTTAATGGTTACAATTACCCATTTATCTACTTTTAAAATTGTAGTGGCAAGAGAATTAAGTTAGTCGCTCCGCGTTAGACAGCTTAATTTTCGACCCATGATTTCACACGTCTCCCCCTAAGCAGGCGGAGACGTTTTGATCTTAGCTCAGGTTCACCGGCTAAAGGTGCCTGAAAGGGTCCGTGACCCTTTAGCCGGGGAACAGGAGCCTATATATATATACCACTATTACAGCCAAACCCCCTCGCATTCTACATAGTTTTTTATGATCTTAGCTCAGGTTCACCGGCTAAAGGTGCCTGAAAGGGTCCGTGACCCTTGAGCCGGGGAACAGGAGCCTATCAATATATATACCACTATTACAGCCAAACCCCCTCGCATTCTACATAGTTTTTTATGATCTTAGCTCAGGTTCACCGGCTAAAGGTGCCTGAAAGGGTCCGTGACCCTTGAGCCGGGGAACAGGAGCCTATCAATATATATACCACTATTACAGCCAAACCCCCTCGCATTCTACATAGTCTTTTATGATCTTAGCTCAGGTTCACCGGCTAAAGGTGCCTGAAAGGGTCCGTGACCCTTGAGCCGGGGAACAGGAGCCTATATATATATATATACCACTATTACAGCCAAACCCCCTCGCATTCGCAAAGTTGCTGCACCTAGTATTGTATTTTCAGGTGAGATGTAACTTTACTACAATTATAAATGGGGAAGGCCGCTGAGCGTTTCAACTATCGCTTGCAATGTGTTACATTTAAAGACGAACGAACGAATCGACGGTTTAAACGCTCAACGGCCTTACCGAAATACCAACCAGGGGAAATTATAATTAATGCCCAGGTTGGAATTGAACGTTTTTTTATGTAGCTAGGTAGCTATTAACATAAGCAGCATTTAGTGCCTGTTTTAACCTTTTTTTTTTCGCACAGATATTGAAAATATATATTACTTGCTGGTAGAAAAAAATATCGTCAGCGAAACTGCGAGTTTCTTCAGGTCGT
Source organism: Apotomis capreana (assembly GCA_947623375.1). NCBI lineage: Eukaryota > Metazoa > Arthropoda > Insecta > Lepidoptera > Tortricidae > Apotomis > Apotomis capreana. The sequence continues at coordinate 11,601,552 of OX392514.1, forward strand.
TACTATATACTACTATAGGAAGTAAATAGTAGCAAATAGGTAGTGAATGCTGATGGTATTCTAACATTGATCTGCCATTTTGGTCAGTCATTCTGACGTACACTAAAAAGTTGATCTGAAAAAATGCTGTAACCGTAGGCCACGACGCCATCGTTTCCAGCGACGACCACGCGGACTCGATGGATGCCAAGGTTCTTCAGCAGGACTTGAGCTTCTTTGGTCGGAAACTCTTGTCAACCCTTCGGATATATTCACGCTTTAATCGTATAATTCGTTAGAAATAGTAAAATCTTGAATAGCGCTGCTGGCAGTACTATAGTAGTAGCATTTTAATCGGCAAGGACGATTCTTCCTTAATGGTTACAATTACCCATTTATCTTAGTTTTAAAGTTGTAGTGGCAAGAGAATTTAGTTAGTCGCTCCGCGTTAGACAGCTTAATTTTCGACCCATGATTTAACGCGCCTTCCCCGAACTTGGCGAAGACGACCTTCCCTTGATGTTATTTACACATTAATCTAGTTTTTAGCTGTAGTGGGAAGGAAATTAAGTTAGCCGTTTTACGTTAGGACGCTTAATCTCCGACCCATGATTTCACACGTCTCCCCCTAAGCAGGCGGAGACGTTATGTACTTAGCTCAGGTTCACCGGCTAAAGGTGCCTGAAAGGGTCCGTGACCCTTTAGCCGGGGAACAGGAGCCTATATATATATATATATACCACTATTACAGCCAAACCCCTTCGCATTCTACATAGTTTTTTATGATCTTAGCTCAGGTTCACCGGCTTAAGGTGCCTGAAAGGGTCCGTGACCCTTGAGCCGGGGAACAGGAGCCTATATATATATATTTATATATACATATATATATTTATATATATATATATATATATATACATATATATATACCACTATTACAGCCAAACCCCCTCGCATTCTACATAGTTTTTTTATGATCTTAGCTCAGGTTCACCGGCTTAAGGTGCCTGAAAGGGTCCGTGACCCTTGAGCCGGGGAACAGGAGCCTATCAATATATATACCACTATTACAGCCAAACCCCCTCGCATTCTACTTAGTTTTTTTTGTATTTGTGCGATAATTTCTGTTTTAAAGCCTTAGTTCGTGACTATCGGCATAGAGCAATTCTCCCTTAAACTCATAATGGCATAGAGTACTAGGATTTTGATGGGATATAATCTACAGATAGATATCTAAACTAAAAAGTGTTAGTTAGGTATTTTACATTATCTATATCAAAATTATAAGATTACCTTTTTGAATTATTTCTGCTTTGGAATATTCCTTTATCAAAACTATTTTCTTCGTCTTAAAACTGTTACACCATACCTTGAATACAGGCATTTCTCCCAGTGTTTCACTGAAATAATAATAAAATATTGATATAAGTTAAAGGGTGAATTTCGGTCAGACTATTTGTAAGGTCCAATAAATATTGTTGTGAAGAAGAGGTGGGAAATTATCAAAATTGTTAGTAAATAATCTAGTAGGGGTTGTCTGTGATGTGTTATTTACACATTAATCTAGTTTTTAGCTGTAGTGGGAAGGAGGTTAAGTAAGCCGTTTTACGTTAGGACGCTTAATCTCTGACCCATGATTTCACACGTCTCCCCCTAAGCAGGCGGAGACGACCCCTCCATGACAGTTACTAAAAGACTTAAGTTGATCTGAAAAAATGCTGTAACCGTAGGCCTAGACGCCATCGTTTCCAGCGACGACCACGCGGACTCGATGGATGCCAAGGTTCTTCAGCAGGACTTGAGCTTCTTTGGTCGGAAACTCTTGTCAACCCTTCGGATATATTTTACTGTTAGTTCGCAGACAGGAATTAGGATAGGATCACAAACATCAGGCTTTTTCGTGACCACTATTACAGCCAAACCCCCTCGCATTCTACATAGCTTTTTAAGGAATTTTTGCGATAAATTTTGCCATTTTGTCTTCTAGATCCGCCAGTGAAGCGTCGTGTCGTTGTGTTGTGTTGTGAATTTTGTGATTGTCACAATTATTAAATATACCTAGACCGAAGTAATTGTGTAAAGGCCAGTACGTCCTTCTAGTAGAGTTGTTAGTCCGGTGTTTTCTTACATAATTGTGCGCATCGGGTTACAAACATGAAATTTCTACCACAGATAATTTGTAATAATTATCGTAGTAATTTGTAGTAGGAAATGTCTAACACAGTGCTATTTGTGCTCCATTCACTGATATTGCTGACTATAGTGGACGTTGGCGAATTAGATAGTCGTTGCAGATTCAGTCGCGTTTGCACTCTGATCATCCCTGTGGTCAGGTTTCCAAGACCTCTTGTACGAGTTGAATTATACATGCAAGAAACCTATTCACAGCAGCGGAAATTTCTGAACTCGACACCTGCGATACCAAGTATTGTTGAAGAGTTGCCGGTGTTGTTCGAATTTTCTTCGTCTTAAAACTGTTACACCATACCTTGAATACAGGCATTTCTCCCAGTGTTTCACTGAAATAATAATAAAATATTGATATAAGTTAAAGGGTGAATTTCGGTCAGACTATTTGTAAGGTCCAATAAATATTGTTGTGAAGAAGAGGTGGGAAATTATCAAAATTGTTAGTAAATAATCTAGTAGGGGTTGTCTGTGATGTGTTATTTACACATTAATCTAGTTTTTAGCTGTAGTGGGAAGGAGGTTAAGTAAGCCGTTTTACGTTAGAACGCTTAATCTCTGACCCATGATTTCACACGTCTCCCCCTAAGCAGGCGGAGACGACCCCTCCATGACAGTTACTAAAAGACTTAAGTTGATCTGAAAAAATGCTGTTACCGTAGGCCTAGACGCCATCGTTTCCAGCGACGACCACGCGGACTCGATGGATGCCAAGGTTCTTCAGCAGGACTTGAGCTTCTTTGGTCGGAAACTCTTGTCAACCCTTCGGATATATTTTACTGTTAGTTCGCAGACAGGAATTAGGATAGGATCACAAACATCAGGCTTTTTCGTGACCACTATTACAGCCAAACCCCCTCGCATTCTACATAGCTTTTTAAGGAATTTTTGCGATAAATTTTGCCATTTTGTCTTCTAGATCCGCCAGTGAAGCGTCGTGTCGTTGTGTTGTGTTGTGAATTTTGTGATTGTCACAATTATTAAATATACCTAGACCGAAGTAATTGTGTAAAGGCCAGTACGTCCTTCTAGTAGAGTTGTTAGTCCGGTGTTTTCTTACATAATTGTGCGCATCGGGTTACAAACATGAAATTTCTACCACAGATAATTTGTAATAATTATCGTAGTAATTTGTAGTAGGAAATGTCTAACACAGTGCTATTTGTGCTCCATTCACTGATATTGCTGACTATAGTGGACGTTGGCGAATTAGATAGTCGTTGCAGATTCAGTCGCGTTTGCACTCTGATCATCCCTGTGGTCAGGTTTCCAAGACCTCTTGTACGAGTTGAATTATACATGCAAGAAACCTATTCACAGCAGCGGAAATTTCTGAACTCGACACCTGCGATACCAAGTATTGTTGAAGAGTTGCCGGTGTTGTTCGAAGATATATATATGATTTCGCACTTTGATTGTCTTTGTGCCTTGAATTCTGTGAGTGTATGGAAGTTTTTCAAAATAAAACTGCGGCATTGAACGAGCGGTTGAAAGTTTTAGTCTCGAAGAAAGCGCTCACAACGGCAATGATTTCATAGATAATATACGGCTGATTGCTGTATATTTTAAAGAAGATATATCACACATGTACCAAAGTGATGAGGTATATCTATTATATTGATTACATTATTTCCTTCAGAATTTCGTTCCTTGCTTAGTTACTCCACGTTAGACGGCTTAATTTTCGACCCATGATTTAACACTACTGATGATTTAATCTACAGTATCTAAACTAAAATGTATTATTGAACATTATCTATTACATCAAAATAATTTATAAAATTACCTTTTTGAATTATTTCTATTATTATGGAATACTCGTTAATTGAAACTATTTTCATCGTCTTTAAACTGCTGCACCAGTGTTGTTCGAAGAGAAATATATTATTTCGCGCTTTAATCGTCTAATTCGTTAGAAATAGTAAAATCTTGAATATCGCTGCTGGCAGTACTATTGTAGTAGGATTTTAATTGGCAAGGACGATTCTCCCTTAATGGTTACAATTACCCATTTATCTTAGTTTTAAAGTTGTAGTGGCAAGAGAATTTAGTTAGTCGCTCCGCGTTAGACAGCTTAATTTTTGACCCATGATTTAACGCGCCTTCCCCGAACTTGGCGAAGACGACCTGCCCTTGATGTTATTAACACATTAATCTAGTTTTTAGCTGTAGTGGGAAGGAAATTAAGTTAGCCGTTTTACGTTAGGACGCTTAATCTCCGACCCATGATTTCACACGTCTCCCCCTAAGCAGGCGGAGACGTTATGTACTTAGCTCAGGTTCACCGGCTAAAGGTGCCTGAAAGGGTCCGTGACCCTTGAGCCGGGTAACAGGAGCCTATATATATATATATACCACTATGACAGCCAAACCCCCTCGCATTCTACATAGTTTTTTTATGATCTTAGCTCAGGTTCACCGGCTTAAGGTGCCTGAAAGGGTCCGTGACCCTTGAGCCGGGGAACAGGAGCCTATCAATATATATACCACTATTACAGCCAAACCCCCTCGCATTCTACATAGTTTTTTTATGATCTTAGCTCAGGTTCACCGGCTAAAGGTGCCTGAAAGGGTCCGTGACCCTTGAGCCGGGGAACAGGAGCCTATATATATATATACCACTATTACAGCCAAACCCCCTCGCATTCTACTTAGTTTTTTTTGTATTTGTGCGATAATTTCTGTTTTAAAGCCTTAGTTCGTGACTATCGGCATAGAGCAATTCTCCCTTAATGGTTACAATTACCCCGAACTTGGCGAAGACGACCTGCCCTTGATGTTATTTACACATTAATCTAGTTTTTAGCTGTAGTGGGAAGGAGGTTAAGTTAGCCGTTTTACGTTAGGACGCTTAATCTCCGACCCATGATTTCACACGTCTCCCCCTAAGCAGGCGGAGACGTTATGTACTTAGCTCAGGTTCACCGGCTAAAGGTGCCTGAAAGGGTCCGTGACCCTTTAGCCGGGGAACAGGAGCCTATATATATATATATATATATACCACTATTACAGCCAAACCCCTTCGCATTCTACATAGTTTTTTATGATCTTAGCTCAAGTTCACCGGCTTAAGGTGCCTGAAAGGGTCCGTGACCCTTGAGCTGGGGAACAGGAGCCTATCAATATATATACCACTATTACAGCCAAACCCCCTCGCATTCTACATAGTTTTTTTATGATCTAAATATGAAACTAATTATTACCTTTAAATTAAGTTATACTTAAATAAGTGTATTGTATTTAGTTTTAAGTGTGTGTATTATATTTTTTCTTATAAGTGTGCGCTCACCGATTAAGATACCTAGTTGCATGTTAAGATTCTCATGTAAGTGAATATTCATGTATTCTTATGAGAAAATAAAGGTCTTTAAACCTAATTTCTGTTTTAAAGCCTTAGTTCGTGACTATCGGCATAGAGCAATTCTCCCTTAATGGTTACAATTACCCATTTATCTAGTTTTAAAGTTGTAGTGGCAAGAGAATTTAGTTAGTCGCTCCACGTTAGACGGCTTAATTTTCGACCCATGATTTAACACTTCTGATGATTTAATGTAACAGTTTTCTAAACTGAAATGTAATATTTAACATTATCTATATCAAAATAATTTATAACATTACCTTGTAAAAAGTTATAGTATATAACTTCAATTATTTGTATTGTTCATTTTTGTTATTGTTATTATTGTAAGACAATAAATTGATCGTTTTACTTTGTTTTGTATTTCAGTTTGTATGTTTAAGGTGGCTGCAAGGAAATACTAAAGAATCTGTTCAAATAGTGATTTCACTCTCTAGAAGGTTCAAATTGTATTACCTTACCAGTTTATTAATTCTAGTCAGCCACCTCAGATACCTAATTAATTTTAACTATAAATTACTTGTTTCGGTGTGCATTATTATAACGATAAATTAGTTAATGTTACATGTTAAAAGAATCAACGTTGTCGTTATGTGAAGACGAAATAAAAAAAGTCGAAAATTCTTACTAACACGATAACATAACAATAAGGCTGATTCTTTTATATGTTGCAATACACTCGCAATATGTAATACCAGGTGTTTCCTGTAAAAGGAGCAATAAATTAAAATATAGATTCTACTCTTCAAATTGAACAACATTTGTTCAGCAACTTTAAAAAAAAATCAGTTCTCAGAATTTTATTATTTCAAACAAACTAGATAGTGTTTTCAATGTACGTCGTCCAACATTGACATTCCCTGAGCATTGACATAGCTGTCACTCTACTAATATCGGACATTTCGCAATACATTGCTTCTTTGTCTAAACATTATTCTACAAAATATCCTTTTTTACACGTTGTTTTCAGAAGTTGCTTAACAAATGTTGTCCAGTTTCAAGCGAAGAATCTATGTTTTAATTTATCGCTTCTATTACAGGAAACACCCGGTATATTTGATATGATATAACGTTACTGCGCATTCGCTACCGCTAGAAAGACGTTGACCTTATTAACTGAAACTAGATTTAAGTAAAGGGGATTCAGATACAGATACAGATAATTTATTAATAAAAGCAAATGCATTTTACAAGTCACATATCAATATTTCAAATATAATCTAATGCTTAATTAATTACAATTTCAATCACTGTATTTCATTGTAAAAAAGGTGTTATAATATATAACTTCAGTTATGTGTATTGTTTATATTAATCATTGTATGACAATAAATTGATTTACTACTTTTTAATTTGTTTTTTTTTTTCAGGTTACTTGTTTTGGTGTGCATTATTATAACTATAAATTAGTTAATGTGACATGTAACTGTAAAATATTTTCTGTAAAATTTAATAATAATTCGGTAGATTTATATAATGTCTGTAATTATCGGGATTTAGGTTTTTTGACAGACGTTCTTCTTTATGTATTTTAATAGTGCAATAGTATTAATCGAAATATATATGTAACAAAAACACTGGGAAATAATTAACTACGAAGATTACTGATCTGGATATAATCGTATTTTCTGTATAGAAACTGTCCACCTATAACAAAATTACAGGGGATATATGTAATACTTGTAAAATGTGTATCCTCAAAGCAAGTAAGTTAATCATAAAGCAGTATTTTTATTTGACTGCTGTGTGACTACGCATTTTATAAAGAGTACATATCACCCCTGTAATTATGTTATATAGGTGGATAGTTCTTATATACAGAAGCTACGATTATACCAAGATCAGTAATCTTTCCAGTTTATTGTTTCCCAGTGTTTTCTTTTTCATATATATTTTGATTAATACAACTGCACTAATTTAAATACGTAGAAAAAGAATTCTGGCAAAAAAAACTAAATCCCGAGAATTACAGATATTATGTAAATGTACCGAATTATTATTAAATTTTACAGAAAATATTTTACAGTTACATGTAAAACTAACTAATTTTATTGTTAATAATGCATAATAAACATGTAATTTTACCTTACCCTTACTTAAAAATACATTTTCTTTAGGTAAAAATACATAAATGGATTCAGTAATATTACTGAATGTATGTGAAATTACATAATAAAATCATTAATAAAACACAAACTACGTGTAGTTTTACATACAATATCTGTAAAAAAACCACATAGTATTTCAGTAATATTACAGAATAAATGTAAAAATCCACAAATAAACAGTATTTACACAGAAACTACATGTAGTTTTACAGAAAATATATGTACAAAAAACACATAATATTTCTGTAACATTACGGAATAAATGTAAAAATCCACAAACAAACATTAAAAATACAGAAACTACATGTAGTTTTACAGAAAATATATGTACAAAAAACACATAAGATTTCTGTAACATTACAGAATAAATGTAAAAATCCACAAATAAACAGTATTTACACAGAAACTACATGTAGTTTTACAGAAAATATATGTACAAAAAACACATAAGATTTCTGTAACATTACAGAATAAATGTAAAAATCAACAAAAAAACATTAATAACACAGAAACTACATGTAGTTTTACAGAAAACATATGTACAAAAAACACATAATATTTCTGTAACAATACAGAATAAATGTAAAAATCCATAAAATATCATTAATATCACAGAAACTACATGTAGTTTTACAGAAAATATATGTACAAAAAACACATAAGATTTCTGTAACATTACAGAATAAATGTAAAAATCCACAAATAAACAGTATTTACACAGAAACTACATGTAGTTTTACAGAAAATATATGTACAAAAAACACATAAGATTTCTGTAACATTACAGAATAAATGTAAAAATCAACAAAAAAACATTAATAACACAGAAACTACATGTAGTTTTACAGAAAACATATGTACAAAAAACACATAATATTTCTGTAACAATACAGAATAAATGTAAAAATCCATAAAATATCATTAATATCACAGAAACTACATGTAGTTTTACAGAAAACATATGTACTAAAAACACATAATATTTCAGTAATAGTACCGGAAAAATGTAAAAATAATTAACGTCTATGTAAAATTACATAAATAAAAATTTTACATATCCTAGAATTTACATGAAGAGGTATGTAAAATTACATAAAATATTATTTTACATATCTGACAGTTTCAGTTATGTGAAATTACATTTTATGTAATTTTACATATCTGACAGATATGTAAAATTACATTTATGTAATTTTACATAACTGACAAATATGTAAAATTTTCTTTATGTAATTTTACATATATGTAAAATCGTTAATTATGTAAAATTACATAGCCCTGTAAAATTACATAATTATGTAAAAACACAAAAAAGTGAGGGCAACGAAAGTTGCCCTCACTTTTGTGTAAAATTCCCTGAAAATTTTTAACAGTGTATGGTTGACTGGTAGAGATTGCCATTTGGCATTAAGTCCATCATTTGTACTGTGTTTTTTTTTGTGCAATAAAGTTTAAATAAATATAATAAATATGTGAACGATTTTTTTTACTAGCCTGCATGTGTGTCCGACTGCCGTGCAAAGGCCTCCCCTCTTTTTCGCCAGTCGTTTCGGTAGAGTACATGCTCTTGCCATGCGTCCTGGAATGCATCTACTTACTTAGTTCATTCAAAAAGATTTTACTAACGATTTTTTTTTTCATTTGGACGTCTTAGACGCTTTTATATTTGCAATAAAACACGACAGAATTACATTATTGCGACAGTTAATAATCGGAAAAAAATAAAAATTACAATTTAATTTCATTACGGTAACCCATTAAAAAAGTTTTAAACGAAAAAGACATTTCCCTCGATCGTTCATTCAAATTACTTTGTCCGCCTTTCTTTTCTGAATAGCGTTTATTGATAAGGTGCAGCTGCAGTGAATTTCAGGTTTCTTATTGCAATCGTCGAGTTTTCCTGATTAGTGGGTCCTATTAAAACGTATAAACGGATTGTTTTGTTTTTTCCTATAAAGTACCTAATACAAGGATTTTAATTCGCACGACATTATTGATTAATAACAGCGGCAGTGGTGTAGGTACGTGTGTCTCGCTCAATCGTATGGCCGCCGCGCTCGGATCTCTCGCTCAACCGCTCGCCACGCCGCTGGTCGCCACTTACTCCTTCGAATTTTTAGTTGAACTCTTGAGTTTGTATAACAAAATAAGAGCGACAGGTAACTGTAATTACCACAACCAATTTTATTAAGTGTTTTTTTGTTCAGTTCTAGCTATGGACGGTATTAGTAGTAGGCATGAGCGAGACAGCAATAAGGGGTTTGCCAACTTTACTTTATCTCTGCGAATAATGAAGGTGTACAATTATCTACCGTACTTTTATGCACATTGGCTCTGTGTGGGTGAGCTCGGGAGCGCTCACCCACACAGAGCTAATGTGCATGTACATCTACTCACACAAACATGGCTCACCCGCGCTCGTGAGATAAAAGTACTGTACAAAGCGGTTGAAATCTGGTGTTGGCGTAGGATGGAGAAGATCAGTTGGACGGGAAATGTCACAAATGGTATTTGTGGAAGACCATAGAGAATAGGAGAGGGAAAATATTAATAATAATATATTTATTATTTATTGCTTTTACATAATATAAGCAACATCATGGAAGGAAAGATTGAAAGATAGAGATAGTTGTGTACTTCATCAGTTACACCGACAAGAGTTTGACTCTTAATTATGACAATGACAACGGACTTTGTTCTAAAAGTACCTCTACCACCATAATTTGCTATTTTCTAATACATTGAATTACTGGTAGCCGTATGTAAGTAAGGATTTAAAATCTGCCTAATGTAAGAAGTTACATTATTTTATTAAACAGCTTCAATAGGTTAAATTCAACAAGCTCACAGATTTATCTTTACACTAGCTTAGATTTTTCTCAACAAATGGGTGTGCTATTGAAGCGCCAGTAAGTATTAAATAAATACAAATAAAATAGTTATTTCAAAAAGGAAAAGCAATCTTTATAAAACACAAAGAACCATCGCGATTTATTTACTTTTCACTTCTCATGCTCTAAAAGTTCGACTTTATGCCGTGCGTAGGCGACATAAAGTCGCTTTTTATGCTCTAGAGCATAAAGTAAAATCGTCGTCGAAGACCAAGGCGATCGGTTCAACAGCCACACGAAAAAAATAAAACTTCATAGAATAAACGCTTTATTTTTTTTCGTTTCGTTAGTATTCTAAGACAAAGGCAAAAATACCAACAGCCAAAGTACACAGCAAACTTCTTGAAATAAACTTGTAATTTTTATTTACTATCATTTATTACTTTTTTAATTTATTTTATTTTAGTAAATCAATATAACTATTTATTTAAACCACAACAATAATTTATCGTAGATATAAATGTTTTAAGATTTTAACTAAATTTGTTTTTAAGTATAATATTTACATGATGTAGTTTAATTTTCTCGCAATCGAAGTGAAAAGTAGAGTGTGCAACTCGTCCATAAAACGCATTTTACACTCGACTTTATATTCATCCTCGCTCGCAAGCTCGCTCGGATGGATAAACGTCTCGTATAAAATGGTGCGTTTTATGCGCTTGTTGTACAATCTACTATTGTACGCATCGAAATTTGTTCACTTGTCGAAGAGCATTAGATAGAATTAAACATACCTTTAGACAATTGGTAGCTTTTTAAGGTGCATATTTTGTAGAAAGCGCTCTGTAGCGCCATTTTATCATATTTTTCAAACAAACAAAATAATTAAAACTCTTCGTAAGTAATAAGTTTTAAGACGAAAACAATGTGGATTATTTTATGACCGTTAAATATTAATAATTAAAGGAACGTTAGAAACACCACTGAGAAAATATTAATATATTCGTATAATATTTAAAATAATATTGAATTAGTATATGATTTCAGTGCACATAACGAGTGTAAAGTGCTTATAAACAGAATAAGGTGCCTATTTATTTCTTGGTAACTTTTCTGGGTATTTTTAAAAGTTGAGTTGGAATGTTGGAACAAGTGACTAAAACGCGTGGCATACGAATTAATAGATATAAATTTTCCATAAGACTTATTAATACCACATATTTTCTATCATTCTCTGTTCGGTGGCGCGGAGATACTCGTAATCCCACTAGCGGGATATCCTCCCACATTAAGTCCGTCCCACTCTGAGGTCCCGCTTGTAATGAGGGCTAACCAGCCCTGATACGGTATAAGTCATGTCGATCCGGTTCAAGTCATGTCAAAAAAAAAAAAGATATTTTCTTTCAGATACGATTTGTACGAAGTACAGCGCCTCTAGCGGTTCCTTTGTAGAACTACAATTCACCATACAATCAATAAATCAATAACTCCGACCGATTTCGGCCATGGCGACCACTTCCACTCCTAATTTATTTGGCTTTTTTTTTTTTTTTAGGTGGGCCTGCGTGTATGCGGCCCGTAACTGCACGTCTGAAATTGTCTCAGCCACTGAGCAGCAGAGACTAACGAGAGGAGAGAGGATGCCAACCATCAGAAAGATGAGTTGGACTTTTGGTTAGCCCTCATGGAATAACTATAGAGTTTAATGTGAAGTGGAAGCAGCCCGCTGCGAGGCTGGAAGTCTTAAAAGAGGATTGAACCGGCTCCCGCCGAAGCGAGCGTCTCTGTCTGTCTGTCTGTGAAAATTTATTTGGCGCTCATGCGCCCGAAGATGGCTTATGTAGCCGATCTTCGCGACAAATTTACGCGCACAATATCGGCACGTAAGTTTACCGTCTACATAATTGTATATTATGGCAGCAGGTGGACGGGCCTTCAACTTATCGCGATTAGCATCGAGGACAGCCTTGCGGTTATCCTCGAACTCGCTAACTCGCCCATCAACAATCCTACGCCATTCTGGCCGTTGTGAGGAGTTGCAATATAGATCCGTCTCAGTGGGAACTGTATGATATAAAACCATCGACACGAGAAGAAGAATAACGCTTAAATCCCGCTTGAATCCCGGTCAGGGCAAATATTTGTGTGATGAACTCGAATATTTGTTCCTGGGTCATGGATGTTATCTATATAATATGTATTTATATATTATGTATATCGTCGTCTAGAACCCATAGCTATGCTTAGTTTGGGACTAGGTCGATTTGTATTTGTGTAAGATTGTCCCTTAATATTTTTTTTATTTTATTGATTTATTTATTAGTACAATCGGCTAGGTATGTCGAGGAAACGAGGTGCACATAAATAAATATACAAATCTTTAAACAACTTTAGTTGCTGACTGTACAACTCAACGTTTTGTCGTGTTCATAGAAAGTGGCAGAAGTAATTAAATACCGGTATTTTATTAAATGCCGTAAAATCGCAGGCCGAATGTCTTGCAAAATACTCAATTGCGTATAATTACGTCATAGCAATTCGCTTTCCTTATACGTTCAATATTTACCACATTCTCTTTGATTTGCTGCTGCATAATCAAATTCGCGATTCCGCAATAATAATTGTAAGTTCAAATATATCCAGTCAAGAACGAAATCGATTAACATATTAAGGATTCCGTATGTTTATCTACTGCGCTTAGGGTGTGTTTTTGCTGGCGCAGAACTGGGCGGACCGTAGCGGAGCGAACCATGTTTTGTCTAATAGTCTGTGTGTGTGTGTGGACGCCTTTTGCAAATATATGATATATTTAATGATGATAATGATACAAAAAAATAAACTTTAGTAACCTATTTTTGTTTAGGTTACCTTACTGGGTACACTACATAAATACGAAAAACTGAATTCCGATTATCGGAATCACGAATTTCATAGTACCGATTATTATAATTCCGAATGTTTTAAAACTCCGAATATAAGTATTTCGATTTTTCGTTATTCCGATTTTTATAAATCCGAAGTTTCAAAATGTCTAACGTTTACAATCACGGTTTTCAAAATTCCGAATTTCAATACACCGAACAATAAGAAGTCCGAATGAATAATAATCCGAAATATCAAAAATACGAATTCCGATTATAAAAATACCGATTTTCAAAACTCCGAATATCATTACACCGACCAATAATAAACCCGATTAATCAAAAGTCCGAAACATCAAAACCTAAATATGTGAAAGTTTTTCGGGCTAACGGAGGCCTGCCTCAAGGTGAAATAGGTAATGTTAGGATTTAACCTAACCTACAGTTTTTGGGGCTCAGCAAATCTGTTGCCGCTCCACTATACGTGGTCACAATACAAACCTAATAAACTACAATTTACGGGGTTCAGCCAATAACCTAACCTTTAGTTTTCAGGGTTCAGCAAGACTGACGCTCCGCTATATGTGGTCACAATACAAACCTAACCTAACCTACAGTTTTCGGGGTTCAGCAAGTCTTTTGACGCTCCGCTCGCTTCGCTCGCTCCGCAATACGTGGTCACAATACAAACCTAACCTAACCTACAGTTTTCGGGGTTCAGCCAATTCGATATTTGTCCAAATCCGGTTTTCTATTTTTGTTTTAACGTAAAAAATCGGTTAGGTAAATAATCTTTACCCAAATACTCCGAAATATTTTATTCCAAATTTACTAATTCCGATTTATAAAACTCCGAATTTCATAATTCCTAAGAAATAAATTTCCGATTATTGAAAACACGAATGTCATTATCCCGAATATCAAATTTCCGAATAAGTAATGAAATTCGTAAAATTAATAATCGGAATTTTGTTTTTCAGGCCAATGACACTTCGGGCTTTTCATTATTCGGAGTTATAAAAATCGGAATAATATGCACTTGGAATTTTGAAATTCGGTTAAATAAATTTCGTGTTTTTTACTAATCGGAATTTTATTTCCTAGGAATTATGAAATTCGGAGTTTTAAAAATCGGAATTAATAAATTCAGAATAAAATATTTCGGAATATTTGGGTGTTCCCTACCTTACTATTTAGATTTATTCTGGCGATCTCTGGAAACTTGTATTTTTTTACATAATAATATATGTTCAGTTCTTACCTAATTCATAATAACCTACGGATAGAAATTCTGATATTTTCTGAATAAACTCATACCTATATTTGCTCGCATGTAATATGAAGTGGAACTGATGAAAGACCACACAAGATCCGCGGAATCCCTCAATGTCACGTATTTTACAAATTGCGGTTAAAGTCTCTTTATTATTACTGAAACCGGTCAGTGCCGATTTTGTATAATAGTTGTTAATTTTGTAATTTCCAACATTTCAATTTGTATCAATGGCGACGGCGCCGCGTGCAAGCAAGCCGATTCCTATCAGATTGGCCCAGAGATTTTATTTCATGGCACGCCACTGATATGTACGGTTTGGTTCTTGTTTCCGACACTTACACTTGACGTTCATGGCATAGTCGCTTGAAAATTTACTCGACTGTAATAGGCTAGGAGACCCAGTTTTTAAATATATTTGAAATGGTTAATAATGATCTTACTAGCTCTAAAAAGTCTTGTATTTATGTGAAAGCTAGAAAGCTAAATTTTTTCAATTGAAAATTTGAAATTTCATGAACAGTCAAAAACGCCGTCCGCCATTTTTTGCCTTTTGCTAATCTGTGGCGTAACGTAGAATTACCAGTAAATATTCGAAATTCGACCGTCGTATAGTGCCATTCCGCTCACTCCTATATACTTTGACAGGAGATCGAGAGGGACGACACTATTCGAAGTCGTCAAAGTAGACTTTCAGTCTTCTTTACAGGACCGATGACGTCACTATCATAAGCGAAAATGGCGGACAGCGTTTTAAGCATTTCAAAATACAGATTAAAAACCATATTTTCAAATTCAATTTTTTCAGCCATCTTTCACTTTTATGAATTGAAAAATATATATTTAGGTTTCCTTTGCTAAATACCATACGGAATAAACATTAGTTTATTACAATTTGACATGAGTCAACTAGCCTATTGGTATTAATATTTATAAAAAAAAATTAAGTAAATAGGTACATTACATAATACGATTTATAAATACCAAAAATCACATCAATCCGAAGTCTAATATGACCCACTAGTATAATACTAGTGGGTCTGTGACCTGTGTTGACCTCCGGACATACGAAATCATTTTTGGCCAAGCTGAACGTAGACGCTTCGCTCGCTAGATTTTTCTCATTTAGAAAATGGGCAATGAAAAGTAGATAAGCATCGAATGACACACAAACATAATGTTAGTCCCGTTGATGCACATTCCGAAAAACCTTTTACGTTCAGTTTTACTACTGATTTTATTCGCATCGTGGTTGCCGATGCGTAAGAGGAGATGTGATCTCATTATACAGAGAGGACCATTATTTTTGTTCGTATTTGCTTTATGCCCGAGCAAATATCACATGACGGGCACCTTTATTTATTTTAGTTTCCTCGTCGCTATACTTCGCTAAATTCACTACAAACGTTCCGCTGCGAAGCCGGTGTTTCGTGGAAACTGGAACCGAATTCAATGTTTTTTGACATCTTGTATATTATTTGTTATCTTTCGTTATCGCAATCAAATTCCAATTTTTTTTTTGGCACTTTTTTTTGTAGAAATATCAAAGATACAGAGCGCAATGAAGTTCGAATTTAGTAACAAACAATTTTTTTCTTAATTTTTCTTATCGTGGTGGGAGGGTGGGACCATTAAATGCGTATATGCATGAAAAAAATACGCAAATACTCGTAAGTATAACGGGTTAGCACAAATTTAACTGGCACGATATTATATCGCGGAGTAGCAAAGCAATATTATTATTTTCATTAATATGGATTTCCGCAAAGTAACGCCTGATTCAATTAATTAATTTTCTTCGGGTCACATCAATTGCCATAATAAATTATGTAACATGGTATTCCTTTTTTTGTCGAAAACTTGGCGAAATTTCGTAAAAAGTTTTGTGCATCATCTTAAAGCCCAAAATGGACGTCGCTTAAAAGATGTGTCCCGAAAATAAAAAATAAACATTATCATTGGTAATAATTTTGCTGTCTTGTTTTAGTCTCATTCATAGAAAAGTTACCTATAGAGGTCCCGAAAATAAAAAATAAACATTATCATTGGTAATAATTTTGCTGTCTTGTTTTAGTCTCACTCATAGAAAAGTTACATATAGAGGGCCTGCTTGCCATTGTACAACTATACACATTTTATTGTACGACACTCAGACCATCTATCACCACATTTCCGAGTAGTTTCGTAAAAAACTAAAGTGATTCAATGCAATAACAATTAAACCAGTAGAATACGTTCGCAAAGAGGCAATCTAAATGTATGGCGCGGCTAGACCCATAATCTAGATCAAAAGCGTAATCCTTTGGGTCACATCAAGTGCCATAAATATGTAAATTGAATTGAACGGCTAATACTGCGACGCAATCTACGCGTATATCATTTACATGTCGAACCATGGCTATTATCTTAACGTGCAATGCTGTTCTAATTCGACGAAGCATTGCCTTTACCCAGATTAGCAATATATCGCCTTCGTCGTAAATGTATTGTAGACATACATTGATTTTCAGTATTGCGATGTTGCTTACATCTGTGATTTGTACTTTAGATGTAACAATTGAATTTAACGCCTATCCACACAAGATAGAGTACCATCTTTTGGACCAGTTATTGATAAAGTAGACATATAGTGTCGACTTTCGAATTCTTCCAACACGGGAACATATATAGACCCCAACACACTACGCATAGGTTTTCGATTTGGTGCACACGTCTGCGAGGAGCATGTCTGAGTAAATGCACCTGGTGACAGAGACTTAGTTTAGACACTCTCCTCTCTATTGTAATGTTATTTTCTCCTTGATTGATTCTGTTTTATACACCTTTTGTAATGTCCTTTTCTCCTTGAAATACATGGTCTTTGTGGGTGTGGAACCGTCAGGGTTACCATGGACTTGTCTGCTATTCGGGCGCCGGCCGCCCCTCTCGAGTCTCGACATGCCTCAATGATATCCTAAGAAGAAAGCTTGTCAGTACAGTACCAACGTCCTAGCTGCATTCGAGCCACAGATTATGCGAGAAGATGGTAAAGGATAGAATAGAATCGGGGGGCACGGCAGTGCCCCCGCCAAGTCGAGCGCGAAGCAAACACTGCCGTACCATCCTTTACTGGAACCATTTCGCCGCATTTTCAGGCCCCTATTTGAGCACCTCTGGATAAGACCAGAACGCAGAAATTTTCGTCATCCAGTAAGCTATAATCACATACTTAAAATCCAAAATTTCAAGTCTGTAGGTCATTTAGTTCCGAAGTTAAGCGAAAGCAAAGTTTCGCATTTACGACACTCACTCACTCATGATCATCAGTAAAGAAGTAGTACTTCCCATAAATTCAGAGAGCTGAAATTTGGTACAGAGTTAGGGTTTAATGGCCACATAAAGCGAAAACTATAAAAATTGGCCAAGTGCGAGTCCGACTCGCGCATGAAGGGTTCCGTACCATAAAACAAGTTTGTTGTATGGGAGCCCTAAAATGTTTATTTTATTTCATTTTTAGTATTTGTTGTTATAGCGGCAATAGAAATAGATCATCTGTGAAAATTTCAACTGTCTAGCTATCACCGTTCTTGATATACAGCCTGGTGACAGACGGACGGACGGACGGACAGACGGACGGACGGACGGACGGACAGCGAAGTCTCAGTAATAGGGTCTCGTTTTTACCCTTTGGGTACGGAACCCTAAAAACTAGGATAATCGAAGATCTGGAGTACTCTGATTAGAAAACACAAGAGCCCAACCAAACTATTAGAGATCGACGTGAGATCGACATACCGCCTTTACAAAAAAATATTCAACTTGTTGTGTTCGGTTGGCCGCCGTCGCGACTGATCGTTTCTCCTGATGATGGATCGCGTACCGATTCGAAACATGTCGAGCGTTATTCGATTTCTACGACGTGAGTAAACCCGTTTAAGTGTTTTAATATTCAAATTGGTGGGCCGCTTCATTTGATGTCAAAAATCCAAGGTCTGAAGTATTTTGACGACGCGTTTGGCTCGGTTTGTAAACACCTGCCTACTGAGCCGGCGGTGCCGGGTTCGAGTCCCGTTCAGGGCAAATATTTGTGTGATGAACTCGAATATTTGTGCTTGGGTCATGGTTGTTCTATGTATTTAAGTATATATTTATCTATATAAGTATGTATATCGTCGTCTAGTACCCATAGCACAAGCCTTCTAGAGCTTAATTTGGGACTAGATCGATTTGTGTGAGGTTGTCCGATATTTATTTATTTATTATTTATTTGATGAAGAACCCTCAGCTGGTCTCAGCTGTATAAGAGATATGGTAATGCCCCCTTCTACTATTGGTACATAAAAAAAAAAACCAGTCAAGTGCGAGTTGGACTCGCGCACCGAGGGTTCCGTACAAACACTTTCCCTCCTTAAGTGGTTAAGTTAAGTTTGCACCTGGTATGTATAGCGCCCCATACAAATGAGATGCAAAGTTAACGCAACCAATCCCGTTTGTTGTATGGGAGCCCACCTTAAATATTTATTTTATTTTTAGTATTTGTTGTTAAAGCGGCAATAGAAATACATTATCTGTGAAAATTTCAACTGTCTAGCTATCACCGTTCTTGAGATACAGCCTGGTGACAGACGGACGGACGGACGGACGGACGGACGGACGGACAGCGAAGTCTCAGTAATAGGGTCCCGTTTTTACCCTTTGGGTACGGAACCCTAAAAATCGACTGTCATTGCAAAAATCCAGCGTAGTGGGATACGGATACATCTAATTTAATCTAGCCTATAGCGTCCCACAGCTGGGCGGGTTACGTATTAAAATCCCGAAAGTTCATAATACCTACAGTTGAAATACCGATGGTCAAAATACCGAAAGTTCAAAAAGCCGATATTCGATAAACCGAAGCTCAAATTACCTATTTTCAGAAAATCGAAATTGAAAATGTCGAAATTTCATAATCCCGAAATTTTTAAAATCTCTAAATTTTATAATCCCGAAAGTCAATGAGCACTTTAAAAGTGTCAGGACACTAAACTAATCTGACTTTTCCGTGGAACCGATCTGCTCCGGTGCTGCGGGATGTTCAGCCCCTCCGCCCTAGCGTAAGAAAGTGCGGCACCTACGCTCGCCTCCGCAGCTTCGGCTTTTTGGTCACCTTCGGCGACCAGCCTCAGCCGCTGCGCCTCGCTTGATGCCCGCACTTTCTTACGGCGGCCGGGGGCTGCCCTCCCTCCGCGCCTCCGGGCTTTTATATACACTAGGGTTAGGACAGACAAGACCACGTGGAATCGGGGTTGACAGCTTCGGTTCTGTGGCAAGTCGATTAAGAAAAGGAAAGAGTCCGGGAAAGTGGGAAATTAAGTATGACACTAAATATTCGATATTATAAAATATTCTGTCATGGACTGCCAACCGAACCGAACTTGTCTGGAACCGAAGCTGTCAACGCTCGCCTCCGCAGCTTCGGCTTTTTAGTCACCTTGGGCGACTAGCCTCAGCCGCTGCGACTCGCTTGATGCCCGCACTTTCTTACGCTAGGGCCACAGTATAATAAAGAGTACTAACGTACTAGGGCGGAGGGGCTGCACATCCCACAGCGCCGGAGCAGATCGGTTCCACAGAAGAGTTCACTTATAAATAGTAAGTATAGTAGTAGGCAAGTAGGTTACGTAATTTAGGTTAATATTCTTTGTATAAAATAAACATTAGAATCTGTAAGACTACAGAAATACGAGATAATTCTCGAAAGTTTAAATAATATTCTGGATTACAACCTTCAGGCAGGATCATAGTCTTCGGGATTATAATTTTCGGGATGACAGTCTTCGGGATTACATTCTTCGGGTTTACAGTCTTCGGGATTATAATATTCGGTATTTCATCCTTTCGATCAAACGTTCTTTCGGGATTTTAAACTTTCGGTCAAATAAACATTCGTCATTTTAATTTTCGGCCTTCCGTCCATATAGGTCTTATGATATTCGGTATTTTGAACTTCGGCATTGTAATACGTACCCGCTGGGCGAATGCCTCCCCTTCTGCTTTTAATACGCATATAAATAAAATTAAAGGAAAACTCTGGACAAGACTAGACTGGATTTTATACTTATACTTACAAGTATACAAGAAGAAATAGTCGAACGATTAACTTTATTCTACTCGAACATTACACAAATTAAATAAACAAATTACACCAAAATATTAACTTCGCTCAAAATTTGGTCAAAATATAATGCATTGGACTAAGAGTGGCGGTGATACCCGCCGCACACGTCGCTAGATGGCGCTGACTGTATTTTAAAACGCGCCGTCGTTTGTTTTTCCGATAAGGGGTCATCCATAAATTACGTCACACGTTAAGGGGGAGGGGGGGGGGTCATACCAAACGTGACAGTACATGTTAAAGGTATAGCAAAAAAGCGTGACATAGGGGGGGGGAGGGGTTCAAAAAGTCGACATTTTGTGTGACGTAATTTGTGGATGACCCCTAATCTTATATGGCGAAGTGGCAACCGGCCGCGTTACAGTCGTTTACGACATTCTTCTACTGCGCTTGGAAACGTTAGCTAGGGATTAGGAGGGATTATTTGCATTTCGTTGATTTCGCTTATTATTTCGTGAGGTTGGCTAAAGTGAATTAGCA
This sequence comes from Apotomis capreana, assembly GCA_947623375.1. Taxonomy (NCBI): domain Eukaryota; kingdom Metazoa; phylum Arthropoda; class Insecta; order Lepidoptera; family Tortricidae; genus Apotomis; species Apotomis capreana. The sequence goes on from OX392514.1 coordinate 11,622,762, forward strand.
GGTTGTTATAAAACAATATGCCCACGTTTCTACAAAAAGAAGTGAAATCCCACCAAAAACATTCTGTAAAAAACTAGCCAAGTCTCGATGGAGCTGCTTGTTTATCTCTAAAAAGTAATGAAATCTAGACAAAGTCATACCAAGTCTAAGGTTCCTTACTGCGATTTCTTTATTATTATAGTTAATGTTGTGTGACTTGGCCGTTGAAGGGTACACAAGGGTACAAAACCAGGTGCTCCATGACACCATTGCACCAATCTGTGGCCAGAACCGCTATAAGTCAATTTTGTTTACACGTAATGTTATATCTGTTGTAACTACCTATGTTTGTTAAGCGAGATAATAGCCCATACTGGTGTACCCTTCAACGGCCTAGTCACACAGCATTAACTATAATAATAAAGAAATCGCAGTAAGGAACCTTAGACTTGGTATGACTTTGTCTAGATTTCATTACTTTTTAGAGATAAACAAGCAGCTCCATCGAGACTTGGCTAGTTTTTTACAGAATGTTTTTGGTGGGATACTCTTTATTGCACACCTCAAGAAGAAAGAAATACAAATACAAATGACACTTAACATTACAATAGAGGCAAACAATAGGCGATCTTATCGCAAAAAGATGTATGTATATATAGATGTAAAGGATGTATGTATTTAGTTAGTTAGTTAGTTGCGCTGGGCATTTTCCGCAAGTCGACATCCAAACGTGCCTATTTTGCGTGAAAAGGGGGTAGCGCTACTCCAACCACCCCAACTCCTCGACAAACCTTATCAAAGCTTTAATGTTGCTTGTGGCGTCGTGTACGGTTATACTTGGGCATCCTAGGTACTTCGTCCTGTATGCTTCTACCTGTTTGCAATCTAGTAGAATATGTTTGGTGGTTTCTTCTGCTTCCATGCATGCCCTGCATAGAGGGCTATCTGTTATCCCTAAATTGAAAAGGTGTTTGTTCAGAGTATTATGTCCCGTTATTATTCCTACTATTTTGCGTAGTTGGTTCCTGTGGATTCTCAGTAAGATTGTGGTGAGTTTGTGGTTCCTATTCGGAAGAATTTCTTTCGTCTGTCTACACGTTCCTATGTCTTCCCAGTATTTTTGGTGTTGGTATATTGAATATTGGTTTATTATATTGTACTAGCATTAACCCGCGGCTTCGCCCGCGTTCCTATATAATAAACATTATCCTACGGGAACGATGCTCTTTTTTTTCAGGATAAAAAGTGGGCTATTTGTTAAAGTTAGGGTATTTTTTTTATTTTATTTTTATTTTATTTATTTGGGGCATCAACAGCAATACAATTTGTAATAATTAACAATACAGTACAACAACAAAAGCCAATAAAAGATGTCCACAAAAATACAGTAAGCAGAACTAGTTACAAGAAAAATTAAACAAACATGGTATGCTCGATCAGGTTAGTGCGCATGTGTGTGTGCGCGCGCGTGTGTGTGTGTGTGTGTGTGTGTGTGTGTGTGTGTGTGTGTGTGTGTGTGTGTGTGTGTTTGTGTGTGTGAGTGTGTGTGTGTGTGTGTGAGTGTGTGTGTGGAAATGGAAAGGGATATTGAATTAACTATTATCTGAGCTTAACATTAAAGAATGAATACGCTTCTTCAATGTCGATTTGGTACAGTCAAATAAGTCAATACTGCTAAACAGTTTATTATATTGTCTAAGGAACCGAATTAATGGGGAATTCTGTGCATAATTGGTGTTGACTGTTGGAAGGCTAAACAGGGCACGATTGGCGTGACGGGTTCTTATTTTTGGCACAGAGAAATTAATCTCTGCAAGCAGCGCAGAGCTATCGATGCGGCCAGAGAGAATGTCGTATAAAACACACGTGTCAAGCATGAGACGCCGATTCTCAAGGCTCAGGAGGTGGCTCTGCTCTAGTATAATCTGCTTATCCCTCATGCATATCCGTCTAGCCGTTTTATTGTTGAAAAGTTTGAATGCATTTATTACGGCTGCAGGAGGTTTCCCGATGACTACTCCAATCTCGCCGCGCCACCCGCACTGGCCTTGACGACAATCGAAATGGCACCAAATACAAATTTAAACATCTATTAGGATAACGGGACTCATTCCATACCTCAAAAGCAAAAATAAATCCCTTATAGGATCACTTGTAGCTGTCTGTGAGTCCGTCTGTTACAACCGATTTGCTGCAAAACTACTGCACCGATTGAATTGCAATTAGGCACAAATGCTTTCAAGAATTTTCATGTCCACAAATGTCCCAAAAAAACATGAAAATGACACCCATATTCATATCACCCACAATCATAACGTCATCGCACCGCCACAGGGGAATGGTATTTCACGTCCGCTACGTTGAGTTTTAAAATAATTGTTGTACCCGTAATCAGCGACCTGATAAATAATAAAAATAATACCCATGTTGATTTTCAGACTTTGTCAACATATTTCCCCCTTTTAGGGCTTCAATTCTTGAAAGGCCTGAAAAGCGTGTTTACTCATATTCTTAGAAATACTCCTGTGAAGTTTCGTATAAAATAGTCTAATCTTGTTTCCCCATACAAACTTTGGATCTCTATTTCACCCCCTTTAGAAAAATCGTTTATTAGTGCGCCCCTATACCCTATAAGGAACCTACGTTCTAAATTTAGACTCTTTAGAATCAGCGGTTTGGGCTGTGCGTTTAAAAACGACACCCATATGTTTAGACATATTTAGACATTTCTACCCCATCGCACCCTAACATGAGACATGGTATTACACGTCCGCCATGTTGAATTTTAAAAACGTTCTTTTTTTAGTAATCAGCGACCCGATAATTCATAGAAACCAACTCTTCCCTCTTCCCCTTCCCGGATACAGGGTACCAAGTTATCTAATCTTGTTTCCCCATACAAACTTTGAATCCCCATTTCACCCCCATAGGGGGTGAATTTAAAAAAATACCTTTCTTAGTGCACCCCTACACCTTATAAGCAACCTACGTGCCAAATTTGGACTCTCTAGAACCAGCGGTTTAGTATTTAGACATTTCAACCCCATTTCACCATAGGGGGTGAATTTAAAAAAAAACCTTTCTTAGTGCACCCCTACACCTTATAAGCAACCTACGTGCCAAATTTGGACTCTCTAGAACCAGCGGTTTAGTATTTAGACATTTCAACCCCATTTCACCCCAACGGGGGAGATGGTAATTCACGTCCGCCTCGTTGGATTTTAAAATCGTTGCGGTTTTGGTAATCAGCGACCCGATAAACCATAAAAACAATACCCATGTTGATTTTCAGACTTTGTCACCACATTTCTCCCTTTTAGGGGTTGAATTTTCAAAAAACCTGAAACACGTGTTTACTCATTTATCGTTAGAAATACCCCTGTGAAGTTTCAAATAAAATAATAATAACCAATCTTATTTCCCCATACAAACTTTGGAACCCCATTTCACCCCTTTAGGGGGTGAGTTTTGAAAAATCCTCTCTTAGCGGATGCCTACGTCATAACATCTACCTGCATGCCAAATTTCAGCCCGATCCGTTCAGTGGTTTGGGCTGTGAGTTAATAGATCACTATGTCAGTCAGTCAGTCACCTTTGAGTTTTATACATATAGAGATATGTAAGATTGTGGTAGGGGTATTATTGGCTCTGGTCCGCATGTTGATGTCTCTGATCCTTTACGGGCCAGTTCGTCCGCTGCATCATTGCCTCTCGAGCCACTGTGTCTCTTTATCCACTGTAATGTTACCTTATTTTTGTCATTGCACACCTCTGTGATGCTGCGATGACATTCGTCTATTAGAGCAGAGGTACATTTATCACTGTCTAGTGCTTGTAGTACGGATTTGCTGTCTGATAGTGTACGTAAGTTTGTGTTTTGAACCTGGCGTCTTTTTATAGCGTTGCAGGCTTCTATTATTCCTACGCATTCTGCCTGCAATACCGTGTTGTGTATACCTAGGGGTTTAGAGATGTGAATACTCAAATCCTCCGAGAATACACCACAGCCCGTTCCATTTTCAGTATTTGACCCGTCTGTAAAGATTCTCAGGTCATCTAGGTTTAGCCCCTCTTTTGGGTCTTCAGTTAGGAGTATGACGTATTCCTTCTTACAGGTTATAGTCTTAGGTATCTTGTCGATTGGTGCTTCCATTATTGGGAATTTTGTGATCATATCACTGTAGATCTTTGTGTGTTGGGTATTGCTATTCGTCCATAGATTTTGGCTTTTTAGTCGCATCGCCGTGACGGCTGCTTCTCTTTGTATGTGTATGTGCAGTGGCGTGAGACCTAGCATTATCTCTAGTGCTGCTGTAGGGGTAGTCCTCATGCAGCCTGTTGTTGCCGTGCATGCTAATCTTTGTATTTTCTGCAGGCCGGCAATCGCACATGCTAGCTGCGTTCTGGGCCACCATACTACTGCTCCGTAGCTGATCATAGGTATATTACCGTCTTGTATAGCCACAAAATGATACGTGGGGCAAGACCCCACTTCTTGCCTATCATTCTTCGACATTGCCAGAAGGTGACTGTGGCTTTGTTAAATCTGTTCTCAAGATGTTTGTTCCAGATCAGTTTGTCATCTAAGGTTATCCCTAAATATTTCACTTGTTTGGAGAGTGTAAGCTTCGTACCAAAAAGGCTTGTCATTTCGTATGGCCCCAGTTTACGTTTGTGCGTGAAGAGAATTGTGTCAGTTTTTTTGGGGTTTACCGATAGGTCATTCTCCCTGCACCATTTCTCTACTATTTTTAGTGCTGTTTGTGTAAGATCACACAGTGTGCTTATTACCAGTCCACTGATAAGTATGACAAGGTCGTCCGCGTATCCTATGGTCGTGAAATGACTCTCGTTTAGTTTTGTTATCAGATCATTTACCACTAGGTTCCATAAAAGGGGTGAGAGGACTCCTCCTTGCGGGCATCCTCTCACGACTAGCGCTTGCTGATCTTTGTTTTCTGCTAGTCTTATGATTCTTTGTTCTAGCATGTTCATTATCCATTCTATTAGCAATGGTTCTGTGTCATGTCTTTCTAGAGCTTGTTTGATGCTGCTAAAATTTGTTTTATCGAAAGCACCTTCTATGTCAATGAAGGTTCCCAGGCATGAGCCTTTCCTTGTTAGTGCGACTTCGATATTGCTTACCACTGCGTGGAGTGCTGAGTCTGTTGATTTGCCTTGACTGTAAGCATGTTGGTTTGGGTGGATTTTTATGTTTTTGAGTGAGTGGATGTATGTATTTATGTAAACACATAAAAAAAAACTTGAAATACACATAAAAACAAGAAATACACATTACAATAGAATAAGCATGTACAAAGGCGAACTTATCCCTTTAAGGGATATCTTCCAGTTAACCTTTGACTTAATGAGTGCTAAACATAAATGTCATTGATACCGTGGAGGATAGGCCGAGCGCTGGTATGGGACGCGACGTGCACAGCCACTCTAGCAGCGTGATACCTCCGCGGCAGTGGACGCGCGGGAGCGGATTTAAACTGCAAAATACAGCTGTCTCGGCGGCCAATACGCCTTCATCGTTCGGCGCCGTTACACATGATCCGTGGGGCCAGGATACGTGCGGGCGCCACAGGGAGCTCAGCAAAAGCCTATGGCGGGTTTGAGAATGACCCATTCAAGCGCGGGCACCTTTTTCGCGTAAACGCTTTCCGTAGCCATACACAAGGGATGCTTGCCTGCGTCATGGGTATTCTACCAAATGGTCTTAGTTTTTAAAGCATTTATTAAGTTATGTTTAGATTTATGTGACTTAATGTTTTCTATTCATGAATTTCTATTCTTTTGTTTTCATTATGCCCTATAAAAGAGGTACTACTCGTACAGTTAAATTCTATAATAAACAAATCAAATCACAAATTGCATAACCTAAACTAGGGTTCCCCCTGTGAAAGAATTTCCTTCTATCAATGTTAACTTGACGGTCACTTTAATGCAGCTCAAATAAATATAACAATAACAAATACATTTATTGAAATAACATAATGCACAGAGAGGTACTACAGTTAAATTATTCTATCAATGTTAACTTGACAGTCACTTTAATAAAACTCGAAAAGCCAATACGTTCGATATATCGCCATATACTATATCCATGTTATATCATATACCATGGATATATCGCATTGCCTCCACAAATAAGCCTAGCTATTATATCAGCGTATAGTGATCTTGTACTGTTTACCTTGCACTATATTGTTTAATACCAAATTACGTTGATTTGATTGTACAACAGCAGTTTATTGAAATAATTATTAGGTCAAGTTTATTTTATTTTATTTATTTTTGTCATGTTTGGAATAGCTAGAGAGAATTTCGATTGATTTATTCAAAAAATTTGTCAAAACAGAAGTTTAGAAAAAATACATTATTATTTACTAAACATATATTAAGTAAAAAATAAATGCATTACAAA